>OV815279.1:27017078-27617078 GCA_929108145.2 Limnephilus rhombicus
GATCGCAACCTAATAATAATTCTTATTGGATATTTCATGAAGCGCCGTTTTTATGAAAATCATCTCATTAAACATTTCCTGATTATTGTAATATTTTTTTTTTTAATTACCTCCACACTGGAGGCCCTGAGAAAAATAATTTACCTTAGGGCTTAATATCACCTTCTGGGATACCGTCTGGAGAGTATTTTTAAACAAGAAAGGAGAAGAAGTTCTGGAAATGAAAAACGAGTGTACTTTAAACCTTACGACTAATGTAACGACCATTTCTCTTATTCCGGATAATGGCAGTTTTATGGTGAATATTTTAAAAGGTTGTTTGGTATCTATTGGCGTGCGTCGATAGTGGCCGAATTATATACATAACTAGCTTTTTCCCGCGGCTTCGCTTACATGGTATTAGAGGGGTTCCCACTCTGCCTCCTCTACCCCCCCCCCCTCCTAGTAAGTAAAACTTCACTAACTTATATCTCTCTCTCAACTTCCGATCACCTCGCCCGACCGTTCGCCTCGCCCGATCAAACTTTTCATAACGCTCTCATTCACCAGCTTACTCCGCAAGCCATGCGTGTGTAAAGTCCCGACCGTTCGCCTCACCCGATCACACTTTTCGTAACGCTCTCCACAAGTCAAGCTTGCGTAAAGAATTTTTACTTTTTAAAAAAAGTAGTTTCATAATTCCACCTAAGAAATAGAATATTTAAATTATTTCAGGTGGTAGGAATTTTGTATGATAAATAATCGAAGAGATTTTTATTCAACTCCATTTCTATCTAACAAGCAATCCTTATGATCCAATATTTAATTCGATTAAACTTTTCAAAAGAAGCTCGCGCAGGAAGAACGTGATGTACACAATAAAAAAGGATATGTTCCAATAAGTCTTCCGAAATGAACACACAAATCGAAACGGGTACGCATTAACTTCGTAACGAAAACATTGTAACATTTTTATTATTAAATTCGTTTTGCAATATACTCGTATGAAGGGACGGTACGCGTATTCAACAGAGAGATTAAACATTCTACTTAAAAAAACATGGATGACCAAAAACAATTCAGGTGATTTCGAATTCATCGAAAGCTAGATTTGTATAATATATTTATTATTATGTTTCGTAAATTATTTAATATTTTTCCATCATTTTTTGGCGAGAATTTTTATGTTTTCTGTGAATGCCGCAACAGATTCGAAAGCGCGGATGCAGTAGTCAAGCTGAAGGGGGTGAGGATGGTTGGACACTATCTAGCTACTTAGATCTGGTAACACGGCTAAAGTATTTTCAAGCTAATTTCTGAATGTAGGACTTTCACCGGGGCGATACTGAGAGTGTCCACCACTACGACGATGAATGGTTTGATTATCACGTACACCAGTTACCTATTACCGGGCTGCGTTTTGTCTATAGAAACCAATTTTCCGAGTTCCTCTCCTGATTTAGACACTAGTGCAAGTATTTTTTTTTAAATATAATTTAGTTATCGACCACTAGCGTGTCAGTAGGTTTTACTTTTTTCGACGAGTGTCTTCTTTTAGGATTTAGGACTCTACGAAAATCGTTAAAATTGTCTGGCTTGGACACCACTAATATATGTTCAGTATGCAAACTAAATAATGTATTCTAAAAAAGAAAAACATTCAGACCTAGAATATTTTATTCTAATAAAAATAATCTGTCCAGTTTTGGAGAAAAAAAACGTGGAATACAAAACCTTCATTTTGACGATTTTAGCTCAGTATTCGGCTAGGGGGGGGGGGGGGGGGGGGGGGGTAACGGTGACAGTGACAGCAACTGGTAAAATACTTCTTCTTCTTGTGCCCTGTCCGTTCGACTTTGTTTACTGCGGCCCGGAATAACTCCACGGTAGACTGGCCAAACCACTGTCTCAGGTTTTTCAGTCATGAGGTTCTCCTTCTTCCAGGGCCCCGTCTTCCGGCAATCTTTCCCTGCATTATGGAGATGCAGAATCTCATACTTCTCTGGATGTCTCATCACATGTCCAAGATATTGAAGTTTTCGGATGTTTATAGTTTTAATTACTTCCTTTTCTTTATTCATCCGAACCATAACATCTTCATTTGTAACCCTGTCCATCCAGCTTATTTTAAGTATTCTTCTGTAGATCCACATCTCGAATGCCTCAAGTCGCCTAATTAGTTCTTCAGTAAGCGTCCGTGCTTCCATTCCATAAAATAATATCGAAAACACGTAGCATCTGACCATTCGCATTCGTAATTCAAGGTTGAGATCATGACTGCAGAACATTTTTTTCATGCGGATAAAGGTTGCACGAGCTTGCTCAATGCGGCATTTGATTTCAACTGAAGGATCCCATCTATCATTTACATTGCAGCCCAAGTATACAATACTCTGTACCTTCTCTAGTTTACTTATAATTCAAATACTTATTATTCAATTTACTCGGTGACCGTGTTTGCTCTTAATATCCAAATTCGCCATGGTAAGAAAGGTGAAAGATGCCCGGGAGGGCAACAGTTCTTAAAGTACGACAATAATGTGATAATAAAAAAGCGTTAAATAAGCTCATTATTAATTTATTCCTCAAAAATATTGACATTTTCATTTGCAAATGGATTTATCATTCAAGATATCGGTTTGGTGATTTTGTATAGATCATAAAGTAGGGATAATTTTTACAATAAATATTTCAAAAAATTTCTTCTGAAAATTTAAAATTTGACACGGTGCTTTATGTTAAAATCTGCACATAAATGGTTTTTTATTTATCCGAATTAATTCTTATTTCGAAACATTTTCAAAATTCGTAGTGAGAAAGAAGCCTGACTTAATAATATCAGGTTAAGTATGGTGTTTAAAAACAATCATATGCAGTACCGGAAAAGTCGTTATTTCTCCGTCTTCCCATGATCTGCTACTCAAGTACAGCTAGGGTTAAAAAAATCAAACAAATGATTTATAAAAGTCTAAATGAATATTCAATTTTTATTAAAAAAAACTCTCTTTTTATAACTTTTGAAGGTTATTCCCATCAATGTAATATATCATTGAAAAAGAAGATAATAATAATAATCTAAATAAAAATATGAAAGAGAACAAGACACAGAAAAAGATAATGGTCGCAATTGGGACTCGAACCCAGAATCTAAAAGTCAATAGTTTCACATAAAAAAAAATCGAATACATTTATCCGTGACGCTATCTAGGTTACAAACCAATTCTTAGAATGAGTGTTTCCAATAAAAAGGGTAGTTAAAGATAATATTGTTAATTCTAAAATTTGAAATATGAGATTGACTATCATGACGTTTTGACAGTAGGGCGCAATGGCGGAATTGGTATACACACGTCCCAGATAGACCACAGGTTCTGGTTCGAGTCCCAGTTGCGATCAT
Source organism: Limnephilus rhombicus (assembly GCA_929108145.2). Lineage (NCBI taxonomy): Eukaryota > Metazoa > Arthropoda > Insecta > Trichoptera > Limnephilidae > Limnephilus > Limnephilus rhombicus. Next base: position 27,020,455 of record OV815279.1, read on the forward strand.
TATCTTTTTCTGTGTCCTGTTCTCTTTCATATTTTCGTTTAGATTATTATTATTTTATTCTTCTTCAATGATATACCACTTCAATTTTGTTTATCGTAAGTAGATTTTACGCAATAATTGATGCGAAACTATAAATATAACGCTCTACAAAATCAAACAATAAAAAAAAGAGAAACTAATATACTGAGGGAACAATACATCAACATGCTGATAACTACTTGTTGAAAATACTAAAATATATATTTTTTTAAACTACAGGGCCCTTAAAAGAAGAAACCCTATTGAGGAGTAATACAAAAACTATGACATTAGTATTAGTTTTAGTTAGCCTCCCAAAAACTGGGCGTACTGTACACTGCCCGCAGATACTTTAATAGTACACAACTGCTAACCCTGTACAAATCACAAGTGCGCCCCACTGTTGAATTTGGCAGCCACCTCTGGTCTGGAGCTCCAAAATACCTGAAAAACACCCTCGACTCTGTGCAGAAACGGGCGGTCCGTTTAATAGAATCTCCCATCTTAACAGACGGATTGCAATCTTTAGAGCACAGGCGTCGGGTGGGAATGCTATCCTTGTTCTACCGGTATGCTACAATGGAAGATGCTCCGAGGAACTAGCATCATTGATCCCTTCGGCACCGGTGCATAGTCGGGAAACACGCCAAACGCGTGCCCAACATTTGTACACGGTTGACATTTGTCACATGAGAAGGGGTCGTTTCTTCGACTCGTTCTTGTGTTCAGCAGCTCGGCTGTGGAATGATTTGCCGGCCTCTGTGTTTCCTCCTTCCTACAACATGGGACTCTTCAAGACCAATGTTAATTCCTCCCTCTCCTCAAAAAGACCCTCCAAACAGCATTCCAGATGACATAGGCCCTGAGGGAAGTTGTTTTCCTCAGGGCCTCCTGTGTGGAGTTAATGTAAAAAAAAATAATAATAATAATTTATACGTACTTACTTTCTTATCGTGGTTTGTACGCATAAATTACTGCAGTTAGAATAAGTTATCACATGGCTGCTTAGATAGAAAGTAAAAGAAAAATATTGGTCAAATATATTTACAATTGAATATCTGTTTTTACCACTTTTAAAAGTTTCTCTATTTCATAAATAATATAGTTATTTTCTTAAATTTGCTAAATATTTCAGGACAACCCTGTAGGTACTCTGTGAAAATAAACCGAATTGAAATTCTTCGCAAAATTTCGCGAGCGACTTCGGCTGTCCTCAAATTCTACGAAAGAATGAACTTAAAAGTAAAGCAGACGTTTATATTCAGCTCGCGCCCCGCTTGATGATGCCTTCATAATCGAAAACCCGGAGTTGCGTACTCAGACCAACAGTAATCCACTTCCAGCGAGCTTTAGAAAGCTTTCCGGGAACTTTTGGGCAAATAATGAATATTATAGGTAAATAAAGACCAAAGGTCAGAAAATGGAAAAATGCAATTTGATTTTGATTTGCACGAAAAATGAATTATGTATTTATAAATCAGAGCCTGCAATTTCTGCGATGTGGAGCACGATTAATTTTTAATGCCCTTTTTCACAGTTTCATATACGAACATGGATTTGGATGTTATTCAATTCAACAGCTTTTCCTTCCTGACGATATAAAATTAATTTTAGTAGGGTGGAGAGAAAGCTGCCTCATCGACAATGAAGGAAAAATCATTTCTAGGACATTTATTATGCGTGTATTACGACAAAATGAAGAAATCAAGCTACGGTTGTGAAACGTAATGCCTAACTCAAAAAGATGAAACCAAATTATCAATCTTTGAAGGCAAAAAAAACTTTGAACCCGTGAACTCAAGAAACTAATTAACGCATGAAACCACCGTTTCATTATGTTGGTACAAATTCCGTGATTGTCTGGTCATATGGAATTAAAATATACCAATGAGTTTCCTAGTAGAACGAACCAAATGGCACACGATCGAAGAAGTGAAGTGAACGGTGGCTGGAGAAGAATCACTGGAGAAAAAAGCTTGTCAAAAACAATTGTGTAGAAAGTCAAACCATATCCTGGGGTCCATTACTGTTTCTACCAAAGAAGACTATGCTGAAAAAAAATAACTAGTGTTTCACAGAGGAGTAAATTCCGAATATCAGAAGGAGAGGAAAAACACCCTTCGTAGTGATTTTGAAGTACTCCTTCTTTACGCACGCTCGACATGGGGGGTAAGCTGGTGAATGCGTTACAAAAAATGGTGATGTGTTACGAAAAGTGTGATGTTACGAAAAGTGTGATGCGAACGGTAATCAATGCGAACGGTGATCGATGGCGAGGTGAACGGTCGGGCCTTTACGCACGCTTGACTTGGGGAGTGATAAGGATAAGGATGGTCACCCCAAGGTCGTAGGTCACCCCAAGGTCGTAGGTCACCCCAAGGTCGTAGGTCACCCCAAGGTCGTAGGTCACCCCAAGGTTGTAGGTCACCCCAAGGTCGTAGGTCACCCCAAGGTCGTAGGTCACCCCATGGTCATATGTCACCCCAATGTCATATGTCACCCCAATGTCAATGTCAAAGTCAATGTCAATGTCATATGTTCTTTTATAAGTTAGTGAAGTTTTATTTCAATCGTGTGGTCTGAAGCATACTCTTTTTTTATATTAACTCCACAGTCCACACAGGAGGCTCTGAGGAAAACAATTTCCTTCGGGGCCTATGCCATCTTTGGGGATGCTTTGTGGATAGTTTTTTTGGGAAAGGATGATAAGAAGTTCTGGGAAGGAAAAATGTATGAGGGTTGGGCAGAAATCTGAGGCCAACGTGTCCAGGAGTGACGGACGTATGAATCCATCCCTCCCACTGCGGTACAAGGTGATGGGTCGAGAGAGTCCGGCTGGGGAGAAAATGTCTCCATCAACCAATCTCCCCGATCCAGCCCACCACGCAGTAGGTGCGCCAAGACGTAGACATACCTGACCCCAGAACCCGGGTGCGTGATCATTTCTTATCTCCATTGATTTTAGAAGAAGAAAGACTACAACTAATTTGATCAACTTAACTTTCACAATAATAAATTTGTTGTAGACCACTTTTATTTTATAAACACTCTACCGGTTTCAACCCTTCCTTCGTCAGGAGAATACTATATCATTCTCCTGACGAATATTATAATATTCTCCTGACGAAGGAAGAGTGCTTCTGGAACCGGTAGAATGTTTATAAAAGTGATCTACAACAAATTTATGTGTTTTTATTTTAAATTATGGCGAGCCACAAAGTTAATGCTTTTTACAAAAACTGTACTTTTTTAATGTACATCTTTGGCGGCATATATAGCCAGATATGTGAATCTGCAATGTATTGATAAAATAGAATCGCAGGTGTCGTGTCATAAGGACATGGAGTATTTAAACTTTCTCGCTCAGAAAAAAAATTATGGTTAAGTAGTTTCGCTAATTTAAACGCACATTAAGATGTCGACCACACTGCCGGAAATAAGATAAAAGTGAAAAGAACGCAATCATGTTTTATTTTACAATCTGTACATGTGCCATAAGGCGCCATTTAATTCACTCCAACGAGCTCTTACAAGAATATATCTAATGGGTTATTTTTTACCTGTTGCATCACCCACCTTGCTAACACGTGGGGTAACCAACAAAATATCTAAGATTATAAATACGGGTTTTATTTAGGAAAACCCTGACAACAATTCAAAATCGTCTACCACCATCATTATTTGCGGAATATGTTACTTGTGCAATGGTGGAGGACTTAGATAGTATTAGTGAGTCAACAATGAACCAGCGAATAGCTTATGAATCACTGTGGAAGTAGGAATTATCTACTCAATTCAGTTCAGACACAATGTTTACAGTAGTTAGTTATTTGAAATCTTGAGCATTTTACCTTAACTTGTTCCAAGGTCTGATGATATTGAAATAGTGTGTGTTGATGTTAAAATGATAGTGTTGTGAGTTGTAATAATATTTTATTCAATTGATCGACTTCACTTCTCACAATAGAGAAACATTATCTAGCCACATTTAAATTTGATTAAACAGCTTCCAACAACTTCGCTTAGATTCAGTTGCTTGAATTCCGTCTTTATTTCGCATCGTCTCAAATCGGCGACTAACAACATTTACATTTCTTGACATTTGCCACTTCAATTGGCATGCTGTTATGCATGATGACCGCTGTTCAAAATTTTAACTGAAGCAACGAACCGCGAATCGGCAGTAAGACCCTGCAGTTTTGAAGACAGTTTTGAACACACATTTTTGACATTTTAAGCTCTTAAAAAATAAATGTTAATTTCAAGAAAATTTATATCCAGGTGTTGAGTTGAAAAGCATTCTCTATAAATTATAAAACCAATATGTTTCTGTGATTTAAGTTAAAGTTGCAGTTTTTATTTAAATTCTGGATAACTTAGTTTTCGAGAGATATTTGCTACATTTTAAATTAGTCGTGTTTTAAGCATATGCTCACTACACCCGCTTACGCTTAATAATTATAATATTACGTACGTCAGTTTTTTGTAATATTATCGCGGTTGCTCAATAATAATATGGAATATTCGTATTTTCATACCTCCCTTTTAAACCATCTCCAGTAATCTCCTTTATTTTAAACGATTGTCACGGAGCCTTATAATGGATAATATTTTTGAGGTGCCAATTATTAACAAATTAAAAAATAGCGCTAATCGTCGATTTGCGGCGATAATTTCAAATACATAATGACAGGAAATCAAACAACTAATCCCAAAGAAATGATTTACAAACGTCGCGGTCGTCTTTAAATATTTCTCGAAGTTTCCTTTAATTTTTTCAGGGTTCATCTTGATGGAAATTCATTTATATAAAATTAGCGAGTTCCCCGCATGCGTTGCGTGTGCCACTTAATAAAGAAATTGTTTCTCCCTGCGTGTCCTTTCCCATTCTTGCCGTTCCTCTTCCGCCTCCCCTTCCTCTCCCGCGTCCCCTCCCCTCACTCGTTCCCACCCCGCCTTCCCTCTCTCCACTCCTCTCTCCCACTTCCCCATTCCACGAACCCTCCTCCCAGGTTCCCTTCCTCCCTCCCGCATTCCATACAGCCTGTCCCGGTACATTCAGTTTTTAAACAGCTCGCGTGCCATCTTTTGCAATTTTTTATACCAATTTCATAATTCCAGAGTTCACCAGTATGTATAGAAGCCTTCGCGGGAGCGCTCACAACAGCTCACCAAAGTTTCATCGCAATCGGATGAACGATTTAGCAACGCTAATTTCATGACAGAGCTCACTATTGTATATAAACCATCGCGGGCATGCGCACATCAAATCCCCAAAGTGTCATCGCAATCCGATGAATGGTTTAGAACTAGAACGCATAGACATCTCATACACCTAAGCAAACATTTTTTGATTTTTGTATATACTCGTATATAGACGAATGATATCGGACCGTGTGTTCAGTTTCAGTATGGTCACCTGATGTTCAGTGTTGTGTATTGTGTATCTGGTGCAGGGAGTTGAACAACCGGGCCGCGGCGTGACGGACGATCTGGAGCGACAGTTATCACCTCCGCCGGGACCATAATGACCAAGCCCACGCCCGGCCTCCGAAAATACGCCGCCGCCAGGGGAGGTCAACTAATGAATAAGGGTTTTATGTATTTGAAATATCTACCTATATACAAATCACATTTAGCTCCATCTATAGATTGAACTAAATGTGACTTATATACCTACCACTTTCTCAAAGATGGATCACCAATGACCAACGGAATACCTACAAATTAAACAAAAATTGTGAAAATATTTAATAAAACACGACTCATTTAAAATAGAGCAAAAGTTTCATGGGAAATGTCTCAAATTGCATTTTTAAGAAACACTGAATTTTTTATACAACTTGTAAAATAACAGAAAAAATGTATTTATGGTAATTTTCATAACGATTTGTCCAGGTCTTGGCGACAGTTACGCCCGCCTACTTTGTTAAGTGCGGGATCGGAAGAGACTGCTTAAGGGAGACCTTTTGAACTCTCCAGAAGAACTCTCTCGGAACATCGCCTTGCACCCCAGTGAGAGGAACGGATTCACACATCCATTACTCCTGGACATACTCCCCAGATTCCTATCCACTCGTCTTACCTTTTTCCTTCCAATCTCCTTCCTTTCTTAAAATACCCTCCACACAACATCCTCAAAGATAACATAGGCCCTTAGGGAAATTATTTTCTTCAGAGCCTCCTCTGTGGAGCCAAGGTAAAAAAAAAATCAGATACTTCCCATGCTTCAACTTTCCAATCCTTCCTCCACCCTACTTCTTCTTCATCATATCTTCTTCCATACTAACGATACGATTCAATTTGTTTGGAGCAGTGGGATAACAAAAAAAAAATCAAAACTCAGCTAATCTCAAACTAGGACAAACAAAATGATTTTTTTCAGATGGACCAAACAGGCTTTCCAATTACCCGAAGCCTGTGGGACCATAGCACAATGTCCAAGGGGAATGTCGAAGAAGTACCTACTATATATGGCCGATGAAAAAAAAATAAAGTTAGCATTTCAAACATTTTCCTTCTCCACCCCTTTTTAAATAGCATACATCTCACAACATTTCCCAACAGGAGATGACACTACCACGAATGTGATTTTTAACCGCATGTGTAAATAATAGTATAATAGAAGAGCATGTATGAGACGATGTATGAATGTGAACAAGGCAAGGAGTATGTGCCAAGATCGAGTTGTTTGGCGGTCCGTCCTCTCTGCCAACAAAGCGGCGTGATGGTTAGCTAGCGTAAATATCATGATTTCTAAGATTCGAAGTCCCTGGCGTTTCACTAAAATACAAAAAAAATGCTTTTATCATTATTTTTTTTATAAAATACAATGATAATAAATTTTGTAAGCTTTACCGCCACAACCATTTAGGGCAGCCTGTACGGCTGTGTGCTTATAATAATAATTGTGCTATATGACCAGAAATTTACAGTTCCGTTCCGAATGGCGTCGGGAAATTATAATTTGGAGCGATTCTCCCACTTAAGTCTGGTCCAGAGTAATGAGCTGGGATGAATAATGAAGCTGGTGTCGGATGCTGTAGTAGAATACAACCTACCGTAGTAGGCTTAATGGATCCATTAAGTCGCTTGACACCTTATTCGGCATTTTCTAAAATATATTTCAAAGTCCTATTACATTTTACAGTCACAAACCGTAATGATGATCTTTGAAAATATCATCTTCAAACCTTCGTGTCGGTGGTATTTTTTGTAGGTCTCTGCATATATGAGAAGATTTAATTTGTGAAAGTATCCTCCAGAATAATAATTGCGTAATTTAACAGATGTAACCATTGCCATACATATCATCAATTATTTATTAGAACTCTCTTTGAAGTCAGGTTATGATTGTTTTTATATTTTGTTTGTTTTCTGTTTTTCTCTACGCTATCTCATCTTTGCATACAGAAGACAAGCGGGAAAACTTTCCTCGATTTCATAAATCAATTTACTAACCTATCTTCTTATTGATATTTTTCCAGAAGTCTTCCTTTCCAGGATAAATTCCAAATAAAAATATTCTCATATTCGCCACCCAATATTTGGTGTTGGGGTTTTTTTTTTTTTTTGTATGTTTATTCAGTTTTTTTTTACTTTTACAATACTTCTGTTACAAAAATCTTACAAAACTGATCAATCAGTTTGATTGTAAGAAATCTCTAATATTTCCCATTTACTTAATACTATAATACTTTTAGGTTTTACATAATAATTACTAAGTATAATACTTAATTTTAAAATACTACATAGTAATAATAATAAGTATATTACTTAATATTATTTTCTAATTATTATAAACTACTAATTATTATGATTATTTTTATTTTTATTTTAACTTTATGAGTAAAACCTCAAATTGTAATATTTAATTAAATGAAGACAATATAAGCGAAACTCAATCGAAAATCTGAAAACAGAAAAATCAGAAAAAGATATTGACACATCTTAAGATATTGTCCCAGATGTGTCAATATCTTTTTCTGATTTTTCTGTTTTCAGATTTTCGATTGAGTTTCGCTTATATTGTCTTCATTTAATTAATTATTATGATTTTTATGAATACAGTGTATGATAGTAATTTCCAAGTATTTAATCAATATTCGATCTAGGTATACAATATTATTTGATTTCATGTTCTACTGAGATGGAATGATTTAACTATTTTTTTTTTTTTTTTAAATAAGATGTCTCATTTTTAATATTTTCAGGTAATGCGTTAAATATTTCCGGAATTTTATGCCTCTTTGTTCTATCACTGTATACATTATGAGATTTATCAATAATAAACATTTGTGCTTCTTTTTGCCGAGTAGGGTAGTTGTGGTTTACAGGTTTTTTGAATTCTGTATTCCAGAATTCCCGTATAGAGAGTACATTACACAAGGAGAAATTTTTTTTATAATCACCTTCTCATAATCGAACTCTTTTTTTGCCCGATATCAATTTTAAGAAACGGATTTGTAACTGTTCAATTTTATTTAAGTACGTTTTGTACGTTAGTCCGTAACTATTTATTCCGTATCCTATAATTGATTCTGCTAATGCGTTGTATATATTGTATAATATATTTTTATTAACAAAGTTTTTTAGGTGGTAAAATTTTCCTAATATGTACATTAATGTAATACATTTTCAATATGATTTGACCAGTTAAAATTGACATCTATGGTAAGACCAAGGTATGTATATTGGTACACTTTTTCTATAATTGGACAATCGCACTGCTGGGATTGGTTTTTTGTGTGTAAACAATCATATGAATGACTTTTTATATTCAATTCCTTATCCTGACAACTTGCATATGGTGAGTGTATAAGCATGTATTTGGTTTTTTGCATGTATAATAATGCCATTGTCGTGTGACCATTTAATTATATTGTTTAGGTCTGTTTGTAAAATTTTCACAATTTTTTGTGGATTTTTGTCAGCACATATAATGCAAGTATCGTCTGCAAACATGTAACATTTACAATGTTTTATTACGTTTGGTAAACTGTTTACTTACATTATATAACAGGTCGGCTCCGATATCGACCCTGTTGCTACACCGGTGCTTGCTAACATTTCATCACTTAAAATTCCGTCAATTTTAACTTTAATTTTTCTATTGAACAGATAATTCTTTAAAAAAAATTTTAAAGGACCTCTAATACCACATTTCTCCATTGCCCTTATTAATGTATCATGATCCAATGTGTCAAAGGCCTTTTTAAAATCTATAAAAATTATACCAACATAATATTTTTCATTTAGGTGACTATTTATATGGTCAGTGAATTTAGAAAGTAATTGTGTAGTACTTTTTTTCTTTTTGAAATCCGTACTGTGTGAGATTTATGATTCTATTTTTTTTATAAAAAATTGTATGTGGTTAAAGATAGCTCTTTCAATAATTTTATCAATACACGAGAGAATCGCTATTGGTCGATAGTTTGTGAAATCATTATGGTTTCCTGATTTATATATAGGTCTGATGATGGATGTTTTAAGTTCGTCAGGCATGATACCTTTACTTACACAAAGGTTGACTAATTTAGTCAGTATTGGGATTACATTATCAGCAATTAACTTCAGGTCTTTAATTCTTATTTGGTCATTGCCTTCTTGGGTCAACAGCTTCTCTTTGTAGTTGGTTTGTTTAAAACATTGGAGAAAGGGAATTTTGTGTTGTAAGCGTTATTCGCAGGATGCGTAAGACAAAGCTTAGTTTCTGCTAATAAGGTACCTCAGTTTTTAGATGACAGGTTTGGCATCCATCTACTAACGTGAACCATAAATTTATATTGCAGCGTAAGACTCTAGCTTTAACGTTTAGTTTCTTTTTTCGGGCACCTTTCATTTCAAAGAAGCATCTAAATTTTGAGCAAGCTCTGCTTTCAGCTTTCCTCAATAGCACTGGTTACTTGTTCAACGTTTTCCAAAGTAATTTTTTGGTGACCAAACTATCTACATCAGGTTTTTTCTAACAATTATGACCTACAGATCTTGACTCATCAACCTCAGTTATAGCTTTTGATGTTTCTCTCGTGTTTTTTTATGAAGCCGGTCATTCGAATCCAAACTCCATTTTTCAATTTCGAGAGTTCTGTCAAGCACTGCGCTCTTTTTGTATGTATATATTTTTGTATGTTTTGTATGTAGAAGATATTACCAAAGAAAGCAATATCCTTGCGGCTTGACACAGCGGTTGTATATTATTACGGTCCTGAGCTGAGGAAGGTTAGTTATAACTGAAACTAGCTGACTTTTGGTAAACTTATATAATAATATGGTTTTAAAGCAATTTTTCATTTAAATTAAAAAAGGTTATTTGGTTAATGAACGGATATCTGACGGGATCGGTTTCCTATTGCAGCTAGAATTTTAATTGTTCGCTTATAATGATGACAGGAGTGCAAAATAATTGATCGCCTTACTTATTCCTAACCTAGAATTTTTTTTGTTTTAAATAACTGCATACCAATAAGTATTTTACTATGAGATTATAGTCATAATTGGTTCTCTTATTGACGCTTTCAATATTTGGCCGAAATTTTTTTTATTATACATTTTTGTTTGTTTTGAAAACCATTTGGTCAAAGATTTTCATTTCGCCAAACAAAAACGTAAATTTTTTATTAAAATCTTTGCATGCATATTATTTGTATGTGTCATGATTTCTTGGAGCATGTTGTGTGGTCCGCACCCTGGTTGTATTAATATTCAATGTTCGATGTTATTAACTTACAAAATATCTATAGCCGAGCCCCTGATCGATTAATATTTTTTACAATTATGCGTTATAAACCAATCCCCGTGTGATATTTAAATTAAACCGTTTAAGAAAGTACATCTCAGTTTCAGATTGATTGAAAATTCCAGAGCAGATCAATCTTTTACGACAAGTAACTAAAAATTGTAACAACTATGAAATTAAGAAAAACATCGCTTTGTTTTCGATAAATACTAATGAATTTTAATATCAGTAATATTATAGTGTTTTCGGTAGGTAGGTTTCTGCAAGGCACAGAATTGTGAAAAAAGTCCAAGTACCTACCCACTGGGCTGCAGATTATCTTAAATTTCAACAAAGGAAATCGTTTTAATCACATTATTTTGTGATAATTTATAATTAATAAAAAATATTGCTTCTTCAATAATCGAAAATTGACTTTGTGGCGACATTTTAATCAAACTAAAACAAATCATTTTGTATACACCACTCATTTTATCAAAATTATCAACGTGTTTCGAAACCAATGTTTTCTTCGTCAGGATAAAATGAAAATTAATAAAAATAATAATTTAGATAAAGAATTGTAGACAAATCAATTTATCGTAGACAATTCATTTATAAAAATATTGCAAATGATGGTGAATAATTAGTTAAAGGTATCATAAAAAACCATTATAATTATATGTATATGTTAAAAAACTTTTTCAAATTAACACAAAAGAATCAAAGAATAACCAAGATGTCTAAAATAAACAAAACGAATTATTATGAATATAGGTTATAACAAGGGCGGATCCGGGATTTTTTTCTGGGGGGGGCGCAAGGGGCGGACGGGCAAAAAAATCAACAATTAGTGCCTCCATTCACGGAGATACTTACAAGATACTCGATCCTCATGCGCGTATCGTACGCGCCGATGGTAAGTACCCCCCGTACGATTTTGCTGGACCCGTTCACGGCGCTACGCGGTGGCTGTCGGTTTCCAATCAGCGCCAATCAGTATCACGATATCGGCAGTGCTGATCGCACGCGACGCATCGCATCATCTCTGGAAGTGGAAAAAATGCATGTTTATATAACTATACTTTACCAGAGTACGTAAGGAAGGATTCAGTGGAGAAGGCATGGATTGATGTTGGAAAAAAAGTCATATGACATCGCTTGACAGCGTGTTAACTCCACGGCTGCACGTGAAAAATGATGAAGTTCAGTATATTTCGGATGGCACCGTGTATGGGGACTAGCATTAAAACGTAGTATATCAGCAGGGTACTTGTGGTTTCGTTCTCCATAAACTAAGGGCCTATCTGTTAGGCCCTCCGTTCATGGAGATACTTACAATCTACGTAATTGTAACGAAACCACAAGTTCCCTGCTGATATATCACTTTTTAATGCTAGTCTCCGTACACGGCGCTATCCGAAATATACTGAACTTGATCATTTTTCACATGCAGCCGTGGAGTTAACACGCGGTCAAGCGATGTCATATGACTTTTTTTCCAACATCAATCCATGCCTTCTCCACTTAATCTTTTCTTACGTATTGTGGTAACGTATAGTTATATAAACATGCATTTTTTCCACTTTCAGAACAAATCTAACATTACTTTCATGTTCCGACACCATTTCTATCAAACGTCAAACGAATAAGTATCAGACACAAATTATGCGAGCGTCGCGCGCGATCAGCACTGTCGGTATCGTGATACTGATTGGAAACCGACAGCCACCGCGTGGCGCCGTGAACGGGCACCAGCAAAATCGTACGGGGGGTACTTACTATCGGCGCGTATGATACGCGCACGAGGATCGAGTATCATGTAAGTATCTCCGTGAACGGGGGCACTTAGTAATAAACTTGAAGTATCATACTTCAAGTTTATTTCTACAAGTTTAATTATGTAAAGGAAGGTTTATAAATGTGTCAAAACAATCGAAAAATTAAATGTTTGAAAAAGACAGTTTTAGCTTCTAAGCTTCTGTGATGAAATCTCCACAGTACACAAAAATACCCCCCCTAAATCCGCCTCTGGGTTGTAATATGAAAGAAAGTTATTTTAAAAAAATATTTGGTTATTTTTTCTAAATTTTCTAAATTATCTTATTGTAAACCGGTTGTGTTTATCTGTAATAAATTTAAACCTTTATTTATGTCAAAAGATTAATTTGTTTACAAAACGTGGTTGAAAAATTCAGAATAATTATTACTATTCAAACACCTTAGGGAACGTACCCATACCCCCCCCCCCCCCCCCCCCCCCCCGGTGACTAAAAACCTAAGGCCCCAGCCGCTCATTGTGACCAAGCGTGGTATTTTGAAGATTCCCCCCCCCCCTGAACGGGTCTCGTAGTATGGGTACGTTCCCTTAGATCTTAGATGCTCCCTAACTCTGGTATTAAATTTATAGATATCAAAAATATTGTGTTTAAAAAATCCTCTTTTTAGGCAAAGATATAAATGTAAACACCGAGTCCCAACTGTCCTGCACGGGTAGGACCAGAGGCGTAGCTGGGGAGGCGGTGGGGACGGCCCGCCTCGGTGAGGGGTGACACCCGACCTTAAAAAAAATATACGAAGAATATTGTAACAAAAATATTTTGCACATGACCACGGTCTTTATATATTTTCATTCCTAGCTCTTACTATAGCTCTGGTTGTTGAAAAAGTTGTTATTATATTAGTGTTAGTGTTAAAAAAAAACAAGGTAAGTGGGTTGGATCGTTAATTATTTTTAGTGGAGGGGGGGGGGTGAGACCACATGCTAGCTACGCACTGGTTAGGACTATGGCATCTCCAATTTGGGTACGTTGCTAGGTTGAAGTAAGAGGAAAGGGAAAGAATGTGAGTTGAATTCTGACAATTCAGAAGTGTCTAGGGAAGCTCCTGGCTGTTCGGATCTGGTCAACAAAAACGGCCAAGGCCATTTCAAAGCATCATCTTTTCCATTCTGATGATGATGGTCTTTCACCAGGGCGATACTGAGAGTATCTACCACTTTGCGGTAGTTAATTTCTTAAATCTGACAACGCGCCTAATCAACTCTTATTTCAACGCATTCTTAGAATAAGTTTTGACCGTTTTAATTAAATTCCTTAGCAGTTGAGAAATGCTCTTCGTTGTTATTAAAAACTTCATAAAATGAAGTCAGGCAAGATTCAGGCCCTTTGTTTTGGTGTCTACTTGCTTCGAATTTTGATAAAGGCGTGATTTATAATGAAACCATATTTATGAATTTATTGCCGGTGTTATTCCATTGAAATTTCTATGTTATTGATAGAAGCATCAAAAGCTCTAATTAAAAGGAGTTTGAAAAACTTTGCTGTAAGATATAATTATGAACATTTTTAATAATAATAATACATTATGCGTTTGTGATCAATTACTCCTCTCTCGATTGCTCGTCTTTTAAAAAATCTAAAGAATCATGTTTCAAAAGATATAGCACTTCCAATTACTATATGTGGTACCTACGCGATAATTATCAATGTCTGATGTGGCGAGACTTCACTTTTGGTCAGAGCCGAATCCATTAAAGTTTCAATTGGAATTTAGGAATTGTTAGTGAACCAGAGCCGAATCCATTAAAGTTTCAGTTGGAATTTAGGAATTGTTAGTGAACCAGAGCCGAATCCATTAAAGTTTCACTTGGAATTTAGGAATTGTTAGTGAACCAGAGCCGAATCCATTAAAGTTTCAGTTGGAATTTAGGAATTGTTAGTGAACCAGAGCCGAATCCATTAAAGTTTCAGTTGGAATTTAGGAATCGTTAGTGAACGGGTGCCCGTACATGTAAATACGGAAATAAATGTGTTATGTGCATTGTGTAACATGGTGATACACCTAAAATAGATTAATTATTATTTTTAATTTATAAACTAATGTTTAAGACAAGATTTTTATGTATAGCACAAAGGGTAACAATTATTATAAAAAATAATTGTCAGCCTGAAACACTCATTTACATTGAAAAATCTTCCGAGAAAAGATACTTGCCGCCAACTGGATTTAAACCCGTATTAATTAATATTTAACAAGTTTTTTTTTTCATAAGTTTTTATTCCAGTAAAAAAGAAAATAACATTTTCACTTACTTAACAAGAATATTGAATTATGTACTTTTTACATTATATTACATAGTTTTTACATTTCATAACTTTAGATTACATTAGATTGCAATACTAACATTTACATGATATTATATTACCATACGATATTATTCACTATCACTACTTTGTTTTTTGTGAATAAACATGAACAATTTTTTTTTGAATTTGCACACACTTTTTTCGTTTTTGATATCATCTGGAAGGCAATTATATAAATTGCCCCCCTCGTAACTAATTTATTGTTTACCGTAGTTAGTATGAATGGTGTTTAAACGTATGTTATCGTGTTGTCGTGTAAAATGTTTGTGTACTTGGGACGTTTTAATAAATTCTGTGTTTGTATGTATGAGTTTATTATTTATTTTGTATATAAGTACACATATATTGTACTCGTATAGTACAATATATGAGTACAATATAAAGTTAAAAAGTATTCCACCAAAAAATGTAGACATAATTTGTCTCGACGCCACCTAGCGAGAGATTTAGTACTTACAATACCTCCCTCACAAAAATAAAGTTGGTTGTTTTCAGGTGGAAAAATATAATAATCAGTAATTGTTGAACGAAACACCAGTATATATTGAGTTATTTGGCGGGTATTAGATAAGCCGCCATAGCTCAGTGGTCAGTGCATCCGACCGGCAATCAGAAGGACACGGGTTCAAGTCCCGTTGGCGGCAAGTATCTTTTCTCGGAAGATTTTTTCAATGTAAATGACTGTTTCAGGCTGACAATTATTGTTTATAATAACTAAAATAGATTACCCACATGATATATAAACAACACGTCAAATAATCACAGTATGCCAGTACTTTTATCTAATATTGTCAAAGCTTGAACCAATTCGCATGCCAATTCCCTACAATAAACTAATTAGGTGAGAAGCTAGAAGCTTGCAAAGTAAAGCTTTTTTTATACAGATTACATGATTTCCATTTGAATATGAAGGAAATATAAAAATATTTTAATTATACGGATGTAAATAAAAATAAATTTCAAAGATAAAATTAAAAGTTCACGCATACGTGGTAGCCTGGGTGTCACGGACATAAACAGTAAGCAGGTGGAACGACAGTTGAGATGGTATGGGCATGTAAAATGGAGACCATCAGACCACACAGTGAAGCAGGCAATGTCTATGGAGCTTCATCGACAGTCATCCAGAGGAAGACTCCCTGGGTGACTCAATGCTCAAAAATACTTCAGAGAAACGGCCTGGATGAAGACGATACTCAGAATCGAAGAAACTACAACCTGAGAACGAGAAGAGCCGACCCCATCCTAGGCAATGAGTTGGGACAGCGCCAGGAAAAAGAGGATGTAACTATGATTTTTCTCTAATAAAACTAATTCGAATAATGTCTATTTAATGTTTTTTACTTGTTATGATTATCACCGTCCCGGAACCATTTATTGGATAACCAACACCTCTGATATAGCTCACCCCAAATAATAATAATAAATAGTACTTGGCTAATTGATATAGCGCCGTTTTTGTGAGAAATTACCTCAAGGGCGCTAGTGGTTTGGCTACGTTTGGTGACTTCACAGGGGTGTCCGGGTTCACGGGGTGAGGTTTGTCTAAGCCCTTACCTAGACCTATCCAACCTCTCGACCCATCGCCTCGCACCGCAGTGGGAGGGATGGATTTATATGTCCGTCACTCCTAGACACATTGACCTCCAGATTCCTACTTACCCCTCATACCTTTTTCCTTACCGGAACTTCTTCTCATTCCTTTCCGTAAAAAGACCCTCCACACAGCATCTCCATCCAAAGATGACATAAGCCCTGAGGGATTTTTTTTCCTCAGGGCCTCCTGTGTGTAATTTTTGGAATTTTTATTTTTTCATACATTGTCTCATTAGGGGTAAAGTCACAAGGGGGAAATCCATAATTTGTTTAACTTTTGCTATTTATGTATAAACTGATGAAATGTAAACTATCGATTTCCCGAAAATTAATAAATAAATTCATTATCTCCAATTTTTATCTTCTTAACCATTGATTCCCTTTGTTTCTGTGATAATTTTCTCAATAAATTGAGTTTTAGACGATTTGTATCGATAAGCCATCATACCACCGTCCCGAGCCTTTTATGCTTTCTACTTAAGGCCCGAAGCATTAAAGATCCGCCCCTGACTCAAGTAATAAAAGGTAATTTATGACTTGTGCAATAAGCAAAGTTTCGAACCAATAAAAATCACCCTTACTTTGTAATAATGCTCCACAACTTTTCATAGAGGCAATTTAAATGCAGCAGTTAATGAACAAAAAACGCGAACTTCACTCAATTCACTCAGACGTACAACTAAACTGCACTAAGTTAAAGGATGGTAAATTCATTGGATGCAGTTTTTGCTGTGCATCTAACTTCTGGTAGCAGAAGTGCATTAGTCGTCAGTGTATAAAAGAGGAAGGAAAAGGGAAAGGAGAAGATGTGAATCGTTGCAATGTTTTTCACTGACAACTTCCTTGAGAAATGATTGCATTTCACGTCTTTTCTGCCGACTAATAAACTCGAGTATTGCTTTTTACACGGCTGGTAATTATTGACCTGCCAAGAAGCAAGTCAAACTAACTGGGGTACATGTCTAATGGAAGTGAAAAATGTTATTTGCAAAGTAACTACAACTAATAGCTGTCTACCAAACAGTAAGAAAAAGTCTTTCTAAAAACGGGGCTCCAATAATAAATTATTGAGCTTATATCCGTTATTGTTTTAATGCAACAAAATATTTTTTTATCACTAGTTAGGATAATTTATTGATAACACAATATTTTTCACAGCAAAATATTTGTCAGAGACAAGCGAAAATACAGCTTTTTGATTTTATGTTTGTTTTCTCGTGCAGTCGAATTTTGGTAATTCGTCAATTATAATATGTTGTACCGCACAGAAATCCTAACTATATTGCAAGTGTTGTGACGCAGAAAGACGTGGGGAAGCGAGAGAAATTGTGAGAGTTGGGTTGAAAGTTGAGATTTCGTTACTTAACATAGCTAAAGCTGTCTAAAGTTACTGTTCGAATCTGAATGGAGGTCTCTCTCCTAGGCAATCCCGAGAGAATCCAATAGTATGGAACGAGATATATTATATTTGCAATTTTAATTAATTATTTTAAACAATTATTGCCCTCGCCAGGTTTTCCACGAGGATCGACAGAATTCCACAGAATCCACCATTTCAAGGTCGAAAGCCAATTCCAGATTCAGATTCCAATTTCAGATTCCACAGAATAAATGAGTTTTGATAACTCATGGGAATGCAACTTCGTTGTATGTTTTATTTTAATAAAAAAAAATAATAAATTAAAAAAAGAATCCACCATTTCTAGGTCGAAAGCCAATTTCAGATTGAATTCCAACCAATTCAAATCCAGATTCCACAGAATCCAAGTCAAGAGTCAAGGTCACTTGCCATATTTTGTTCTCAAGCAAAAATCAATTCATCAATAATTCTGCTTTGGTTAATTTATTTAATTTATTTTTATTTAAGTTTTTATTCCAGCAGGGCTGGGAGGGTAGTGCAATCCTAGTCTGCCATATTACATAAACTATAGTACAATATATTTTACAGAGCAAATAAAAATCTAAAAGAAATAAAATATTAGGTACCTAACGAAAACAAAAAATTTAAATAAAATTCGAATAAAAATAATCATAATAAAAATTAATCACAAAATTAAAAAAAACAAAACAAAATTAAACAAAAATTAAGCAGAAATTAAAATTTTAAAAAGAAATATTCGTTTTTTTATCGTCCATCAGGGAGGTCGCCTCATCGTTAAAAAGGGTGTTTTTTGAACAAGAAAAAATAAATGGCTCAAATCGTTACAAAGAATCAAGAAAATTTTGTAACAATATTTCTAAACCAACGTATTTAACTAAGTGTATTAAGGTACATGCATACGTTAATGATAATGAATTCAATAAACTTATCGGTACCAACTGAAACTGTTCACTTGACTAGTTCTGGGTAATCAGAGGGAAAGTGTGCCGTGTAATGGTAATCACAATCTTACTCGTAAAATGAACCTTCCATTTATGACAACCTCTGACCCCAAGTTTGATATGATTTACCAACATCAAAGGCTTATTGCGTACTTCAAAATTTTATGTATTTATAAATTGATTTTGATGTAGGGTAATCCCTTCCGATGTTGCAAGTGTGATTTATTTCATTTGGCTGATGAGGGTCTTTAATATTTTTGTCATTTCGACAGACCAGTAGTATGCTTATCAATTTTTATAAATTTGTGTCATTGGTTATAAACAGATGACTCCCATGGTCAATTGGTAAGATCATCAACAAAAAAAACTTCACAATTGTTAAGGAAATTCAGTTGTGGGATGGTTTAAAGAAGGGATTGCAGAAATATATTTGTTTGATGAGGAAGGCCAATTCAAATAACTCGTTCTAAGGTTCGTGTTTTCGCATTTGTGTGTTCTTAAAATCAAATAAAATGATGTAAAGCATTTTTTTTCACAAAACCTCAACATTCTCCAACGAGGAAGCCGATATCAATTACAGCTTTTATATGCTTGCTGGATACTCATCTTTCCATCAACGCATTAACTGTGAACAGGTGTTCCGCTATTATCCTCTGAGTTTCTGATGCACTGGTGAAACAAGGAAAATTTCATATTAATAAAGAACATAAGTAATATACAATGATAATTACTTTCTACAAATATTATTTGCAAATTTCCATGATAGATTAGATACTAGTGTCCCTTGAATGAGTTCCATTTGATATTCCACTTTGCCTTATGAGAGCCTGTTACATCCGGATCTCAGATACGCTGACAGATTCCGTTGTATGTATTATTTATCAGCGTGCGTTGCTATTTTCCAATAGTGACACAGCGGCGCATATTGAAGCCACTTTTACAAGGAAAACGACATCTCGAGAATTGCATGTTGAAGTATTGTTAACCTGCATACTAAAGTGCATGTTTCTCGTCTCTCGCGGCGGCCTCACAGATGGTGTTGGTCTTTGCAGAGAATGACTTTGCTTGTCGTCTATAAATTCTTTCGTCGATTCACCTTCCATCAGCCACGTTTACGTGTTGTCATCACAAACTATTCCGCAATGATGATCATTCAAATGACGTGTGTTTGTCACTGCGGACAATCATGAAATAATATCACAGGTTAATTGAACGGCTGTGACTTGCAGATCTGCACTTCAGCTTGCGGTGGTTTAGAAAATGAGCTAGAACGTAGAGGTTATCAATCTAAGATATCTTCCACAAGCTAGGTACTCGCCTAGAATTCTGTCTTTAGATGCAAAGGAATTAATCATGATTATGATAACCATTCTTCACAGGACCGTACTGTTTACAACGCAAGGGGCAAAGTCGTTTAGTACAGGGCGCGGCCCTGACGACATGAAGACGTCGCGTTTTTTTTAAAGAAAACTTAACAATTAAAAAGGCACCTCAAATGAAATTGTAGATAACGAAGATTGTAAGTGTAAATATGCTAACTTTGTTTTGGGAAACTTGAGAAAGCTATATTTATAGCGCTTTCATCAATAAAAGCCCTAAAAGAACTAAGAAAACCTAAGAGTTTGTACAGATTTGGTTTAGGGCACTTTGCTTCCGTTTTTTTTATAGAAGTATTGTGTAAAATTTAAACACGTTTATTAGTAAGACCACGCATTTCCCCATCGATGATATAAATTGGTTAAAAAAAAAAACAAAAATTGAACAAGCGCGTGTACGACATGAATAACATTTTTAAATATCGTGTTTTACAATTGAACTACAGAATTACAGAAGCATTAAAAGCTTCTGGAAAAAGATATCCCAATTGTAAAATACGACATACCCTTCACTTAAGGAAACATACATTTTATAAAATAATTAAGTTGCTATTACATATATTATCTATTTGGGCGCTCATTAAGTTAGATACGACCCTGATTCTTAATTACTTTATTCAATCAAGTTGTTCGACTTACGATTATTTGCCGTTGAATTAATCTGCAATAGATTACTAGTTTTGCACAAACGAGAATATCTGTGTACGTTTTTTCAACATGTAAGTATAAAATGTATTCTAGAATAGGTACTGCCTTTTATAAGTTTTTTTATTTAATGGAACTTGATTTAGCGATTCATTCATGCCTCGAAGAAGTGACTTTCACGCGAAGTCTCATTGATCGTGTCACCTTTGCAGACAGTAATAAATCGGTGGTCTTTATAGCAGAAGAACTAGCGCAGTTGTTGGATGTATATCGAGATGTGGTGGCATTTGGTTCATCCACCGGCACCGGCTCGGAGGAGAGTTGCCCAAGAGGAACCTAGTTCATTAAAAAAACACTAAAGGTTAACAGCAATGGGCGCGAGATCTTGCGCTTGATTTATTGACACTATCCGGATATAAATAATACCGTTTAATAACGATCTCTCCTCGAACAAATAAGGTGGGAGATTTAGCGTGATAGATTGAGGATCATGGAGATCGTATCTGCAATGGACCATAGGCTGCTGCGCCCGCAACAGGCAACAAGCAGGATAGTCTCGCAAACAGGTGAGAGGAGATTTAGTATGCCGTGAGAGGATAATAAGATGGGGACATCACCATAGATGGCTCTTATAACGTGGGCGAAAATGTTCACGGATAAATTATCATGAAGGTGCTATGATTTCCCGAGTCGTGTAGCGGTGATAATGTCGATTCTTTCGTTCATCACTGTCATCGTGAATGGGAATGGCGATTTTAAGTCGGTGATTTATGCCTCGGAAGTGTTTACAATTCGAAATGTCTATGTTTTTTTAGACAGGTTTAGTAAAACCGTAACATTTGTGCTTCTTTATGGGGCATTAAATAAATTATTTGTGCGGATGAATTGGCGTTTTATTTGTTCTACATAATTTGTCGATTATGTCAATATTTAAAGCTTTGCAAAGTGCTTCCCGATAGTTTATTAGCTATAAACTGTGATTCTGTAGTGGTCAAGCACTATCGAGAGATAATAAGGTCCCTGGACAAGTGGTTTTCAATGCATTGCATACCTAATAGGTGACCATGTTATAACAATCAGAACGGTCGTATTCAGCGCGAACACCTTCGGACATTTATTGCCGATAGCGACTAGGCTTCTAGGGGATTCACAGGTGATAATTTGCACTGTTTCCCAATATCAACAGATAATGTGGCGCCGCTGAAGAGTTTGGAATTAGAATACAAAATTATATTGAAGCTTTCGTCGTGGTCAAATAGCAAACTATTTTAATCGGTTATCTAACACATTTTTATATTTGAAATTCTTCAAATATACTACGATAAACACGCAATAGAAAAATGTGGGAGTGTAGGTAGTCAGAAAAAAACAGAACAGTGGCAAGAACCGTGAGCGTGACAAAATGATATAGTGAACAGTGAGCAGAACTGTTCCTAAGGCAAACGGGCGCCCAGAGCAAAATTTTGACGTCTCTTGTCCAAACCAGTTGACGTCTAGGAAGGTGATCACGGTAACCAATAAAATTTGCATGATTTGTACGTTTGTGTAGCGCCAATTTATGACAAATAATCTCAAGCATTTTTTCATTCGTCTCATTCTCTCGAAGTTTATTTTTCTGAAGGTTTCACTCCTACCGCGTGTGAACTGCAAATATGTTTTTATTTTTGATGGCGTTCAAACCAGGCAATTTTAATGATTTTGGGGGGACCCTTGCCTTTCCTCAATAAGAAAAATAAACGTACCAACAAGTACCAAGTGGTCGATATCAATATTATATTTAAAAAAATATTGCTGTAGTGTCAAAATCCAGTTAGGAAATTGGGGAATACGTTTGTATGAACAAAACGCCGCCCTATTTCCTCTCAAGTAAGTACCTACACCTCACTCTCGTAATTTGTATGAAAGCTAATGTGTGATATATAGCTCTTAATTTGGACTCGTGATAATAATATATGCTCTTCGTGAGAGCTAATCCGTCAAAATCGATCATTTTAAAATGGTTTACGGCCGTTTTAAAAGCAATTCAGACGAAGTTATTGCGGATTTAACGAGACGGTTTGGTGTTATTTTCGGCGAACGTGCTCATCTCGGAGATTTCAAAACCCAGTCAAGTTGATCATTTTTTTGTTCATTACAGATTAATATAATCCTATTCAATACACATAAGATTTACATAACTTTAAACAAGATAGAAAAAGAATTACAATAATACATATTTTAAGGTTCTTGCCTAAAATTACTCTTGAAACTTTCAAGACTAATGTTGAAAATGTCAAGGGACCTAGAGATATCATTTAACAGCACCATATCTCTTGTCATGCTGTGCTGGGTCAGAATGTCTGTTCTGCCATGTGGGATACAGAGCAAGTCGTGGTGGCGACCCTGGCAGTAGCTGTTCGGAAAGAGGTGTGGGCTGTCAACGTAATAGTTTATAATTTTGAAAGTTGTTACTGTTAGGGTCCCATTCCTTCTAGATTAGAGACTTTCGAAGCGCGTTTCAGGTAGCAAATCCAGATAATGCATAAATCTCGGGTATTCACCATGCATTCTCGTATAAAGATACCGTAGAAATTTTTTTTGGATTTGTTCCAATAAATCTATGTATTTTTTCTGGTATGGGGCCCAAACAGCAGAAGCGTATTCTAATTTTAATCGTATAATGCAGTTGAACATCGATGTCATTGCTTCGGGCTTGGAAAATTGTTTACTTATTCTTATCACAAATCCAAGAAATTTGTAACACGATGATGCCAACCCTACTATATAATATGGCGATGCATCAGGCTTGTCATGTGAAGTGGGTGCTTTTTATTGCAATTGCACTTTGAAAAGTCGGCTTCAAGCAGTCGCTTGGATGTGAAGCCAACGATGCATTGTGATAATATTTAAAGCGATAGGTACCTTCATTTTTATTAGTTACTAGCTGACCCGGCCACGCGTCGCTGTGGCTAACGAAACACAACGCCATCTACTGGATGGTTAGTCAACCTTTATAACCATGATAAATTAACTCACACCGCCATCTGTTAATTTGCATACAAATCATATCCACACCGCCCGCTTGCCAGCCCGCTCGTCCACCACATACGAATTATATATTTCAACCATTTACACAAAACCTCGACAAATTATATACCTAAACCTTCCTCACGAATCACTCTATCTTTTGGTGAAAACCGCATGAAAATCCGTTTAGTAATTTTTAAGTTTATTGCGAACAGACAGGCAGTCGCGGCGGAGGACTTTTCTTTATAATACGTAGAGATTAGTTACTAGCATAGACACAGAAAATATCACGGGATATTTTAATTGTAGGATTTGTAAAGCTGATATTTTACATAAATAACACGTCAGAACAAGGACAATATGCCGCAGAATGATCAACAAAAAATGTTCATAAAAAAATACTAAATTAAAGGTAGGTACTTTATCGCTTTTCTGAATTCATTACGTATCAGTTCCAATTTTGAAAATGACAATTGAAATAATTTTCTGCTAAAATATTATATGGTATAGAGGTGCTTTATCGTTTGTCTAAATTCTTCATACTATCAGTTCCGATTTTAAAAATTAAATTAAATTTGACACTTAAATTCATAGCAATTCCGAGTTCAATAAACCAGAGTTGCACAGACCGTCAGACACACAACTGAAATTAGTATTTTTGATAACTCTCAACGATAGGACAACTAGGTACAACTATTGTTCAAATAAATAACAAAATGCTATTATAGGCAATGACGTTACATAAATAAATAGACTCGCCATAGTCTCATATATTCACAATATAATGTGGAAAGTAAGGAACGCTCTTTTGTTTTCAGCGATTTTCAGTACAATTTCTTAATTCAAAAGTTTATTCCTGTGTAATAAAGATAGACAATCAAATAATGCGTGTGTATGAATGATATGAATATATGAGCGGGCGGCGTATTGCTTGTCACTTTTTGATGGAACGTTCGTTGTCACCTTTTCTTAAGGCCCACTAGAATAAAAGGTCCGGCTGTCTGTCGGAGTTTGATATGTCGAGCTATGCAAAATATAATAGGGCAACGACAGTTTTTAAATGGTGGCGATTATCATCAATAAGAACTACTGATTTATGTGTTGTTTTACCGCAAGCAAACTTTTTTTTTTTTTTTTTACAGTGAATACCGCACAAGAATCTCAACTGCTCCCGTGAGACTATGGCATCCCCAATTGGGGTATGTTGTGAGGCTGAAGGTAGTGGGGAGGGGAAGGAGGTGGGGAAGGGGAAGGTTAGGAAGTACCTGGCTATTCAGATCTGGTCACCAAACACGGCTAAAGCCATTTTCAAGCAACGTTTCAATTCAGAATGGTGGTCTTACACCAGGGCGATACTGATAGTATCTTCCACTCTGGAACATGCCGCAAATATACTATATATTATTTTAAATGAATTAATTGTGAAATAACACAAATTAATCAAATAAAATTTATTTGCGCATGCCGGGTTCGAACCCGCGACCTCCGGATTGTGAGTCAAGAGTCTTACCCACTGGACTACGGAGGTCGTCTTTGACACTTTTTAAAATGCAATTTACTTACTGGTAAAACGTGACCTTACTCGACGCGTAGCAGTTTAGTACTAAAGTACTAGATACCGAGATCGTTACAATTGTCTTGTTCTTGTCTTCCCACTTTGAGATTTCTACCCCTCGTCTAATAATATGTAACGTCATTGATTATAGGTAGTGCTCTGTTGACAGACGAACCGATATTAATTTATTTTTTTGTTTTGATTGAACAGGGATTAAATACGAAATCGACGTATGCTAGCTATACTGGCGGATCTATGGACTTGCATACCAAAATGTCAAACCGTTAAGTAAACATTAACAATAATAATAAATTGACAATTTCTATTAGGTTAAATAATCTATAAGCCGCCGCCTGCCGCTACACGCTTAATAGGCATAGATATTGAAAAGTAAACTACTTTTAAACTTAATTACCAAAAGAAACGTCGGTTTCAGTCGGGATAGACGTTGTCGGTTGTCGGGATAGACATTAATATGCATTAAAATTCGATTTTCATTCGATCAAAGTTAAAAAGTTCCCATATAAAACCAT
Source organism: Limnephilus rhombicus (assembly GCA_929108145.2). Lineage (NCBI taxonomy): Eukaryota > Metazoa > Arthropoda > Insecta > Trichoptera > Limnephilidae > Limnephilus > Limnephilus rhombicus. The sequence continues at coordinate 27,046,374 of OV815279.1, forward strand.
ATAATTACCGCCATTTTTTTGTGTGGATTTGACATTTGCGAAGTTTTGTTTCAATCTAAATACGCATGAATTACTTAGTTTATCAAAACTAAGAACCTAATAACCTATTTTGTTTAAGTAAATAGTTGTTTCTTGTACTAATTTTTTTTTTTTACAGTGAATACCGCACAAGAATCTCAACTGCTCCCGTCTGGATCCAGTGAGACTATGGCATCCCCAAATGGGGTATGTTGTAAGGCTGAAGGTAGTGGGGAGGGGTAGGAGGTGGGGAAGAGGAAGGTTGGGAAGCACCTGGCTATTCAGATCTGGTCACCAAACACGGCTAAAGCCATTTTCAAGCAACGTTTCAATTCTGAATGGTGGTCTTACACCAGGGCGATACTGATAGTATCTTCCACTCTGGAACATGCCGCAAATATACTATATATTATTTTAAATGAATCAATTGTGAAATAACACAAATTAATCAAATAAAATTTATTTGCGCATGCCGGGTTCGAACCCGCGACCTCCGGATTGTGAGTCAAGAGTCTTACCCACTGGACTACGGAGGTCGTCGTATCGGGTGTAAACTGTGCGACCTAAAGTTTAAGTTTAGACTTACGGATTTCAATACTTCGTTTGTGTGAAAAACACTAATTGTTGAAATGAAGTGTGATTTCCATAACATGTGCTTAAAAATGTGGCGGCTTATGGATTATAAATCTAATTTCAATGTAAATTGGCAATTTGCAAATACTTTTTGACTCTAAACGGAAGTTAATAAGGTCTTTAGTCATATTTGAACCACTTTCGCTTCTCCAACGACTAAATTGATCGCGTCTTAAATTAATTAATTAAGTCGCGTATTGATCGCGTATATGATTTTTTTTCATTTCTAAGAGCTTCGTCAGTGCACCTCTATTCATTAATAAGCCAGTTATTTTGTATAACGAACGACATTATTAAAAAAGTTGTGTTTATTGATAGCTTATGGAATAATATCGATAGCGGAAATTTGAAGTGCTGTAAAAGACAAAACGTCCAAAAATTAAGTAAAGATGTCAATTTTCTTCGTTCGAATGCGTATATGATTCCTTTCAATTCTAAGAGCTTCGTCAGGAATCATATCGATAGCGGAAATTTGAAATGCTGTAAATGACAAAAAGTCGAAAAAAAAAATTGCCAATTTTATTCGTTTTTTCTGTTTTTCTCTCTTTCGATCTGCCTCGTCGAAATATTTCGATGAAAATAAGTGTATTTACGACCTGCATAATAAGAGGATTTTTTCTTAAAAATTAAAAATAATTTTATTAAGATTTTTTGCAAAAAATTAAGTATTCTGAAAAATTTATTTAATTTTATTTTATAATTAAAATTGTTAATTACAGATCTACAAAAACGGGAGTAACAATATGTTGACCGTGCTCGCAAATGGAATGAAATGGCAACCGACCATGGAGAGAATTTAGTCAATATCTTAGTGACATAGAGTTTTATCGATGATGATATTAGTGAACTGTAGAGTTTAACCTCCAGCTGGAAGGTTAGGTTAGGTTAGAAGACGAAGGTACACGGCGTATTGAGTCGATTCGAACAGAACATGAGGCCGGTGATCGAGTGAAGTCAGCGTAGGGCAATAATCGATATATATATTATCTTCTCGTGATGAGACCAACTAATCGCTCCAATTATTGGATCCGACGTGTGAAATAATATCCCACGGGTTTGGCATGAGCTGTCTTCGGCAGGGGTGTCCAATTGTGCCCCAGAAACATAATTTAAACGTGGATACATATAAGAACTTTTTTTAATTTTGGAAATAATGTTGCCTTGCCTACAGACAGGTTGTTTCACGGAATTTGAACAATTCATCAAATTTCTCAGTTTTGTAAAGCTTGTATACAAATTCTATTATTATAGTATCAATAATGACTGTTTGTTTAACATAACTGAAAAAATAACAGAACTTGAAAATTAAACTTTCAATTTGAATTGTTCGAAATTCTGTGACACAGCTGTCTCTGATTTTTGAATACGTGGGATTAGGTGAAAACAATATATTTTTTGTTAAAGCATGGCATTTATAACTGTCAACCCAAAATGAACAACGATAACTCTATAAAAGTTAAAAAAAAAACTCTACTTATAGCTACTGATTCCGTGAAGGATTAGGTTTTATATACCAAGTGAAAGAAGTATTTGAAAATACAAGATTTATATTAGCCCAAAAAACGTCATCATACTATCATTGTCTGGCAAATTAATGGCTTACTTAAAAAATAGTTTCATGGTGTGATACCGTTTGAACTTGCAGCATAGTTGTAGATGAATGGCGTGGATTGCATGAACCTCATCTCAGCTGGTTTCTAAAATTAACCACACATCGAGAGACGGAATCGTCTGGACAGCAATGGCTCCAAAACCGTGCGGATTGAGGAAATATCGAAGTCTTGCGATTACCAAAATCCTTGAAGAATAACCTTCAGTATTTTCCAATAATGGCGAGTGGATGAATGATGACGAGATTGGCGAGTGGATTCGTCGTTTGTCAGTCAATGGGATCCCCATTACTCAGGGCTGGCGCACAAAGAATGATTATATATCTATCTTCTTCTTCTTCTATCTTCTATCTATCTATCTCTATCTCTTATATATATATATATATAAAATGAATAAAAAATAAATAAAAATGAATCGCCGAAATGAATGTACGTGCATAATTTCAGAACGACTACCCCAAATTGGTATTTTTTTTTTTGTCTTCGTTATTGTCAGGACAAGGTTTGTACTACTGGGGAGCTCTGTTTGAAAACTGAATTGACCGGGACTTAATGTATGGAATGCGGGAGGGGAGAGGGAGTGGGGTTCGCGGGAGGTGGGGAGAGGAAACTAGGGAGTGGGGAGGGGAACTCGGGAGGGAATTTCGCGGGACGGGGAAGGGAGGATTGGAGTGGGGAAAGGGAGGAGTGGAGTGGGGAAAGGGAAGGTGGAGGAGGCGGAGTGGGAACGCGAGAGAGGGAGGGGACGCGGGAGAGGAAGGGGATGTGGAAGGGGAATGGGACGAATGGGAAAGAACACGCAGGGAGGAACAATTTCTTTATTAAATGGCATAGCAACGCATGCAGGATACCAACGAGCATTATACAGGGTGTTAAGGGACGTACTTGACTTACTTTCCAGTGATTTGGAGTAAAAAATGGAAACGAAATTTTGGTCTCCGGTGACTTTTTCGATGATTTTTTTTTTCAAAAGTTTTTCTTCAAAATCCAACAAAAAAAGATTCTTCCGCATGTCGTCACTGGTCAATAAGACTAGTAACGGACCAACTCCTGTCTCCCCCCCCCCCTGCCTCCAACTGTCCAGCACCTACCATTTTTTTATGTTTTTGTCACCGGAGACCAAAATTTTATTTACGTTTTTAACTCCAAATAATGTCAGAAATCATTGGTTAAAGTAAGTCGAGTACGTCCCTTAACACCCTGTATATGATTTCAGAGTCAAGGAGTTTGCCGCTTTGCTACAAAGGTCATCTTATGATTTCAGAAGGTAACAATTTCACAAATAAGTCATTTTATTTAAATCGGCTAAGCTCGTATTTCGTGACAAGTTGGCAACACCTGTCAATGCGAAGACCCAGTTTATAGCAATGTTCGGCCAAAGTTCATATCGGGAAGAATAATAGAGGGTCGATCACAGATCACAGTAATCATCACCTATCGAAAAGCTTTCTCAATCACAATACAACACCGACCCGCATTACCTTTCCTTACCTTAACCGTACCTACCCGCTGTATACACAAATAGAATAATGGGCTCAGTACGTACGTACCATATTATACCCACCTATGTATATATGTCCTGCCACCTACGGTCTGCCTATAAATCCAAGCGTATTATATATTTCTTCTTCTTTGTGTGCCGTATCAGGTCCCTCCGACGTTGGCGATCACTCTTGAAAATGTCTCTCTGTCTTGCGCTGCCCAGAATAGCTCCTCCACACTTCTAATGCCGGTCCACTCTCGTATATTTCGCAGCCAAGACATTTGTCTTCTACCAGGCCCTCGGCGACCCTCTATCTTGCCTTTCAATATTAAATGGAGCAAATGATACTTCTCTCCTTCTCTCCCTTGAGCATTCTCCGGTGAAGCCACTTTTCAAAATATTATATAGGTATTTTGTATTTAATATCTTGAAATCTGGAGGGAAAAAAATGTTTTTTTTTCTAGCCATTTGTACGAAATTCTACATATATTAAAAGAAAATTGATGCCGCCAGATCACATAAAACCTTTCGGCACCTGGATCCTAGACAAACCAATTAAAATAATTATCCAAATTTTCAATTTGGGAGACGGGAATGGGTACCGTCGCCCCGGAAACCTTTATTGGATATTGGATAACCAACACCTCTGCCATAGGTCACCCCAAGTGGTTAGCTCCGTTTGGTGATTTAGCAGGAGTTCCCGGGTTCATGGGATGAGGTTTGTCTAGGTCTTGGAGGCAGATAACAGGACCCCTTAAACCTTTTTCCTTCCTAGAACTCTCCTCTCCTTACTTTCCTTAAAAAACCCACAACACAGCATCCCCAAAGATGACATAGGTTCTGAGTGAAACTATTTTCCTCAGGGCCTCCTGTGTGAAGCTCATGTAAAAAAAAATGCTTAAAAAAATTCGATGTTTTTATCAACTTTGATCAATTTCTTCTTAAGTTTAACATAAATTGACCTTACTTCGGGCAAACGGGGAATTCCACAGAACACTTCTGTCAGTTTATTTCTTCAGTGCATTCATAAATACCTAAATATATTTGATACGATAAGTATCTACCAGTAAGATAATTTATAACTACGTACAGATTTTTTTTAAATAAAATTTTAACTGACCAAAATGTTATACTGATTGTGTTTTGAATAAATCGTATTGTAGAAAAGAATTAAAACAAAACACCACTATTTAACCAAAATTTTCAACATGTTTTAAAACCAAAGATTTCTTCGTCAGAATAAGATTAATACATATGATTGTAAAATTGTATTGTGTTACAAAAATATTACAATGGTGGTTTTCATATACTCATATATGACATTTACCCACAACCGAATATCACTATTTTTAATCGATATTCCCTTTTTTTGCTATTTTTCGCAAAAATATACAGCTACGTACATCCCATGTTTCCCAAAAAAAGCATATAAAAAAATTCTTTCTCCCAAGCACTTTCTTTTTAAATTAACTTAAACTAAAAACGATATGTTACAACTTTAAATATTATTGGTAGATATATTTTGATCATATCACTGATTCAGGGACTAAAATATTGGATTAAAAAAGATTTTAAGACAGGTAGGTAGCTACTTAGGTACCATTCAAGGATGTTTCAGGCGAAATTAAATTAGGGAAGGCGAATTTTTGTATTATATTATACCTACATATTTATTTATTTAAATAGGCTCAACTAATAAATAGAGCATTCTGCTTTGTAGCGACTTTGTGACTTGTGACTTATGACTTGTGGCTAGTGTGGCGTGAAAATTGATTTGTATAAAAATCTATCGTTCTATTCCGAGGTTAATGAATTTTTTTACAATTAACCTTCAAAATAACAGGAAGGTCATGTGAACATGAGATTTCGATAAACTATTCCCGATCCACTTTTTCCACCCCCATAAAACAGTGTTTTGATAATTTTTATGAAATTTTGCACACGATGTTCAAAATAAGAGTAAAATTACTGTCTACATCTGAATTCGAAAAACCCTGCTCAAAGCCCGGTGAAACGTCCGCGTTGGGGACATAACTTTCTACGACAGGTGCCAAATTTGGGTCCCCAAATTTCGGTCCGCAAAGACCAAAAGCTCCGAGTTTAATAAAGCTCAAGCTAAAAAAAAAGCTTAAAAGCACAAAGCTCATATAAAGATTACATGAGCCGTGCATTATTATATTGAATTTCCAAGTGGATTGTAGAAAAAGTCGGAGACGCCCGAGGAAGACACGACACGATGAAATAAATAATTTACACTTCAACACCTCGATGAGCTTTTGTAAACGAATCTCAATCCAACCCGAGCAGCTCTGGTTATTTCCATACCGAGACTCCAAAACATTTCCCACCCGACAGGGAGATGGAAGATCAAATAAAAATTAACAGCACATGCCGGCTTTTTCACAAATCACGAGGTAGAAACATTCCCATCGAAAAAGAAAACTTCCTAAGGCCTTAAGGTCGCGACTTACTATTGCGCGATTCGATTCTTACTATTACTTCACTCATAAGTAAACACGCGACTTCCCACGAGCCGGAACCACCAAAACAAAACCCCCTGCCTTCCCACAAGTTCACATCTTCCGCCATCTTGCCGTTTTTTCGTCTTCCGCTGTCAAAAAAAGCAACACCGCCAAATCAATCACACGTTACCTAATTATTGCAGTTGAAATAATTTGCATAAATAAATTAATTAGAACTTTATAGTACTTACTTGTGCGAAATTAATACTTTACAGCTGCTTTTTCTGCAGTTTTCAACCACGGTTTTCTCGGCCAGGGCCGATGTCAGCAAGGGCCGAGCAAGTTCTTTCTCCAACAGAAAATGGAGCCGAGAACACTGTCTGTTCTCAATTCCTGGACACTTTGAGCTGCGGCTCTTTGAACACTTTAGATGGTTTTCCGGCCAATTCGTCCTGTAAATCTTTTAAATCCACTTTTGCGTCCCAGAATTTCAGTCTCAATTTCTTCTGCGTCGGAAACTAATGCATTAGAGTGAGAGGTATACGGGGTAGCAATATTAGGAAGGTAGTTTTTTTTTTACCCTTGATTATTAGATAATATATTTATAAGATTGAGAAATTAAAAGTGTATAATATTTAAAAAAAATAACGCTCAAATGATAAAAACTCGCGGAAGAACACTACCACATGTTAAACTTTCGTTGTTTTTACGACGATTATATTTTGTCACCCGGCGAATTTATATAAACGTTGTTTTCTCTTTATGAACAACAGCTTGACAGATCGGGACGCTTTGTAGGTACTTATTTTAAAAAATGACGCAGCAGAATAGGTTAGGTACAGCCTTCGACCATGGTATATCTACTAGGTCAATGGTTACAGCCCCTTGGCGCCTTCGTAATTCGGCGCCCGGAGCGGGTAATTGGAGCAGCCCTGGGCCAGCACCTGCTCAAATAAAGAAGAGGGGTCGACTAGCAATGTGCCAATAAATACTCTGTCCAAACATTGTAGGATCTATCTTTGAAGATGGAAAAAACGTCAGAAAGGGGAATGAGGTTTATTTTGGCATTGATTGAGATGGACGCTAAGGTGGGTCATTTAAAAAAAAATGATAATTTTAGATTCTGTTAACGATAAAAGGGTGCCAAATGGGTTCAAACCGACGTGTTTAAAATTTTTTAAATTTCTGATACGATCTTCTTCCTCCGGATTCACTTCAAAGTTTTGAAAATTTTCATTTTTAGAGGTATTTTCTAGTGTGTATAAAAGTTACTACGAATCCTTTATACTATATTTTTTGTAATATTCTATGGCAAATATGGTACGTATTTACGAATTCATTTACAAAAAATCCAAGTTTTGATTATTAGTGGCTCGAGGTGAGGGCGGGAGAAGCACCGATTGCACTAAGCGCAGCGACTCTGCGCAACCGACGTCGGAGTTTGGAGTCAGTATCGCTACGGCTCTTTAAGCGGTAGGTCGCGTTGCACAAGTTTTCGCAATGGAACGTACTCGGAATGCGTTAAAAAGTCCCATATTTGGTGAAATTTGCGACGTTAAAGACAACGTTTTACCAACTTATTGTGATGTAATGAAGTTTTTTGAGTGGACCAGGCATCAAATAAAATTAAATCAAGAGACCAAACTAGAACCCAATTTCAGCAAATAGAGTGTACTGTGACAGCACGAGTTGAAGAAATATGGAGAAAGGCTTCTATTCCCATCGTTACACACTCGCGAGTAGCACGCATGTTGAGGTCATATCATTTTAAATGCAAAAACCTTCTTAAGTCACATCCTAAAATACCGGAGAAAAAATGGAGGAATTCCGTCGCAGAAGTAAAGTGCTGTTTGATATTTCGTCTTGCAAATGCAAAGATTTCAGTAAATGTGACTGTCCTAAAGATAAAAAAATACCTGTAAATGAACAGAGTTTCATTAGTGACCAACGTACTACACGAAAAATAATAATAGGAAATGTGGATACCGCTACAACAAAACGAATAAAAACTGCGTTGAAAAGAAAACTTCTGAAGCAAAAATCCTTGCGTACGTCTAAAAAGGAAAGCACAGGTAAGCCAAATACCTCTCTAATCGATATTTCCACGTCTTCTTCATCAAATGAATCCGATTGCAATGATGTTTTCAAACCAAATGTTGTATCTCAAATGCCTCAGAAGCAGGCTGCGGTCACTATTGATTATTCTACACTGTCGAAAACTTTTGATAGATATGGAGTTTCGGATAGAGCAGCGGCAGCCATTGCCTCAGCAGTTCTGTATGACATCAAGTCTAATATTCCAGTTATTGACAAAAGTAAACTTCGCAGAGAACGAAAAAAAAAACAAGGGAAAATATTAAGGCACAACACATAGTTTTACAAATACCCGCATTATATTTTGATGGCCGGAAAGATAAAACATTAATTATCAGGGAAAAAGGGGGGAGGCATTACAGAGAACTAATCATTGAAGAGCATATTTCAATGATAAAAGAGCCAGACTCAATATATTTGGTTTATATTGCACCAAACTCTGGCACGTCGAAAGTTATAGAAAGAACAATTGTCGATTATTTTTTAAAGGAAGAAATACCATTTGAACCATTTATGGCTATTGGATGTGACGGAACGAACGTGAACGTTGGAAAACATGGAGGTATAATACGTTTGCTTGAAAAACGTTTGGTTAAACCATTGCAATGGATAATTTGCTTGCTTCACATGAACGAGTTACCATTTCGTCATTTGTTCACACATCTTGACGGTAAGACATCTGGACCTCAAACATATTCAGGGACAATAGGACTAGCTTTAGAAAACTATGAAAAAAAGCCTATTGTTCATTTTCAGAAAATTGACGGAGAGTTGCCTGAATTATTAACTAAAGACCTAAGTACAGATCAGTTATATTTGTATAAAATCGTATCTGCAGTTATGGTGGGGGAATTACCTGAAGATTTAGGCCACAAATCTCCTGGAAAAATGTCTCATGCCAGATGACTTACGCGTGCTAACCGAATTCTTCGTCTTTATGTTGCAACGGAAGCTCCTACAGAGAATCTTATTATTTTACCAACGTACGTTGTTAAAGTTTATGCTCCGACTTGGTTCAGTATTAAAACTCATCCCACCTGTAAAGATGGAGCACGTCACCTATGGCAGCTAATTTCAGCGTCTAGTTACTTATCCCCTGAACTAAAAACTATAATTGATCCAGTCATAGAAAGAAACAGTTACTTCGCACACCCCGAAAATTTACTACTTGCAATGTTAACTGACCCTCACAAACATATCCGGGAATTAGCTGCGCGTCGTGTTCTAAAAGCACGCAGTAAGAAACTAAGTAAAACAAGGCTGTTCCAACTTCCAAACATAAACCTCGATGCATCATATTACTACGACCTTATTAATTGGCAGCAAAATGTAACCGAACCCCCAATACTGAAGAATATATCGGATGAAGATCTTCAATTATTTGTAGCACAGGGGGGAGAAGGTAAATTGCCTCTTCTGCGTCTGCCATGTCATACTCAAGCAGTTGAAAGAGCTGTAAAGACTGTTACTGAAGCCTCGACTACTTTATGTACGAAGTCTGCAAGAGAAGGTCTTATTAAGGCAAAGATTGAGTCTCGCAAAATAATGCCGAAATTTGAGAGTAAGAAGGATTTTGCTGGTATTTGAATACACTGTCTTGAGATAATGTTAATTATAGTCATATATTTTTTTAATAAATAAGTCAGAATATTCTCTCTAATTTGTGTTTTATTGAAAAAAAGTTCAATTTTAATTGTTTATCTAATATTTTTTAGTGATTTAACAAGGGTGGGTTTTTCTCTATTTTGTGAAATTTCAAACTCAATCCGGAGGAAGAAGATGATATCCAAATATTATTAAAAAAATTACGTGATTTTACATCTTCATTTAACACCCTTTTATCACTAACAGACAAACCAAAACAAGTTTTTTTTTTCCCCCATACAATCGTGACCCGCCTTAATGGACGCTCCTTATTTTGCCAAGGAACCCGCAATATCCACATCAATACCCACGGTCCCAACATGTCCAGGAGTCCAAATAAGTGTTACGGTTTTTCTTGAACTTCGTATGGAAGCGTCAGGATCAGGACTCCAGATATAGTACCTGTAGCCCATTCAATTTTCCGTAAAAACTGAAGTAGTTCCGTTTAAAAATCGTATGTTTTAGTGGCTACTGAGATTTTATGGAGGTGTTTAGACATTTCTGACACGATTAAAAAATCAGAGTGCACAATTCACATGCGATGATGCGATAGAAGTGAAACCTTCAGAAAATGAAAGTAGACAAGAGTGGGGAGACTACGAAGCACTTTTTTATCAATGTGAAGTATGATTTTGTTCCATATTTTTGTCAGAGCACCAGAGCACCTCTCCCTACAAATTTGGTCATCTTATTAGTATTTTTGTTTTCTTCTTCGGAGTCGCTAGATGTCGCTTTTTTGTGTTTTCTTTGCCTTTTCATTTTAGAGTGGTTTAAATGATCTTACAAAAATAAAAATATTCCTGAGTCCGCTGAATATCTGCACCTTTTCCTACACATTTGGTCATCTTTATCTATTATTAGTTTTTGTAATTTCTTCGTCGGAGTCACTAGATGTCGCTTTTTTGTGCTTCTTTTGCCTGTTCATTTTGGGTAGAATTCGACCCTTCGCTGAATATCTGACCGCTAAAGGTTCATCAGACTCTTCATACAACTAACTATACCAAAGGACAAAGGAGGCTTGCTTGGGACCATGGATTTATTGTAATATGTTAATACCGATTACCCATGAAATAAATAAATGTTTTATTTCTATCTCGTTTTCTCGCAGGCTAAATCCTATAGATGTATGTGTGTGTCTCTTTTTAGTGTCGCTCGCTTCCGTTTCGTCGAGTTTCGAATCACAACGGTGGTAAAGAAGTTTTCACTTCAAAAACGGATCCGACACGTTATGTCGGAAGCATAAATATACCAAACCATCCACGTCGGAAGGATAGCCAGCGCAGTGCGTACGTTTAAAAATTTCGTTACAGGAAACAACCTTCGCGACGATTTATACTATAAAGTTTATACTTTGTTATAAACTATAGATTGTCATTTTCGGTACTAGTAGAGACATCTGTGTACGTGATAACGAAACAGATTTAAATTAGACAGTGAAGCCTCAAACCACAGCAAGGAAACCTTGGAGCTTGGTGGATTTTGCTAAAGGGATTGCTGGTAATTTTTATTAACTCAATGAAAAGTTTAAAATAAAAGTCATCACCACTATTAATTTTCTATTTTTGACAATAATTTATGATAAAATAATTATTCTAGCAATAAACATTAGGCATTTTATCGGATTCATTTGAATGTCACAACACAAAACACGCTTTATTACATTTTCAAAAAATGTACATGCCTGCTTCCTTATTATCAAAATGATCACTTAGTCTTTGACACATTTATCTCCCAAAATATACTTTAATTATCTTCAGGTATCTAATACCAATACATTAATTTGATAAATAACTATAAAGCTAATACAAAACAAGACATTTCTTTGAAATATAATATAAATTTCTGTTGAATACACATTGATAACACAGTTCATAATATTATGGATAAATAGTTACTTTATGTATTAAATCTTCTATTAGTGTAATAATTCAACACAGAAAGCTTTTATTTTTCAAATAATGCATAATAATATCTGTAATCATATATGTATTACCATTAGAATGTGAAGGAGAATGCCACATAGAATGTGAAGGAGAAATCATCAGTTTTGCGGATGATACTGTTCTCCTAATAAATGGGAATAATTGGACAGAAACATTTAAGAAAGCAGAAGACACACTTAATAGGATTAAAAAATGGCTAGACTACCATTCACTTACACTTAATGCTAATAAAACCAAATTCATTACTTTCAAAATAAAAAATAAGAAAAACTCTGAAGAAAACCTGAACTTGAAAATTCATAGCCCGCATCACTTAAATGAGAATTGTAATTGTCCCTCATTAGAAAACGTTGACCATATAACGTATCTGGGTCTAAAAATTGACCGAAACTTAAAATGGACCGAACACATTACCTATTTAAATAATAAAATTAAAAAACTAAGTTATTTTTTCAAATCTATCAGGAATGTCCTCATTAAAAAAGACTTAATCAAGATTTACATGGCCCTCTGCCAATCACTGTTAGAATACGGTATTATCGGATGGGGCAGTGCAAATAAAAACATACTAAATCCACTAATTAAAACTCAAAAAGCCATAATGAAAATTATACTGAAAGTTCCTGTAAGAACTAGCACTGACGAAATCTTCAACAATCTTAACATAATGTCAATTAAACAACTATATTCTAAAACTATACTCATTTACATTCATAAGTACAAAACCCAAGAAATAACAACTGACACGTACATTAGAAACACTAGATCTCATGGTCAAAAACATATCCAACAAGTAACTGCTAACACAACATTTGGGCAAAAAAGCTTCTTATATTATGGCATTAAACTCTACAATAAAATACCACTCTCACTCAAAAACCTCAACATTATAACATTTAAATTTCAAATAAAAAGCTGGATACTAAATATAGGGAGATCAGAAATAGAAAATATACTGAAATCAAATACAGACTAAAACCGAATCTAATGAACTGAATTATAAAAAAAACACTATCTTATTTACTTTATAATTATTAAAAAAAAAAAATACTACATGATATATGTTATGTCGAATTCATATTATTCTTATAATTAAATTATAAAATGTAAATGAAATCCTCAGCACGGGAGATCCCAGTGAGGATATCATTATCTCTATTTGTTATTAAGAAATGAAGACAATAAATCATTATTATTATATATTATTATTCCTTAGCAAAATCTGAAACCACAGATGTTACCCTTATATAGAAGTATTTTTATATATGAAATTAATTACAGTTCTGAAATTTGCCACTTTTAATCTCCCGGCGATTGCTATAAACCTATGTTTATAAAAATTTACAAAATCAAAAAGAAAACCAAAAAGGATAAAAATAATTATCAGTCATACATATAGTATTAGTCAATTTATAAGACTTTAATAAAATATTTCTACATAATAACCTAAGTTTGTTCAAGATTCATAAAGAAAAATTTCTTTGATAAAATTAAGAGTTCAGCAAACAGTTATTACAGCCTTACTAATAAACGTATTTAATTGGAAATTTATTGGAAACGGTTGTTTATCAGTAGTTGTGTAAAATTTAAAACATGTTTATTAGTAAGCCCATTAAATGTTCGCTGAACTAAGTGTACTTACACAAATAAAAAATATTTTTCAATTAATTTAAAATTAGGCCACACGATAAAATAATATGTTGGTGTATACCTAAATATTGATCAGTTATACAATTTCTTCAATAAAAACTTGGCAAATAATTACATGCTTATTTAACTAATAATGAAAGAAGTTATTATTTTGGCTCCTCTATCATTACATATTTACATCATTTTGACAGTGTAGTTAGTCTTGATGCAAAGAAGGTCAATGATATCCATGTAAATTGATAGCTCAGCTGCGTTCGCCTGTGTAATGGCAATATGCTGTATCTGGAAAAATTCTAGTTTTGGCATAAATTACTTTAAATTCAGACATTTTGTCACTGTCCTTGCAAACAAAAAGTAGCAACAATTTCGAATTTGGTGAAAGCTTCATATAAAATTCTCCAAATAAAATTTTGTTCAAAAAATATATACAAATATTTTTGTGTATTTTGAAATTCACACGTTTTTTTTTTTTTAAATACTTCAAATAAATTCTCAATCAAATTTGAATTGTTACTACTATTAGTCCATCCGCTCATGGGGCAACTGAAAAAAAACCAGTTGACAACTCAATCTCTATCCACAGGAAAGCAACTTGCGAATTTCATTGGCGGTCTGCACGCAGACAACTTTTCAAAGACCAGTTGTCGCAAACAGTCACTCGCAACTCGCAGTGCTAGTTGCAGCAGCCGGCACGATTCAGTGCCAGGTTGACAGGTTGCCATGGTAGGGCCTCACGATCAGTTTTCGAGTAATTTGCGATAAGTCAGAGCAGGAAAATATCGATTTTTTTTAGGCGGTTGATAAATTATTATCGTATATTAAGGTTGATAATTGATAAATTATAATTTTGTTAAACAAGTTGATATAATTATTGAAATCGTTAAGTTGAGTTGCTCCGTGAATTGAAATGCTAAAATTGAGTTGCGAGGAATATAATGTCCAAAAAAGTAAGTCAATTAATCTCAAAACTAGCTTTGTGGAGATACATCATAATTAACACATCACGGAATGTGCACTTGCCACGGATAGCTATCTCCCGCATGGCAATGGCATTACAATGGCAAAACAGCACATTTGTGGAGTTGTCCTGGCAGAATGTTGTATTTACTGCATAACTTACAATGTACTGTCATTATAGAAGTATTCTTTTTTGCATTTACAGCATTGTGCCATCGCCAATTCCTAGCGAGTAACCACAATAGACAAATAAAAGTAAGTTCATATGATTGACAAATGAAATTGATTAAGTAAAGCCAATATGCTCTCTTTTAAGATACAGCATATTACCAACACGGGCACATTGGTGATACTGAGATTGTGCTTTTTTAAAACACAATGGCTTAGTTCAATTGATGAATATGTACCTACTCAACGCTCATCAGAAAGGTCTTTAGATTCAATTTCAAATCGATTTAACCGTTCAATAAAATTGGGTTATCTATAGATTGAAGTAACAATAAATCATAAAATACATGTCATAATTATATTTAGGCCGAAATGTAAATTGTCTTAAAAAATATCAAAAAAGCCAAAACAAAATTATCTTAAAATAATAATATGCAGTCAGTATCATAATACATGTTACCTACTTTAACCTACGCACATAATACTAGGTTTTAATAAAATTAATGAATACTATACAGAAATGGTTGAATATCATAAAATACATTATATACATCTAATAAAATGCATGGGATGTTATCAAAATAAGGTTAACCCATTGGCCACAGAATTAATGAGCTAAGAAATTGGCCCTCAACACTGAATTCATTTTGTATCAAAAATTGAAAATCTGCACTGGTGTACTAAATCTGTTGTATCTATTAAATTATTTATGCAAATGAAATAATTTCTTTAAATTTGTTTATATGTTGGATTATGTTAAATAAAAAATTTGTGAACAAGGACACAAATATACGAATAATCTTTTTCTTATTTCGTAAGTTTTTTTCACATTTTTTATTCATAAAGATACAAAAAAACATAATTTTCAAATCTAACTTTAATAATTTTGTTTTTACATAATTATATACTTATAACAAAAAAAATTGTTGGATAGGATACTCCTCAAAGCAATCAAGGGCCGAAGCCACAAACCCAAAACCACTCACAATTTTGAAGAAATTACATGGCGGCTGGCTGTTTACAAAACTTTGAACATCAACGTCGGGGAAAAACTGAAGAAAAATATTATGCATTGCCAATACATACAGAGCGTTTGGTTCTTAAAATTTTATTCAAAGATTCACTGTTATGCTCGTTTTTCGTTTTTTGGCCGACATACTCTAGCCCGTCTGTGAGCCAGGATTTGTGCTTAGTACCTACCTTAGTACCTTACCTCAGTTGCACACCCAGCTTAGAACCGGGGTTTGTGGCCAATGGGTTTAGAAATATAAAATTTTACTATAACAGTTTTAAAATATATATAGAGGTGAACATTCTATGTATTTATGCAATATTAATCCTAAAAGTTCTTTGGTATATTTACTAATAATAAATGATTTTTCTCCTTCACAAGATATTTTGGCAATTTCCAACATAGAAAATATATTTTTCTTTTAACATTATTTACTATACTACATCAAATGAATGTGAACGATCGTCAAAAAAATTTGAAATCTTTATCCACCTGTTACATAGTGTATAATATATCAATTTTATATGTATTTATTTATTTAATATGTTGGTAATGTATTATTTGTAAGAATGGGCCTGTTGAGATGGTTTCTTCACTTGTCGTCGAATGGGGTCTTGACAAAATAAGTAGTAAGTTTTCCCTTGCCCTTCACATAAGTGGGTCCACGACACTCACAGGCGTATCCAGCATTCATAAGAATCCTGAAAAATAATTATTATTTATGATACAAATACTTGTATTGATGTACTTACAGACCTGCACTTATATTGTTTATAATGTAAACAACAGACAGAGGGATAGGCATTAAAAAAATTACAACAATATGTAAGAATAAAAAAATAAGTTTGTAAAACAACAACAAAAAAACAAGAAACAATAAATAACACCCCAAAAACAAATAACGAAAGGGAAGAGACAATAAAGTTTCGGTCAAGTGAAGTCAAGCGAAAACAGAGATTCGAGAAATTTTGTAAAGTTCTGTGGGCTATCGCTAAGTATGTACCGAATCTTTCCACAGTGTAAGTTATAATATAGTTGACACGTTCGCACAAGAGATTGGGAGAAGCTTAAGTTAGTTCTTTGGGGTTTGGGGTGAAAGTTTTGGGGTTTTTAGTAAATATCAATCTACGCACAGTCGATTCCTCTTAATTAGGACTAGTGATGTGCCGGATCATTAAAAATGTATATCTGCGGATATGGATACGGAACCGAATACGGATATTTGGTGTCAAGTTCGGCGGATACGGACACGGACCTTTATTTTCTTATTCAATCGGTGTCGGCGCGCGATACCTTGAAACGATAGTTGACGTTACGCCTGTCGCAACGACGGTATGGTAACTTAATACGATAAAATATTTGATTTTAAGAAATAAAAAATACTCTGAATGGAATTTAATAGTTAATATCACCTATATATAGCATTTCATCCTATGAATTGAAAATTAATAAGGTAAAAGATCCACGAGAAAAGTAACGGATAACGGATACGGATATCGGGAACATCACTAATTACGACACACCGGGACCCAAACATTTTATCCCAAATAAGCGGTTGTCCCAAATAAACGACTGTCCCAAATAAACGGCTGTCCCAAATAAGCGGCTGTCCCAATTAAACGGCTATCCCAAATAAGCAGCTGTCCCAAATAAAAGGCAGTCCCAAATAAGGGAGGTAAAAAAAAACATATTAACTATAAATAAATATTATTCGCAAGTCCACCTTCATTCTCCTGCTTCAAATTTGTTTTTCTCACTCGTTTAATTTATAATTTTTTCACATTATTAATGATATATAACCTAATCCCGCAAAACTAGGCTTCCACTCTTCTCACTGCATACTGCAAGCCCACCCTTCTTAACTAAAATTCGTTTACTGAGGCATGTTGCATCGACTTCAGATGGGATTTACCCCAATTAAACTGAACAACCAAACCTCATATCCCACCGAAGTAAATGAGTATTAGTTTATTTATTTCTTTTCTGTTCCTAGAGTTATATCTCAAATAATCAGTTGTTCTGATTAACCTGTGTCCCAATTAGGCGGAATCAACTCTACATACCTGGGTAATCATAAGAAAATATAATCACATAAATGGTTCAATGGAAGGGTGAGGGGTTAAAATAACTTCCCAGGAACTAGAAGCAAACAAATACCAAATTTGGCATATGTAGGGCCGTCTGTTTCAACAGAAAGTTAAATCGTGTCGAAAAGTTAAATTTTAACTGTCAGTTAAAGTAACGAGGACGTTAAATAGGACCGCGCGCTGTTTCAAGTGTAATTTCGCTACAGTAATAGTCGTCAGTGTGGCCAGTCTAAAAAGCAGAATATTCGTCGGAATTATGTGGAAAAACGCATCGAAATATTTTTTGGTGCGGCAACACCGTGAACTAAATCAGAACAACTGTCAAAATATGAAAATATCCGGTTGTATTTTGTGTCGCGTCATAGGATTTGACAGCTTTGTTCCGATAAAAAAGTATTTGTATGAATATTTACAAATAAATGATGACCTATTAAAATACATGTAATATACAATATGAATGTAATTTACTTTCTAGTAGTTGTGATATCTCCTTGAATTTGAAGTGTCACATGTTTTACGATATCTTTAATTCAATTTATTTATGGTATCGAAAACGTTAGAAAAACATACATTTTATACCTTTTTCAAAATCCGTTGGTAAGAGTATTACATTAAACGTAAGTAGTAGGTGTACAAAGTATACTAGCATTAATAGAGCTTGTCTTTTAAAGGCAGCTTCACTCGCTAAATATGTCGATATCAGAAACGATTCTGTTCAGGCCCTACCTACTAATGTTATATTTTTGTAATGTTTATGTTTATGACAATAAATTGATTTGAAGATCTTGTAAAACTTGCGATACATCCATTATTAAAGCTTGACTTTTAAAAGGTAACGCTAAATATGTCGATATCAGAATTGATTCTGTTCAACAGCAAGATATTTTCGACATGCGGTGCCGCGCTAAGAAATCGAGATCATCCCAGATAACCAAATTATTGACGCGGGGTCGAAATGTTTTTGGTTTTCGCTTCAAGACATATTGGACGAGGAATTCATCGTCACTATCATCGTCTTCTACAATATTTATCATGATTACTGATTAGTATATTAGTAATCAATGTTGAAGCACGCAATTTCGTAGTTTATCTCGAACAGAGCTGTCAAATATTTCAATATGGCTGAGTAACTCTAGAGTAACTATCGGTTTTCGGAAAGTAAATACAAAAGTTAAAAGTAACGTAAAACACACAGTCAAATTGATTGAAAAACGCATTTTGGTGAAATTTAACTTTAGTAACTGCTTTTTGCTTTACTTTTACTTTAGCGAGCGTTGAAACAGACGGCCCTTAGTTGTTACATACTCATGAAAGTGTAAATGTCGTAGAAAATCCACAAAATATGAATTAATTTATTCCAAATTTTTTTAATTAACCTTTTCCCCGCGTTGAACTACTCCGTTTTTTCAATACCCATACGCGGACATGTATATGTCATATTTCAAATACCTATCCATCCAATTTTATGTCAAATTACAGAATATTATGGCATGATTTATCATACTATATAAACAGATGAGATTATTATCTACAATTTGAAACCAAATCGTCGTCTGTAAACACTCCTAGATGTTGACACAAGTGGTACCTCAATCACTTATTATTATTAATTCATATAAACAAGTTCTAAAACTCAACACTTAAAAATAACACGAAACGAATAGATTTTGTCATATAATAAAGTCAAAATCACAGTTTCACAACACAAACAAGCGTTTAGAATACGCGCGATCTCGACAATAAATGTTTTCGACGCTTGTTCAATATGGTCAATCTGAATCGCATGCACAAACTGCGATTTACTACTAGCGCCATCTGTCGAGTAAATTGTGAACTATGGCACTCAAAGGCACGAGGACACATTCACTTGATTATAGATGTTCCTTACGAAATACAATTTTAGTTTCGAAATATGCCTGAAGATGTCAGCATCGTGATAGTTACACGAATGTCCTAGCAAGCGGGAAAAAAAACTGTGACATAGGAGCGCTGTGATATCGGCAGCCGAAGTTAGCGTAGCAAGGGCTGATACGGGCGCGTGTGAGGCATGGCTTTTTGCCGTATCAACTGTTAAGATCGCGTGGAAAAAGTTAATTTATTCTCTCGTACGTATATTCCTGTACTCCGTGTATTTCGGTATATTCCTTCACTTTTTATAAGCAGAGGTTATACACAGTTGAAATAGGCTGACGATTTGAAGAAAACTGTAAGCTACAGATGGATGAGAGCAGACATCTTTAAAAATTTGAGGGGGGCTATGTCCAAAGCCAGATGACAGAAGGCTCAGAAAAAGTAGAAGATTGCATGTTCCTACCTGGCCGTATCCTCAGTGACCTGAATGCGTCCCATGGCTCCGCAAGAATCCATCCGTGAAGCCACATTCACCGTGTTCCCCCAAATGTCATACTGGGGCTTCTGGGCCCCAACCACCCCGGCAATTACTGGGCCGTGGTTTAGTCCTGGAAACAGATTGTTATATGTATAAGTTTTATTTCCAACATTTTAATAACATACAAATTCTATTGTGATTAATTTTTGGGTTAGTGTGCCGCGTTGCGCTTCCTTCTTATTTAGCCAAAGTTTTGGACAGCATTATAATGTCCATTATCACGACCCTTTGAGACCCATGTTCACACCTTCTTCTCTTCAAAAGACCCTAGTATACTCAAAGATGACATAGGCCCTGAGGGAAATATGGAAAAATAATCCTCAGGGGACAAATATAAACGAAATATGAAAAAGAACAAGACACAGAAAAAAGAAAAGCTAACCCAAACTTGACCCCAGAATCTCTTGTGTCTTTTTATCTTTCTAATACTATAAAGAGGAAAGATTTGATTGCTTGTTTGCATTGAATAGGCTCAGAAACTACTGAACCGATTTGAAAAATTCTTTCATCAATAGAAAGCTACATTATCAGCCAGTAACATAGGCTATCCACCGGGTGCGGCAGAGAGGACGGACGGTTTTAAAAAAAATCATAAAATAGTTATTTTTTACTCAAAAACAAATTTATTGATGGAATCAGGTTCGCAAGGAAATAGCATTTGAGACAGTCAAGTGTGGAAAATCACATCAGGCATGTGGTGGCCGAAATCGTTGATGCAGTGCTGGAGGCGTTCTTGGAAGTTCGCGTAGACTCTCTCCAACATCGCTCTCTCAACTTGGGCGACTTCCACGCGAATTGCGTCCTTCAATTCGTCCAGAGTTCGGGGCTTGTTCTCGTATACTCTAGCCTTGAGGTGTCCCCATAATCGTCTAATCGTCATCATCGCCCAAGTTGAGAGAGCGATGTTGGAGAGAGTCTACGCGAACTTCCAAGAACGCCTCCAGCACTGCATCAACGATTTCGGCCACCACATGCCTGATGTGATTTTCCACACTTGACTGTCTCAAATGATATTTCCTTGCGAACCTGATTCCATCAATAAATTTGTTTTTGAGTAAAAATTAACTATTTTATGATTTTTTTAAAACCGTCCGTCCTCTCTGTCGCACCCTGTATAATGGTAAGCTCTGGCGTTATAAAATTTGTATAAATGAATACGTGTGTATTTCATATATTTCAGCGGCAGCGAGGAAAGGCAGGAGGAAGGTGGGGTTTTTCGGAGAGGGAAGACACGAGGGAAGGGGAAGGTGGAAGGGAACGGGGATGCACGGGAAAGGACATGCAGGGAGAATCAATTTATTTCTTTGAATGGCATAGCAATGCATGCCGGGTACCAGCTAGTTTTTCATATTTTGTTTAGATTTGTTAGTATTGTCTTCTTCTTAAAAGACATATAAAATTCCATTGAATTTCTCTAAATATCGTAATTTTATGTAATTAATGAATTAAAAGTGCTTTTACCTATCCTTAACTTAAACCTTTGGAAGGATTCTCGATTAATCTGATCCAGGATGGTCATCAGCGCAATGGCAAAGTCAACCAAAACTACGATGATGTGCTCTTGGTTCCTGCTGGCATCCTGAAAAGGGTAATCAATAATATTAACAATCATTAAAAATATAAGAAAGTGAGTGTACAAATTACTTTGAGTGTTTATAATTTGCATAATAGGGCTCACCTTTGCTGTATTCTTCATGGGAAGCATGAAAAATAAATAGTTTATAAAAAAACAGTTTTGCAAACACTATTTAAAACTTTCTGTAGGATAGAAGATAACTATTTTTTCATATTGATCCTTGTCAATCATTTTAATATCACACAAAAAAACATGTTAGGGGCCGTTCAAGTATTACGTAACGCACTTGGGGGGGGGGGGGTCTTGTGAAACATTACTGTGCGTTACGAGGGGGGGTTCGAACAACGCGTTACGTAACATGTTTTTCTTTAATTTAGATAAAAAAAACTAGGGAATTAAAATATTCCAAGTTGGCAAGCCTTTACGTTCTCGAAATCTCTTGTTTTATTTACTACCGCAAACGCGATTAAAAGAAGAAAAAGGGTATTTAAGCGACTTTCCAGTACTTTGCGCAACTTAATTGTGACTTTCAGGTAAAAATTGTCACTTGGGCGTTACGTAATGTTTAGGGGGGGAGAGGGTACGGAAAAACGTTACGGCGCGTTACATGGGGGGAGGGGAGGTCAAAAATCTTCAAAAATTGCTTTACATAATACTTGAACGCCCCCTTATAAAGGTGTCCCAAAATGAACGCAAGGTTTGAATTAGCCGCCATTTGTGAAATGCGTCAAAGAGTGCATATGTGCCAGCAAAGCCAAGGAGACCATTTGCCCAATGTGTTATTCCATAAATAACCCTATCCTATGCACTTTATGATTCAATAAAAAAATAACAATCTAAAGACTAAAAACTGTGTTTTCTATTTAATTCAAATCTTTGTTAATTTTAGGACTTCTTATAAATAAGATTTTTATGTAAGAAAAGATAAATATATTTTTTTAAATGCCTCCCAAATTGCCACAACTCAATTTGGGAGGCAGGCATGGGTCGCCGCCCCGGGAACTATTTCTTGGATAACCGACACCTCTGCTACAGGTCACTCCAAGAGGTTCGCGACATTTGGTAAATTAGCGGGTTCATGGGGTGAGGTTTGTCTGGATCTTCTGTCTGAATTTGTCTGAATCGCGTGACAGGTTGGATCGGGAGGGACTGTTGGGAGTCCGGATTGAGAAGAGAAGAGAGACCTTTCGACGTCTCCAGCAGGACTCTCGGAACATTGCCTTGCACCGCAGTGGGAGGAATAGATTCAAATGTACGTCACTCCTGGACACACTCTCACATTCCCAGACTCCCAGATTCCTATTCATCCCTCCTCATATCTATTTCCTTTCCAGAACTTCCTCTTTTTCCTTTTCTAAAAAGACACTCCACGCAACATGCCCATAGATAACAAAGGCCCTCAGAATTATTTTTCTCAAGACCTCCTATGTGGAACTAACGCAAAAAAAAAGAAAAGGAGGCAATTCGGTTTTCTCTTAAAAAAATACTTATTCCTGCTCATCCAAAATTCCAATATTGGCTTATTAGGTTACCATGTTTGTCGGACGATTATACTTTAACCTCCTTCCCATTCTCAGAGCATGTGTTACAAGCCCTAACAAATCGGTCCCGTGGTATACCGGTCGCACTGGGACAGAAGTACTCCTGGCTGGGCAGGTCTATTGATATTGTATCATATGAATGAAAAAAGCACACTCACTCCAGTTTGATCTTCTTTTCCCGGACGAAGGCCCGAAGCAAGCATATATGTACTGCCAATTGTCTTTATCTTCTCTATGCAACTGAACTTGGGTTTCAGCAATAGCTAGAAATAAATAAACCAGCTGGTGAAAACTACTACTTAGATAAATCTATTACAAAAATACCTATGTTCATAATTATTACAAGTATATGTGATTTATAATACTTTATTGAGAAATGAAACTAATTTGTTGTGATGAAATTTACCTTATCAAAATCGCAAATAATTTCGTTGAGCAATCGCAGGCACTCTAGTCCTTGCTTGTTGACATCATTTTCATCATAAAATTCTTTGTAGTTTGGAATGGACGCAAACATGACTGCTATACATGAGTACCTTTCATGGTACAATTCTTGCTGCGAATCCAAAAAAAGAAACAACAAATTAACTTAGATGAAAGCACATTTCTTAATAACATTTTAGATAATGTAAAGTTATTTCGTAATTCTAGTAGGGTTACCAAAGATATTGAAGTATAATTAGATGTGCTATCTGCAGTTTTTACTAGGTGGGACTGAGCTTCCGGGGGTCGCCGATATTGTTTACCAATTACTAAATGAACGAATAATTGACGAATAAACCAAACAAACGTTAAACTAAATGAACGAATTCTTTCCGTATTCAAACTATATTGTTAACCAATACTAATGCACATCTTAAAAAAATCAACGAAATGAACAAATTATTTTCGTATGCAAACTACTCTAATTAGGGCGTAGTCCGCCGACAGTTGCGCGGACACCATGCATATCTCTTTTGTATTTGAATATCTTTGAGGGTTACGAACCCATTTCTAAGGAGGAATACCGCTAGTCGCACCCTTTTTCTACTTCGTCTTAACCCTCTTTTGTCTCAGATTGCGATAGATAGATAGAGACAACACCTCGAAGAGTTGATCTATCACAGCAAGCTTTGATGAATCATAATACAAAATAGATAAAATACAAAAACATAGAAACACTGTGAAACAAGGAAACTGGCTTACATTCACTTTTGATGTCCACTATGAGGTGGGATGTAAACTAATTTTAAATTTACCAGATTAGTTCTACTGAATTTATTCATCAAAGTTGTACAAAGAGTGAAGTAATTTTATAAATAGTATATTCGTACCTGGCTAGCCTTGGTTATAAGGAAATGTTCAGCAACGTGGGCAGGCAAAATGTTCTCCAACAAAATCTGAAATCAAAAAATATAATAACTTTAGCGAGAATTTAATGTTGGGCTCCCTATTTTTTCATAGAATGAAAGCTGAAGTTGATCTTTGAGTTTATATGGCATAGAAAGCCTGTTCTCCCTGATTTATTTCGAAGATTCTATGAAACAGAACGTAGAATAGATAAGGTGGGATCCCAGCTTAAGCGTCTCCACGTAATTCATGTATTTATATATTTTTTTAAAAGTGCCTATGGTGGACACCGGATGACAGCGTGGAATTGATTTGTATACAAATTACAGTTTTATTTCATGACTGATGAAATTTTACACGCTTTTTTTGCACCTTCAAAATTAGAGGAAGGTCTCTCTACATTGAATTTCAAAAAACTCTATTTCCTGGCAACGCCGGGAACTTTATCTAGTACATACTAAAAAGCATAAAAAATAAATAGGAAATGTACGCTAAAAAAATGGTTAAGTGAAAGAACTTTTTTGTACTAATTTCTGTTATTTTCCGCTTTTCGTTTTAATGTTTTTTCCATTATTATTTTCTCTTGTCTTTTCTTTTATTTCTTTCATTTTCTCTGTTCTGTATTTCTTATAAATTTTATTAACAATTTTTTTTCATGTACCTGTATATTTTATGTACCTGTCTCTTCGACTTGGTCGAAGACCTGTCTCAATTTTAAAAAAAAGTAATTGTCAAAAGAACCCGTTGACAAACTGATATCAATCAGTTTAACGGGACTTAATTTAAAAATGTAAAAAAAACTGTAAATAAATAATTAAGGAATTTTATTTTTATTAATAAGAAAATGCTGGTGCTGATACTTCGGAGTTTCTTAAAAATTACTTACACAATCTGCAGGCTTATTTCGCCTCCAAGACAGTTTTGGTTTTAATGTCAAGAATCATAATTTATTTATTAATTTTAATATCTAAATACCTTATTTATTCCTCTCATAGTTTCCACTTCCTCTTGCTCCACCTTCAATTTGGCTTTCCACAGGAAGTCAGTGCGAGAAGTGAACTCAATCTGGCGATCCAAGATGTGGAGCAGAACCACCACAACGCCCAGCATCAAGGCTGCCTTCACACCAAACGGAAGGGTGTGGAATCTGTAACACCAGAGACATGATTAATATCAAATATTAGGTATGCCTATATATTAAAGGTAAACTTCAAATAATTCATAATCTGCTCATTGGTTAAAACTGTTTAAAAATCCAATTCTTTGAAAAAAGGCAAACGAAAATATTGCATCAGTGATTTAATCCAATATTGTATTTGCATGCCTTTCTTGGAAGAATTGAGTATTTACACAGACAAAATTTTTATTCAAATTGCGTACTTACGGCTGCAAGCAAACAATTTATCTGAATATTTTACAGCATCTTGAAAAAAAGGGTTTTTTCTTAAAATAATTAAAAATACCGCTAGATATAAATGAATAAGCAGATAATGAATTCTTTTAAGTTTATCCTTAACAAAATGAGATATAATTTAATGATTTAATTGTGATCAATTTGGGAAATGTCTTATTTAATTAATTATGGGCCCCCAAAGATGTTCTGCTTAACCGAAGCCCTCGATCCGTGGAACTCCCCTCAACGAAATGGAACACAGTTGAAATCACGCATGTATGAGCTTGGCTTCTCTAGTTATATGCCTCTTTACATTCAATACCATATTTCATAGAAAAGTTCAAGTGCTTGTGTGACTTACTCATCTTCCATGGTGTGAATTTCCTGGTACTGAGCAAATATCTCCACAGTGCTGAAGAGGGTCACGTGAAACACCAAGGAAGCTGTCATCAGGAAAAGCTTCAGCAGGAAACCGACTCTCAGGAACACCGATATGGCTGCCAGGGTTAGCGCTGAACTGTACAGATAACTCTGAAAGAAAATAAGTACTTAAGTAAAATGTTAAATGATTTGAACATTCAACACAGAGAAATTATAGGAAATTCTGATTTTGAACATATGTGCAAAACTAGGTACATGCCCTACTAAGTTGTAAAGTTACAGAAGCTATTATGTACGAGTATTAAGCTATTATTCGCCGAATGCTCCTACATCATTCATACTCCAAACAAAACCATCTTAAATTTGTAAAAATTTTGTACTTACCGGTACCGATTCAATCAAAGTACGTTCTTCTATGGTCATCGGAGTGATGGCCATCATATCAGAAATAGAGGTTGTATTGTCAAAGATTTCCATTGGTTCAACCTCAATCTCAAAGTTAACCTGTGAAATTAATAAATTATTTTAGTTCAGCAGTGTATTTACAGTATTTAAAATAATGGCGACCGGCCAACTCAGAATGAAACCAACTCAGAACCACCTCAAAAAGGTCATAAAGATTGATGATAAAAATATATTTAAAAAATTGGTTAAGTAGGTTACGTTAGGTTAGGGTTAACGCCTTTTTTTAAATTATTTTTTTCATAGCTTTTAATGATTTTTCAAAGAATTGTTGACTTGACTTGATTCTGAGTTGGCATTGAACCAAAATAGTAACCTAGGGTTAATTTATTGAATACTTACCAAATTAATAACAGCACAGGTAGAGATGAGAAATACAGAAACCATAAACACAGCCAGTCTTAGACATCTACTTCCAGAAACCACCTGTGAACCAGATAAGTGAAGATGAAATTATTTTGTAATGTAAATAAATAAATATACAAAGTGCGTTAATAAAACAGTCACATGGCGACCATTCGGATGGCTGGGGAATTTAAAAATAATTCAAGATTATGTATTAAATAATCGTGTAGATTGTAGAAGTTTCTTAACTATGTCCGCATGTAGAACTTAATCCCTTCATTACTTTGCCCAAAGTAACATAATATAAGTCATCTGTTGAAAATGATAATACTGTTTACTTGCGGCATGGAACCAAAAATTGTTAACCTTTGGGCGGGCGCGGCTAATCTGTGAGATGAAGTGATCTGTTCTTTTGTGCCAAAGGTTAAATATCGCCGATCTTGGGACGTGGCCTCGTGACTTTTTCTCTTTCATCACTACTAACATTTTAGAAAAAAAAAATTTGAAAAATTTATTTTAATTTGTTTTTCTATGATGTAATCTCACAGATGAATTGCGCCCGATCGTGTTAGGATTTGCATTGCGCCCGACGGAGGGTTAATATGTACATATATTTTTTCCATAAGAATGACATAAACCACATATTATTATACATACATACATAACAAGAAGAAACAGCACCGCCTGGAGAAAGTGGGAATTTGCCATCCTCAAAAAAGTAATACTGTAGAACCGAAGGAAATGAGAGCACACTTGAGGTGATTTTTAACAAGAATGACACTATAAAAACCATCCAAATATTAAGATGAAGGGAAGTTCCCAGCCATAAACTCAGTTACTAAATATGGGTTAATTGGCTTTCCAGCAGTGTTCAGTTCTATCCAGACAAATAGTGAGAGGGTCATGTCTTATTATTGCATACCGCATTGTAAATAAACCAGAGGGAGAAGAGAAAGAGAATGGATAGTTAGGAGTAGATAGCATGGGAGGATTGGAGCAGGACGGAAGGAATAGGGGCTGGAGGCCAATGGCGAAGGACCACAGCCACTGGAGAGCATTTATGGAGGGAGCCAAATTTCGATCTCGGATGTAGTGCGTGATGATTATTGTATTATTATCGTGATTGATCGATTTGAATGCATAATTATTACAGTAACTGGAAAAAACAGAACATAAAACAAAATGTGATAATTAATAGGTTAGGTTAGGCTAGATTTCTTTTTGTTCAATTATCTTAACTTTTTTTCAATAATCTGTTTCATCATGAAACCAATTATTAAGCATACCTGTCCAGGCTTAGCGCAATGATCAGAGTAATCGTGTCTTGTCATATTATGCGGCACATCATTTGGTTGGTGCAAGTCCTCACTGCTGTCCTCGATGGGGCCCCCGTCCAGCCAGCAGAGATACACAAACAAGCAGAGAGTCACAAATGTGGGGCCAAAGGATGCATACAGCACAATGCCCCTGAAATAAAGATAAAACACAATTATTAAATATTTTTGTGGTTTCACAGTGTATATCTATACCCGAATAATGAAATAATTATTATTAGACGGTAGTTTTCGTAAATACGTATACAATATATACATATATATTTGACGGCCGGCGTAGTCCAGTGGTAAGACTCTTGACTGGCACTCCGAAGGTCGCGGGATCGAATCCCGGCGTGGCAAATAAATTTTATTTGATTAATTTGTGTTATTTCACAATTTATTCATTAAAAATAATATGGTATATTTGCTGCACGGTCCAGAGTGGAAGATACTCTCAGTAACCCCCTGGTGTAAGACCACCATTCAGAATTGAAACGTTGCTTGAAATGGCTTTAGCCGTGTTTGGTGACCAGATCTGAATAGCCAGGTACTTCCTCACCTTCCTCTTCCCTATCTCCTTCCCCTCCCCACTACCTTCAGCCTCACAACATACCCCAATTGGGGATGTCATAGTCCCACTGGCTCCAGACGGGAGCAGTTGGGGACTCTTGTGCGGTATTCATGTAAAAAAAAAAAAAAAACGGGGTTTTTAATATAACTAGGTAATTCTGAAACCAGCTTCTTTGTGTTACACACAAAATGATATATTTATTTCCTCGCCCATGTAAGCTACAAATTTAAAATATGTGTTTGTGGTAAAAAAGGATATATGTAATATACTCGTATGTGTTGTGCCAAATATTGGTGAGGAGATAAATTTATGGTTTTATGTGTAACTCGAATGTTTATGTTTTATGTGTTTCTAGTTAGGATCTGGGGCACTATTACCATTACACAAATTTCTCTCACAGACAGACCATTACGATTCTGCCAAAATATAGCATCACAACTGCCATTCTTTAAATAATTCAAAACTCCTCATGCACCAACACTAAACCCAGTACCGGATTATACCTAAGGCAGAGTAGGCAACTGCCTAGGGGCCCCGCACCGGCTAGGGGCCCCGCGTCCCGAGAAAAAATGACTTACTTCAATTAGTGAGCAACGAAGTTTCGGAAAAAGTCAGCTTTCAAGATGTTTTAATTAGGCACATTTACAGGTAAATAACATTAGGTACACGCAAAACAACAAATTATAATAATTAGGTTATAACCCAATAAACAACTGATGTTCACATCATGCACAAATAATAAATAAAAAGTCTATAATTAAAACAAATATATAAACATAGTTGTATTTTACTTTTCTTTTCTTCTATTTGTTGCAACATTACTTAGTATCTGAAGTGATTGAAGGTGCCGTGTGTGGTTTATATTGGCATTTGTTTTCTTTTATTTCTAATGTTTAAAATATAAATGTGCTTCAGAATGCACTACCTATCTACTTACTAAAATTCTTTGGGAAAGGTTGTCTGGAAGAGATCACTTTAATGACAAGACGGCTCAATGTAATGTGTTTTTTCTAAATCTAAAAAAAACGTTTTAAAACCTTACCCCCCCCCCCCTCCCCCTTAAAGCATTGTTTAGGATTTGATCAAGGGAACAAGGAGGCGTTTGGAGGCCCCTTCAACCCTCCCACCGTTAGTCCACCATTGGTAAAGGGGCCCCGAGACGTGGATTGCCTATGGGCCCCGACATGGTTAATCCGGCCCTGACTAAACCAGCCTTTAATTCCAACATACACAATCACAAAATCAAATACTTACACTTCTTATCGTTATCTACTCACACAACTAAATTTGGAATTAACTCCTTAGAATACATTGCACATACGAAATATATACTAATAACCTTGAACAAAAAACATTGGCAAAAGTTTAGGATTCTTTATCAGCAGCTTTATAAACCAGTGACATATTTAGCAATCTTTCTTAGGAATCTCTAACTCTTGTACATATTTATTTATTTTTATTTATTTATTGCTTCTTCACAATTTATATACATATATTTTTAGCATGTAATTATTAACCCCACTAGGGTTCGCCTGTATCGGGGTTAATAATTTCACAATTTAATAAAAATAAAACACGCAAATATCGGTCATGCAAAACAGAAGTAAAAGCAAAATAATAAAATTTAAAAATAAAATGATAAACAGAGAAAATAATAAGTGATAAAAATATATGAATTAATAACAAAGTGTTAAGAGATCAGACAAAATGTTCTCATTCATTATATCATTAGTTCATACCATTTTCAACAACAGATAAAATTTAAAAAAATATATGTCCTTAGGTTTTTTTTTTAAATATGTGTAAAAAAAAAAAAAAATGAAACAAAACAATGATTTATAAGCGATTACATAAGAGCGAATCTTTCTTATGCAATATTAAAGTGACTATCAAATAATTATGAAATAAATATGAAAGAAACCGTTTTGATCACAACATTATTGTTTTCATTCCATAGTGACCGTTTTCATTAAAATATGATTGTATTTTATAGTGTAAGTGACACCTTATAAATGCCATCCGTGTGATCTTTTAGTTTTGACAAAGTTATGGGATACCATAACCCATATATATTTATTTATTTATTGTTTCTTTACCTTTTTAATTTAGGTGTTATTGTTTAAATATTATTATTTTTCTAAGTGTATTTATGAAATATTCTTCAATTAACTTTATCAAGTGAGTATACCTAGTCTGTTTTAAAATCTATGTACTTTTCATCAAGGGCGGAGGGCCCCCCAGACGGTATTTTTGTGTACTGTAGAGATTCCATCACAGTACATACTTAGAAGCTAAAACTGTCTTTATTAAACGTTTAATTTTTCTATTGTTTTGACACTTTCATAAACCTTCCTATACATACTTGAACTTGATACTTCAATTTTATTTCTAAAAGTAATTGTTGATTTTTTTTGCCCGTCCGCCCCCTGTGCCCGCCCAGAAAAAAATCCTAACAGTAATTGTTGATTTTTTTGCCCGTCCGCCCCTTGTGCCCCCCCTCAGAAAAAAATCCTGGATCTGCCCTTGACCTGAAGGGTGCTGCATAGTAACTAGTTACTGCAGAGTTCAGTAATTCTGGGGTTTTTAGACGGACATGAATAAATCTA
Source organism: Limnephilus rhombicus (assembly GCA_929108145.2). Classification (NCBI taxonomy): domain Eukaryota; kingdom Metazoa; phylum Arthropoda; class Insecta; order Trichoptera; family Limnephilidae; genus Limnephilus; species Limnephilus rhombicus. Next base: position 27,078,044 of record OV815279.1, read on the forward strand.
TTGCATTATAGTAAAGAAAGTTATCATAATTTTAGTGCAAGTTATTTACCTGGGAACAGTGAGGAGCTGTATTATGGAGAGGGCGAGGAAGAGAGCAGAAGAGCAAGCCACATAGCAGCGGAACTGCAGATCAGGTTGACTCCGGTACTGCACCTCATGCGCCCGGTGCCTGAACCACAGGACCACAGGGTTCAGCTCATCTGAATTAAATCTACAAACAGAAAAACAATTTGTTCAAGTGGGTATGTATGGTTTTATTTTAGGGATTTATATATATACTAGCTGACCTGGCGAACTTCGTACCGCCTCAGAATCAATAACTGTTTGTGTTAACTTATTAGCTGAATTAATTTCAATATTTAAATAAATGAAGACAATATAAGCGAAACTCAATCGAAAATCAGGAAACAGAAATATCAGAAAAACATATTGACACCTCTGGGACCTCTTGCTATTAAAACATATTGTCCCAGAGGTGTCAATATGTTTTTCTGATTTTTCTGTTTCCTGATTTTCGATTGAGTTTCGCTTATATTGTCTTCATTTATTTAAATATTACAATTTGTGGTTTTACCTATAAAGTTAAAAATTAAAAATAAAATAAAGAATTAATTTCATTTTATTAAGTTAAAATAAATACTCAAAATGAATTAAGAAATGTAATTTACATGGCACCAAGGCCTTTGCTTTATTAAAGCGAATCAAAATGATTCACGTGGCATTATTTTACTACTTTCTGTTAAACTATTTGCTGGATGGGTTGCACTTGGGTCGATTCCCTTCATTGAAGCACCTTGTAATATACGACATTTTTCGTTTTGTTGTCATTAGATGTCTTCCCAGTTCCACCAGGCGCATCGCGGAAAAATAAGTCACCATTTCCATCATCAAGTGCCTTCATTAACATACTTCCTTCTGTTGGGGGTTCAAGAGTGGTACATTCGTTTGATCTGATTGGTTCAATGCATCTTGATCATATTGACGTTCACGTTTCAATTCTTGATTGAAAGCGTCGTTCATTCCGCGATCTGGCCGTACATTTATTTATTTATTTATTATACAAAATTTATTGTACATGAGGTAATACATGTCTTCGATCAAAAACAAAGCCTGTTTTTGTATATCTTCATTCACCTCGAGATCAGGATTCCCTGAACTGAAACGAATTTGATGTAAAATGTCTTCTGACATTATGTCATCCTTGTACTTGTTCCATAGTTCACGTGGATTCGATGGGAAACATGTCGAAATAATGATAGCAAATAATGTGCATATCACATTGGAGATGCAGAAACAATTGCTCCAGCGATTTTCATGTCCCAATGAATATCGTTTTCAAGCAAATTGACCTGCTGACTTGCAACACGAAATGTTGGGCACACTACACCATTGACTTGTGATTCAAACGATGTCAGCTCACGAACATTCACCAGCAACAACCGCAAGTAGAAGCATTCGTCATTTTTAGATGAACTGTGTAAATGCGACCAAGAGCATCAGTAAAACGCACAACGGGATGATCAGTAACCACATCGCCGTGGTTCCGACGTGGAAATCTCTTCGAAGAAGCGTTCCAAGTGTAATAACGTGGCATCTCAGAGTAGAGCAACGTTCGGGAAAACAGATTCTATTGGCAAATTGAAAAGAAACTGGTCAAGTTGTTGCTGGAGGTGTTTCAGCACGTTTGGCAACATTCGAAGCAATGAAATAAACTCGTTGACCATTCTCCAGATGCACCGCCAAATGTACAACAATGGGATGTCGTTCATGAATGGGGAATGAGAATAAACGTCAAATCGCCTCATTGTAGCTCACCAACTTGATAGCGTGTGTTTTCGTCGTTTTTTATTTGTAGTTTGAACGCCAAAAACCACCATATCGCTGACTTTTGTGATAAATTTGCAGATGTATTTGATTGACTTCACCGAATTGCAATACTCCACGTTGTAATGCGCCTTGAATGTTTTGGAAAGAAGTGACTGTTTTCCTGGAGTTGTGCAGACATACTTTCACCGTTGGTCTCATTTTCGACTGTTGACATTTAGTGCGTAAGAAAGAGTGGCAGCATTATATGTTTAAAAACAAAAGCAAAACAATCATCGCATTGACATTTGACGTTTTTGAATTATTGGAATTCACGCAAACTTCAATATTATACCTACATAATATTGCTGCAGCTCTTTCAAATATGAAAATTCGTTCCATACAAAATGTACGAGGAAATGAATTTTCCTCATAACTTTCTTTTTCGTGAATTTTTGCGATGTTTTAATAGTTATTCTGTTATCCGGGGCGGAGACAAATCCAACAAATCAAAGATCATCAAAATCTGTCCAGCCGTTCTCGAGTTATAAATAGTGTAACTAACCCGACTTTGTTTTATATATTAAGATTAATAATAAGAACCCTTTATTATGCTCACAACTACAAAGCACTGCAGTTTTCAAACACTCTTTTTTGATTTGATGATGACTACATTGGTGAAATATTTTGTTGCAAAATCCTTGCAAATTGTTTTTTTTTTAATTTGTTTGCTTTTTTGACAATATTGTATTATTTCTGTGAATAAAACTCTTTTATAACTACTTCACTTATATTTTAGGGTTTTGTCCCTAATCGTTTGTCACTATGCTCAACCTGCTGACCTGAATACAGTTTGAAAAAGTTTTGTAAATAAAAAAATCATTTACTAAAACAATTTTGTATTAATTGGTACACTTACTTGCAATCCCAGCATGTGTTGCTGTTCGGCAGGAGGTTTGTCTCAATCATAGCAATACTCTGAAAACACGAGATCCTCATTACCAAAAACGTCATTGTTATCAAATTGATTATTTTTGATAAACTTGTATTCAATTTCACCCGCCATTTATATTATTATTTGAAACTTGGCGACGAGCGACGAGTGACAAGCAGTGCTGACAACAGAAAATCAGAAAATACAAGGAACACGTGACAAAGCAGATTTCTACGACAATTTTAGTTTGCGAAAATTCCAATAGATGGTGGATTGGTCTAAGAGGCCACCGAGTTCGAAATTGTAAAGGAAATTAATACAACGTATTGCAATATCCTTTATATTATCGAACTCTATTTAAAAAAAATTATAAACGAAAGAAGATTTTTTTTACCACCCAATTATTTTAATTTATTTAAATAAATTAGTGTAATCTTTTGTTCATAATAAGAATGCAGGGGGTTAAGGGACGTACTTGACTCACTATAACCAGTGATTCCTGACATTTTAATTGAAGTAAAAAATATATATCAAATTTTGGCCTCCAGTGACTTTATCGATGACTTTTTTTTCAAAAAAATATATTTTTTTCAAAATCAAACAAAATAATCTTCTCCATGTCATCATTGGTCATTTTGCCAAGTAACCGCCCAACCTCTTCCCCGCCCCCAACTGTCCAATACCTATTTTTTTAATGTTTTTGTAGAAAAATAAATGTTAAAAATAAAAATTGTCACCGGAGACCAAAATTTCATTTACATTTTTATTCTAAATAATTTTTTTTTAGTTTTTTTTTTATGAATACCTCACAAAAGTCCCAGCTGCTCTCGTCTGGGACTTTTGTGAGGTATTCATAAAATAAGTGAGAGTATGGCATCCCATTTGGGATATGTGAGGCTGAAGGAACTAGGGAAGGGAAGGAGATGGGGAAGAGGAAGGGAGGGAAGTACCTGGCTATTCAGATCTGATCACCAAACACGGCTAAAGCCATTTCAAACAACGTTTCAATTCTGAATGGTGTTCTTACACCTGGGCGATACTGAGAGTATCTTCCACTCTGGAACGTGCCGATCCAAACCCGCGATCTTTGGATTGCGAGTAAAGAGCCTTACCGCTCAACCACGCCGGCCGTCACTAGTTAAGGCTCGCAACCGGGCTCGAAAAGAAAAAGATGGAGAGATACGAAATTACGAATGTTAGAGGAGCGCGCTAACATTTACAGCGACAAAACCGATGAGAAAATTGTGTAAATGTTTAATAAAACACGACTCGTTTAAAATAGAGCAAGAATCTCGTGAGGAGCATCTTAAGTATCATAGAAACATAAAACATTGTGAATTGTTTTCACAAATATAAGTTATAAGATAACAGAAACAGACTTGTTTTTAATAATTTTTGGAGCATACTTTGCGTTTTTTTTTCTATCGAGGGAATTTAATATAATTTGATTTTCTTAAAAAATAACATATATATATTTTTAAGAGCTTAAAAACTTCAAATGTGGGAGATGTGTAAGAAATCGGTAAAAAATCGGATAACAGGGCCTTAAAGAAGTCAAGTACGTCCCTTACTACTCTGCATGTCATCTCTGGTCACTCGGCCGAGTAACCGCCCAACCTCTCACCCCGCCCTCAACTGTCCAACCCCTATCATGTTTTTATGTTTTTATAGAAAAAAAAATATAAAAATAAAAATTGTTACTGGAGACCAAATTTCATTTAAATTTTTCACTCCAAATAATGTCAGGAATCACTGGTCAAGTACATTCCTACCACCCTGTATGTATGCCAGTAGTGACGAGCAGTGCTAACAGAAAATACGAAGAACACCGTGAAAAAGCTGGTCATACCACAAAGCGATTGCTTACTACAAAAACGGAAATTATTATCTGCATCCCTCAAGAAATAGCTTATTTTTGTCATAAATTTTATAAAATAATTTTCCAAACAGTTTTCATTGTGCGAGTATTTAAGATAGTTTTCTTTCAGAGTTGTGTACTGGTAAAAATAGGTACCCTTATAAACTATTGGTGGAGAGAAACATGAATCAGCATTTTTGTATTGGTAACAAAATAAACCTACCCGTAGATTATAATGTAATATTTTTTGGTATGAAGTATATTAAAAAAACTATACCGTAATTCCAATATTTTTTGCAAGCGTGGAGTCTGTTATATTTGCGAAGGGTTTATCAGCTCCCCAGCATTCCACATATTTGGTCATCTTACTTGATGGTCGGGATCGGCTCGGGAGACCTCCTGGAGTTGCTAAAAAAAACATAAGCTGTTTACCCATAATACACGAACCAAAAATAATCCTTAACTTTAAAAACGAATATTGTTTTGGACCTACCCGTTCCCATCACAGGGCTGACTGGAATTATAGAGCCGCTCCTACTCTTCGCTTTGATGCTTCCAGTTGTGATACCCTCACTCCCTATAGTAGCGGCGACAGTTGATAGAACTGCCACTTGAATAGGGGGTAAGTTGTTATTTTCCAAAACAGACCGAAGTGCTTGATCAGTTGAAGACTCTGTAACCGCAGTTTGCGCTGCCGACACTTGAAGACTGTTGTTTGATGAACTGGTTGTTGTAGGGGGGTTACTCCCTGCAATTTGCAGATTATTTCCAGTAGTTGTTTGTTGAAGGTTATTTGTAGCTGTTTGGTTGCTGTTGGGTTGTACAGCGCTTGCAGCACTTTGAAGTCCATTGCTGGAAGTACCGGGAGATACTCCAGTGGAGCCAACTGGTGATACTTCTGGGGGGAGCATCACGCTGACGATGCTGGCTTTGCGCTCGTTCAAGAAGTTTGAAGTTACATTCAGCTTCCCATTCTCAATTCCTCCGCCATATCTCTGAAAAATAATAAAAATAGCTGATTATGCTTGTATACTGCATGTTTTCTTCTCCGTAATGAGAATGACCATATAAACCAAACACTTTTAAATGATAATAACATACATAAGTACCTACGCTTACGTAGTTATAATTAGATACTTTACACCAATTAATTACGAATTCCAACTCTGAAAATAAAAGGTTTTACTCTCGTCCAATATTCAGTACCGGATTATCCCTGAGGCAGAGTAGGCAACTGCCTAGGGGGCCCGCGTCGGCTAGGGGCCCCGCGGGAAAATGACTTGCTTCAATTAGTGAGCAACGAAGTTTCGTAAAAAGCTTCCAAGATGTTTTAATTTTTTTATTAGGAACATTTACAGGTTAATAACATTAGGTACACGCAATAAAGAAAACAACAAATTATAATAATTAGGTTATAACCCTATAATTAACTAATGTTCACATCAAATTAATAAAATTAAAATAAATAATAATTATAATTAATTAATTACATTTAATCATGCACAAATAATAAATAAAAAATGTAAATATATAAACATAGTTGTATTTTACTTTTCTTTCCATCTATTACATAAGATATATCTTTCAACATTACATAAGTATCTGATGTGACTGAAGATGCCGTGTGTGGTTTATAGTGGCATTTGTTATGTTTTATTTCCAATTATATATTTAAATAAATGTTGTACAAGGTTCAGTATGCACTACCTATCCGCTTGCTAAAATTTTTTGGGAAAGGTTGTCTGGAAGAGATCACTTTAGTGACAAGACGGCTCATTGTAATGTTTTTTTTTTTAATAATATATATTTTTGTTTCTTTGTATGTAATTTAGTGAAAGTTGTTTATTCAGTTCACACGGGGCTCTGTCTCTGGGGGGCCTCCAAACGCCTCCATGTTCCCTTGATCAAATCCTAAATAAGGCTTTAAGGACACTGCAAAAAATGTTATTTTTAATTCATTTTCTGAAAGATGCATTTGTTAATAATGCTCTCACCATTTGTGAAAATTGGTAAAATTGATGGAGATAAAGCATTTTATATGAAACCGTTTTAAAAAGTTTGTATGTTGAATTATCCTCAGCAAAACTTTGGAAGCGTTTTTCTCGAAACTACGTTTTTCAACCTGGTTGACAATATATTAGAAAAACTATATATCCGATTTGCATTCACTAAGTCTTAAACAGTTAGAAAATACAGTCTCTATGGCACCACTTCGGGATATTTTTATGAAGGTCTATTTTTTATGAACAATGAAAATTTTCTATAAAAAATTGAAAATAAAATTCGCAGGTCCGCCATTTTTTATTTTTTTTAGATACCAAAATTCCCTTATGTCATAGACAGTAGATTTTCGAACAGATTAAGACTTGGTGCATGCAAATCGAATGAATAGTTTTTTTTAATATGTTGTCAACCAGGTTGAAAAACGTGTTAAAAAAGTTTCGAGAAAAAACGCATTCAAAGTTTTGCTGAAGGATAATTTAACATACAAACTATTACAAATTGTTTCACATAAAATGCTGTCTCTCCGTCAATTTTTCGAATTTCTTTAAAACATTTAGTGAGAGCATTTTTAACAAATTCATCTTTCAGAAAATGAAATAAATATAAAAAATTACAAACGTATTTTGTACTGTCCTTGTCCCTTAAGGGAGGGGGGGGGGGGGGGGGTAAGGTTTTATAGGCGAAATAAAGGCATATTGTCGTGATTTTTTTTGAAATATGAATAATGTTGGTTCTATTTATTTCATACATACTTTATAGTATACATAACTATCTTGGAAAAAAATTTCAATTAAAAATATTAATAAATAAGTCCGTTAGAGCGAATCTCCGGAGGCGCCTCGAAAAAAAAGTTGTTATGCTGTGAACTCCATAACTCGTCACCGGATCATTTGAAACAAAAAAAAATCGAAGTGCATTTAAAAGGTGTTATGTTTTCCTAGGTAGTCAGAGGGAGTTTTTTCATTTTTTTTTATTTTTGGCAGCATTTTAAAGTGAAAAACGCGATTTTCGCTAAAAATTTCGGGGAATTTATTATTATCAAATGGTAAAAACAAACTTCCTCTAACTACCTGTTGATTTATGAGTAGAAATAGTGTATAAAGTTTCAAAAGCATCGGCCAAGTCAAGTCAAGCTTTTAAGTTATGATTTTCACAAACTTCAAAAATGTTGTTTGCTATAAAACCGATTTAAAAAATTTTATACTTGAAATATACTTGAATCGAGCATGAGGGCCAGTCGCTTGAATCGCTGTTCCTTCGTTAGTTTTGCTCCGATTTACTTGAAATTTTTATACAATATACTGACATGTTTTACATTCCGAAAAAAAAAATTTAACCTTACCCCCCCTTCCCTTAAAGCCTTGATAAGGGATTTAATCAAGAGAACAAGGAGACGCTTGGAGGCCTCCGCAACCCCCCCCCCCCCCCTCGTTCGTCCGCCATTGGTAAAGGGGCCCCGAGACGTGCATTGCCTAGGGGCCCCGACATGGTTAATCCGGCCCTGCCAATATTCATAAACCTATAAAGTTATTAGGTTATTACAAAATTATTAGGTTGGTTACCTAGTATTATTCTAACATAATTTTATCTTTTCAATGGGTAGGTACCTGCCTACATAGATTATTTATGTAACTAGGTACTAATTACTAATAACTAATGTTGTTAAATCTAATGCTATGTTTCCACCTTGTCAATTCTATTGTCTATCATTATCATTACATAGTATAAAATGAAGTCGCACAAAATGTATGTGCGCATAGATCTTTTAAACTACGCAACGGATTTTCATGCGTTTTTCACCAATAGATAGAGTGATTCAAGGAGAAGATTTATATGTATAATACATGCTTATTATAGTAGAGAAAGGCCGAGAAATTCAAATATTCAATTCAGGCAGCGGGCAGCGGGCAGCGGGTGGTGTGGATTTTATAAAGGTTGGGTAATTGCGTTGTGTTTCGTTAGCCACAGCAACGTGTGGCCGGGTCTGCTAGTTTATGTGTAAAACCAATCTGTCTCTTTTACACATGCCTGAAATTGAATATTGGCATCCCACTTGAATATCGTATTCATGGTGAAACATTATTTTTTAGAGAATTATAGGCCTAAATTAGGCATGAATAACGAAAAAGGCCCACAGGGCATTTCTTGTTGTTCTTGATTCTATGGTAAATTGGTAGTAGGTACATATTGATTTCAGCTTGTTGAGTTTGTTTATTTTGTTGAAAGTTTTTGATTAACAAATTTACATAAAACATACTCGTTTATAGTTTCCTGAATTGAATCTTTTTAATTATACCTCCTTTATACGCTATCTTTCGCACCGATACCAAGTAAGTACATAGATGCCGTCAAAGGTAAAGTTAGAGTTTGGAAAACACAAAACAAACTTTGTAACGGTGTGAATATTTCAGATAGGTGCCTAGAAAGTGGTGGAGGTGAACGCGGCACGTGAATCGGTTCGGTTTGAAATTTATTGAAAATTTTATCGAATTTCTGATCTAAAGTGCATGTGTGCACAAATGAAACAAAATTGACTAATGAAAACGCTTTTAAATATATATTTGGATGGCCTAGGTCCTAGATTGTTAACACAATAACTAAGGAGTATTTTCGTTGTTTTAAAAATGTGTCCATAGATAAATCATGTTGGAAACTCCCAAATATCCCGAAAATCTAAATTCTGAAAAACGAGTTCCCTAGATTCACATGACTTTTCGCGAAAAATTTAAATTCTGAAGGCAATTTTTTTTTGATACATAAAAATGAATGTTTCTTTAGGAATGTTTCGTTATCCCTTATGCGATCCCTAAACAACTCATCCGATTGCGATGAAACTTTGGTAATTTGTTAGCACACTCCCGCGATGGTTTCTTTATATAATGGTGAGCTCTGGCGTTTTGAAATTATTTCCTATACCATTCATCCGATAGCGATGAAACTTTGGTGATTTGTTGTGCGCACGCTCGCAGAAGGTTTCTATGTTTAACGGTGTTTTGAAATTTGTCTACAAATTTTACTACTTGTGGCGCGCTAGATTTTCGAAAATAATGTGGTTTTCATACAGTTTAGCGGAAGGCGGGAAGAATCCGAGAGGGGGGGGGGGTGGGGGTGGAAACGAAAGAGGGGGTTCGAGGGAGAGGTAGGGAATAGCAGGGGGCAAATTTGGATAATCCTTGCTTTTCCCACGGACAGCTGTATGTGCCTTGCTCAAGCGTCGGATAAACAAAAAATATTGTGCATCCAAAAGCACTATAATAAACAGAATTAAAACTGAACATTTTCTTTCTTTGAGTGGCAGTGAATGCAACACATGCCAGGTACTCGCTAGTTAGTAAATAATGTAATGGAATCCTAATTGAAAAAAAATGTCACAAAGTATCTAACTCAACCTCTTTGGGAAACAACTTATTTTTTTCTTATCTTCACCTTGTTGGTGTTACTGGAATATGCTGGTTTTCTGAAGTTGTCTTTCAGGATATAATCCGGTAGGCAGGTAGTGAGCCTGTTGAATGTTATCAACATCTCTTAGTCAAACAGTGTTAATAGGCTTGCGTCTACGTGGTTGAAATTTAAGAACCCGGCTTCGAGTGCATGTCTGACGTCACGCCGTACGCGCCGCGCCATATAAACGTCTCTGTACGTGAAATTTCAAACAAAGCTACGGTTGTAATTCGGTTTCGAATTCAAGAAGGATGAAAGATCAAAGAATGACGCCACTTCCGTTAGCAGGTCGCATGAGAACGTGGTTTAAGTACTACGATTTTGTAAATTTCCCGATATGGAAAGATTGACGGCATTACTTAGTTGTATCACGCGGCAGTATATTACACATGACGACATTGCCTGTCCCGGTTGCTTTGTCTCGGTGTCTAGCTATCGCTGGATCTTAGTGGATCCGAGGAACGGGCTATTTTTGGAACCAGTTATTATCATTGGCTTATAATTGTTTTATGGCATCGCAGCCAACAATTATGTAAATATCACATTTTTTCCATAAAGTGATTCAGATCCTTGATTTTTATTCTTTGTTCAATAAAATCACCCTAAGGAAATGATTTTTGACTTCGAAACTTTTAAGGGATTAATATCTCAGCGATCTCGGCCCCTTATTTCCATTCGTTTCCTTCCCCGAGATTCAAATCAGTTAAAAGTAAAATAATATCAAACCCAATAATTAAACTTCCCGCATAAACGAGAGTTTTAGGCCTCGCTGAAATATTCATCCTCATTTTCAATTTTTCCCCAAAAAATTTTTGCTAACTTGAATTTGCATATTACTGTTTTTTCGACAAAAATTACTCGAGTCCTTAGGCATTTATTCAAATTCGATTTAATTTATTACTTGAATACATTATTACGTTATGAATATGTATCGGGTTTTATAAACTGACAAGGATGAACATTGTGTTGTGTTTACAATCATTTACATCACACATGAGTTCCCTTTATGTAAATTTAATCGAATACGTATTGACAGGTCTGAGATGCCTCGATAAAACTCTCACAAAGCAAACAATAAGACGTGATTCAGATCACAACTAGGATAATAATGTTTAGTTTCACTGTAAATACATTCGAAGGGAGATATTTCGATCTTTAGAAATGGGTTTTAGGCATCCACAATTGAAAATCTTCTGTCTATAGCACTGATTCTCAAACTTTTCGTACATCCGATCCTTTTGGTTGCATAAATTTAACTCTAGTACCCCAACTTCATTAAGTAAATCTAATGGCGTTAATAGTTCTAGTTTTGAACCAGTAATGGGAATGAACAATTCTGAAAATCAGGCCTAAGTCAAACTAATTTGATTTTATAATATTATTTACAGGATTAAATTAACGTCATCAGAACTTCTAATGACGTGATGAGGGGTCACAAACACTTAAACATACAATGTCGATGTCGATAAGTTTAAAGATATAAAATGATGTATTTTCTTAGATGTACCAAAAACAAGCATAATATTTCCAAATTAAAGACCCAATTGTAATTATTTTTCAGTGTATGGAGTTGCTTACTTTAAGCTTTATAAAGCTTGTTTTAAAATGGTAATAATGTAAGGCTCAAACTCATACGCCAAAGAAAAATTCAAACGAAAATGTTTCAAAAATAAAATTACTTCTGGAAGTTTTATCAGCAGAACAAAGAGCTTTATATAAAATGAACCAATTTCAGTAAGGGTAGCGCATATCTAACAATTCATATTCAGAATTCAAAACACCAACACCGGCATGATGGAGAGTTTACAAAGAATTCATCACAATGTGAAACCACTTTAAAATATTTTCCGTGATATCCAAAGAGATTCAGCAGATCATGTGGAGCGCGTTTTACGGTGGATAACTGTAAGTAGGAACTAGAAACTCGGTATAAATGAAGCGAACGGGGACGAACTGGCCTGTAAAAGTATTTGGAATTTCCCGGTGGGTCAACGTCTGAAACGGCCAAATAGTTTATTCCATTTGTAAAAAAAGACAAAGGTGACGAAAAGTGAGCGTTGAAATCTGTCTGTGTACTTAGCTCATGGAGAAACCGAAAACTGGTTGGCAACGGAGTTCACGGCACAACTCAATTTATCAATGTAAAATGTACTTATATGTGTCTGTCCTTCCCGTAATGAGTTTTTCTCAACTCATTGGTAATAATGTGTTACTTACCATGTTTTTGTAATACATTATAATTAAATAAATAAATAAAAATAAGCCTCCAGAACAAAATCAATATTTTTCTGATGTGACATTTCGCAAATTAATCGAAAATTTGACAGGTCGTGAGCCACTACCGTGGCAACCTGTCAACAAGGCAACTTTTTGTGAAATACTGTTGCCTGATTGTGGTTTCTTGTTTTTGAGTGGGCGCGTACATACGAGTATCATGAAACAGGCAGCCGCCTAGTATGGTGATTTAATAAATCTCTTCTTCTTCTTTGCGTGCCGCATCAGGTCCCCCCGACGTTGGCGATCACTCTTGAGAATGTCTCTCTGTCTTGCGCTGCCCGGAATAGCTCCTCCACACTTCTAATGCCGGTCCACTCTCGTATATTACGCAGCCAAGACATTTGTCTCCTACCAGGCCCTTGGCGACCTTCTATCTTGCCTTTCAATATCAAATGGAGCAAGTGATACTTCTCCCCTCGAAGTATATGACCCAGATATGAAATTTTCCTGATTTATTAATGTAAGCAGTTCTCTATCTGCTCTAGCCCGCCTGAGAATTTCTGTGTTGGTGATCATGTCGGTCCATGGGACCTTAATAAATCTAATCTACGTAAATGTCTAATATAAGTAACATGTATGTTATAAATAAATAAAAAAAATTAAAAAATCTTATTCCGGCTCAGAAATTGTTTTTCTTTACTTCAATCGGTATGTTATGGTATTTTTGAGGCGCCGTATCCCCACTCAAAAAGAAGAAGATAGAGAGATATGTAATTACGAATGTTGGAGATAGTGCGCTAATATTTAAAACATTAAAATTGAAGCGAAAATTGTGAAAATGTTTAATAAAATACCACTCGTTTAAAATAGATCAAAAATCTCTTGGGACACTGAATGTTTTCATACATGTAACTTGTAAAATAACTGAAACAGATATGAAAAAAAATAATTTTCGGAGCATACCATTCCTCAATAGAAAAAATCGCAAAGTATGCTTCCCTCGAAATAAATATTAAATTCCTTGCGTAAATTCCCTCGAATTTCATATAATTTGCGTTTCGGCGTGGAGAATGTATAGATATTATCTTAAAAAATAACACATATTTTTTTAAGAGCTTAAAACTTCAAATGTTTAAAGGGGATATGAAAGAAATCGGTAGAAATTCGGGAAGCGGCGGCTTAAATCGGAAAAGTGAAAATTAGAAATCCTGAATAATATGTATGTAATAATAGCTTCTACAAGGAAACGCCCTAGGCACACTCCCTTACATTAGACCCTTAGAGGCCCCGTAAAAGGAAAATTCCATTATTTTTCCAGCTTCAGTTGTCTGGCTAACTGAAGCTAAAAGAGAGCAGGCTACGGATTACTTTCTTTAAAAGATGTTGATACCAAAATATATGTAAATTATGATCCCGTGGAGCTATGAATACTTCAAAGCTTCGTGGATGATTCGCGTTTCCCCAAGATTGGCGCGAATATATTATCGAATTGGCGGAAGTGCGAAAATTCTCTTGCATAATAAGAAATACCGTAAATGGTTTCGGAGCGGATGTTATTGGAGCGCTTCCTTGGGAGGCTTTATTTTTTGAAAGCTGTGTGGGAATTCTTAGCGCCGAGGGTTAAGATGAACGCTGCGCGGCCTTTTCCATACAAAATTTTATTTTTTGGTTCTAAATTATAAAGTATCATAGGACAAAGGCAAATATTTGCAATTTAATTTAATTTTGTTTTAAATTATGATATACTAGCCATTAAATAAATTGAACACAGCAAATTTGGCATTTTTAGAGTTAATCAAGTTTTTTTAAATCTTGGCCTACTGTGTTAATAATAAAATTATTTATTTATTAATCATTAACGCCCTTATGGGCTTTTACACACATTTAAATTTTTATGTTTTAGTGCATACAGGTGTGTTTAGAATACAAAGAAAACATAAATAGTTTTTACACATGGTACATAGAAATAAAGCTGGTAAGTAAAAAGTATAGCCTTATACAATAAAGAGAAAAAAATCAGTTTTATATGTATATACGTATATAACAAATAATAATAATGGTGAGTTTTTAATATGTGTGCAATTTATGTGTTGAATAAATAGCGAAGTTGATTTTAAACAAAAATACATACTACCGACTTCTATAATATATAATATTATATAAGTCGGTAGTATGTATAATATATATAATATTAGTATAATATAATAGTATGTATAATATATATAATATTATAATATCATAATTAGATTTGACAGGATTTAGATTAACTACTTTACTTCATAAATATATAAGACCACATTCTTTATGGGATTTACACACACTTCCAATTACCTTTCTTTTTGATTGTTTTGAAATTAAAATGTATTTAACCATAAATATTCATATAACTATGTTTATACACATTTATGTACCTCTACGTCTATCTTGACGGGTATCGGAACATCGCATGCAAATAAACTTTGAAGAGATAAATAAATAAAGTAAAAGAAAAATACAATATATTTTTTTAAACTAATCAAAATGTTTTTTTACCATTTTTTTCTTTTTAAATTTGATCATATTTGGGTAGTAACTAAATCAAAATTTGTTCTTTTAATAATTATCGTTAACTCGTGTATTACATAATTATCGCAACTTAAATACACAGGTACTAAAATAAATTTTCTTAAAACTATATTACCCACGCACAGGCTGCGCCTTAGTGGGTTCCCACATTATTGTTATGATTTTCAAAATATGGGAAAAATAATGGAATAAAAAATAAATATATATCATTGTCAAAAACTGCCTATAAAATCATGAAAAATCGAATTCCTTAGTGGGCCTATTATAACTTTATATTATAAATACGAAAGTATGTTTATTTGTTTGTTTGTCCTTCTTTCAAGTCGCAACAAAGCGACCGATCGATGTGATTTTTTAGATAGGAATAGTTGAAGGACTGGGAAGTGATATAAGCTACTTTTTATCCCGAAAAATATTTTATTCCCGAAAATTCTTTGTACAGTAAGTTCTCCATAACCACGCGAGCGAAGCCGTGGGTAAGAGCTAATATTTTATAATTAAAAACACAAATAAATAAAATTAGTACTTATATTTACTACATCTTTTGATTTACCTACCAATTTCAATTTTTGTTTTCAGTTTGGTTGGTAAATTTGGCCTCAAACCCGAGTTTAAGTTTTGTATGAAAAAGCCGGGCAGCCGCTCCCCTTAAATAAGCACGTGGGCAAATACAAAACAGCTTGAAGCTTTTTGAATTTTGTTATTTTCGTTCAATTTATTATCTCTTCTCTGTGAATCGCAGGTAGATAATAATAGGTAATAACTACCTACGATATTTCACAATAATGATGCTTTAGAAAGAGCGAAGTATTTTCCACATACATTATACTCGTTGAATTAAAAAATTCTATATTTGTGTGATTCTCACGGAAAAGGATTAATTTGTTTAACTAATGGGATATTAAGCACCGTTAATCCACAGAACCCCTACTTATAATAAACGCGATGTAAATATATCGCGGCACATAAGGTCGGAATAGTAAAAACCCTTGACAAGTACAAAGGCGTTTGTATGGTTAAAACGCTAAGCATACCAAGGCGTTTGTACGGTTAAAATTTGACTAAAACCAGGATTAATTTTTTTAAATTTCCGTAAAATGGATATTATCTACTAACAGCCTTACTAATAAAAGTATTTTAAATTTTACACAACTGATAATCAACCATTTATGTAGGGTAATCGGTAGTATCAGTTTGTATTAAATTTAAAACACCATTATTAGTAAGGGGGCAAGTGTAAAACGTTTTCTCGAGAAGCAGAAGCAGTTCTTATTAAGACTAAAAATAATTCTTAGTTCAGTTCTTTCATTCAATAATCAAAGTCCAAAAAAATCCATCGTCCCTGCCCTAGATGGAACATTTAATAATAATAATTCAATTAAATGAAGTAACTCGAATTGACGCAACTGCCCTACAGGACGCATTGACCCCACTGGCCTAAAAGTATTTCTATATTCTCAAATCGGTAGAAGAATTTTGACTGCTCTTATAAAAAGGAGTACCCACTCCCACAAATCGATGAAGAGGAATTTTGGCTTAATATTATTTGAATCATAAATTTAATAACATTCTATCAGTAATTTGGGAGGCGGGAATGGGTACCGCCGCCCCGGGAACCTTTATTGGATAACCAACACCTCTGCATAAGTCACCCCAAGTGGTTCGCTACGTTTGGTGATTTAGCGGGGGTGCCCGGGTTCGTGGGGTGAGGTTTGTCTAGGTCTTGGAGGCGGATGTCCAGGACACACTATACCTCAGATTCCTACCCTCCTTTAAACCCTTTTCCTTCCCAGAACTCTCCTCTCCTTCCTTTCCCTAAAAAAAAACCCCCGCACAGCATCCCCAAAGATGACATAGGCCCTGGGGGAAATTATTTTCCTCAGGGCCTCCTGTGTGGAGCTCATTTAAAAAAAAAGGAAAAAATACTCGTCCAAATATTTCCCCTTCAGTTGATCGTCTTTTTTGTTGTGTACATTATTTCATCCTTTATTGTAATAATAAACCCGTTCAATTAATTAAAACAACATTGTAACTACTATACTTTAAGAGGAATCACCTTATCAAGATAATTAATTAATTTCCCAACCGATAAAATCTTGAAGTGAAATGTGAAGTGGGGTCTGTTTGTATGGGCTTGTTTCACGGGGTTTTCAATGATATTAAAAATGTTACTCTTTTAAACCAACGCGAAACTTGCGAATGCTTTGATACCGAGCCAGTGCCGATGTCAAAGGAAGTCCCAAGGTAAACGGGTGTTCGACATTATTTTACCCGACAGAAGCCTCTACCACAGGCATTAGGTGCAAATAGTGGCTTCTAGTTCTAGTCTAACCCTTAGTTAGGTTATACAGATACCATCGACTCCATGACAAAACTCGAATTATCAAAGAATAATTTTTTTCAGAAAAATTAAGTGTTTTTAATAGACAACCGCTAAAATATTGCATTTAATTTATTTATTTATTGTTTCTTTAGAGATAATGGGGGGTACCTACTAAGCAGAAGGAGTAATTTTAAACAGTCATTTTAAGCGCGATAAACTGAAATACTACATATTTTCCGACCTCCTTTAAATAAATGTTTTTAAAAGCTCTTTTAATGGTTCTTGATGCGGTTGTATTCATTTTCACAGCGGAATTCGTAGAGTCTATGTGTTTATTATTACATGTTCTACCATACACCTTAGCTTCTAATGGAAGGGCACAACGATGTGTTTATTAATTTGTAAAAACTTTTCAAGTTTATTTATTTTGTTACTAGTTATATTATTTTCCTATCCTACATGCCAGCCACAAACAAGCGCTTCACTCTCATACTATATGTGCGCTTGGTCTAAATAATAATAATAATATGTAATGTCTTAAACTGTAGGAAATTTGTAATTACGAGTATAACTAAAAATACATGTTGTGTGTGAATAGTGTACGCTATAAATTGGATAAATATATAAAGTTAACAACGGAAAATATTGTACTTATAAACCGTAGATAATATGTAAAAAATTGAAAAACGTATAGTTATAATTTCTTCAAACACAGCAAACTTATTTGTGGCACTATTTTAATTCAAAATTAAGAGATAACTTAGATTTAACCACTTTTATTGTTTATAAAAAACCGACGTATTTCGTGGGCAATGCTCACTTCCTCAGGGTTTACTTAGAACTAATAAACAACAATAAACATAGACTAAAGTGTCAATGAAAAGATGGAAGGTGGGGGGGGGGGGGGTGGTACTAGGGCATAATTTACAAAGGGAACCAGTTTAATAATGGGTCATTTAAAATATTCTTTGATTACTTATAATATTTACACTCTTTCTAATTTCTAAGATTTCTAATTTGTCGAAATGAACGCCATTAAAATGACAATGTAGTAACCCAAACCCACTATTAGAGTCAGAAGTGTGATAAGTCTCCGACAAATGATTGGCAATCATCATCCAACATTATAAAAAAATGTTTCTAATTGATTCCGCTGTCTTCTTTCACATTACTGAACTGAGTGTCCGAAGGAATGATAAAATACAATAATTGTCGAAAATTAATGACAAAGAAAAAACGTTTTCGAAAAAATTATGTTTTAAAAACAATCAACAATTTTCTGCCCAGTCAAGTGGGCTGATTATTGCGCGTTCGAAAAAAAGTTTTTCATTACGCATTTTTCCGGAGCGGTATTGTACGGAAAGCTCAGATGTAAAAGTAATTGAAAGCCTTTGATTAAGGCTAACGTACGAGGAGGCATCTGTACAAAGAAAAAAATACCGACCATAAAACTAAACGTATATTTTTTCATTAATATAACACATTGCGGTGTGGCATCCATTTTTGGCATTGGGAAAATGTTGTAAAAACATTGAGATCTTGGATTATCTTTCAATGGGCCTGTCAATAAATTATACTTAATCTACCATTTATAACATCTTTCATAGTTGTAAATATCCGATTTTCTACTGCAATAAAATGCTGATCCTTATAAACATAATATAATTGACCGAGCGTAGCGTAGTCCTGTTTGAACTCGACTGTCTTGTAATTCATCTGTCTGTAAATATTTTTGTACATTCCTGACAGTGATAGTTTTAATGGTACATTAAAGATTATTTTTTAAATTGCGAAGTAGTCGTATTTATTTGGACAAAAAATCTATACGTTTGATGGATCGTAAGAATTCATTTTTCATAAAATTGTTTTATAAATAAGATATTTAGAGTTGAGCAATGATTTTTGTATTTATTGTACTATTATTATTAAACTAACTGTCAAAATGATTCTGAAGAGAAAAGGTTAAAAAAATCAAGATAAAAAAGAGATTTATTTATTTTATTGAGAAGTAATTAGGGGTTTATTAAAAAAATAAGGTTTTAGAAAATGGTTAGTTGAGTTTCACGTAGCTTCACATAATAATTAGATTTCTTGATGGATACACGCTTATTTCACTGATTATTATCAAACTAAATAACCATAATGGTTGACACATAACGATATATTTCGTTACGTTCGCTACGTTTGGTGATTTAGCAGGGGTGCCCGGGTTCATGGGGTGAGGTTTGTCTAGGTCTTGGAGGCGGATGATCAGGATATACTGAACCCCAGATTCCTACCCATCCCTTAAACCCTTTTCCTTCCCAGAACTCTCCTCCTTCCTTTCCTTAAAAAAAACCCTCCACACAGCATCCCCAAAGATGACATAGGCCCTGAAGGAAATTATTTTCCTCAGGGCCTCCTGTGTGGAGCTCAGGTAAAAAAAAATATATATATATATAATGTCGATGACTAAAATAATTAGATACCTTGAACAAAATTATTATTGTTTATTCTACCATTAGCTAGAATCAATAAAGCTGAGAAGCGGTCACAAATACCAACTAACAACCAAATATCACAAATAATCTCATTGTGCTAACGACGACATCGTCTACCAGTTAAATTTAAAACCCGGAGAAAACCATTATTCATTCCAACAAAGGATTCCAGGATTTTTTAACATTAACACCACACACGAGACCCTGAGAAAAATAATTTCCCTTGGGGCCTGTGACGTCTTTGGAGACACTGTTTGGAGGGTATTTTTAAGGAAAGTAATTTCTGGGAAGGCACAAGGTATGAGGGGTGGGTAGGAATCAAGGGGTCAGTATGTCCAGGAGTGACGGATGAATGAATCCATCCCTCCCGAACCTGGGCAACCCTGCAAAGTCACCAAACGTACCGAACCACTTTGGGTGACCTGTTTCAGAGGTTATCGAATAAATGGTTCTCGCGGTGGCGGTAAATTGAAATATTAGTATAACAGTAAATGGAAATCATTAAATGGAAAATGAAATATGTAATATTCAAAATCATTGTTTTTCAAAAGACTCGGAAAAAAACAAAAAACGACGAAAACTTGATTTATTTGTCGAAAATAGAAAAATCGGAATAATCAATTCTCAAAGAAAAAAAATATTACGCATATGGATAAAAAATTCTTATTATTCGTATAGGGTCCTATAAACTTCATTTTTAAGGCGAATAAAATAAAAAGTATTGCTGTTAGGCAAAATTTATTTTTGGATTATGAAAGAAAGTATTTTTATTAAGACGTTCCAACTTATCCACCGGAATTCGGGTTATTTTCCAACGAATAAGATGATTTTCAAGGGGATATATCAAAGTAGAGATGTACAAACACCGTCCCACAAGCCTGCTTTAAGTAAAGGGTGGGCCATAAACATTTAAACTTTTGAAATAATCATGAAAAATAATACAGATTGTATTTAAATAGATGATTATTGACAAGAACAAGAATATGCTGAAAAATCATTTCGTAAAAATAATTTCATCAAAATGGCCGCAATCTCGCCGCTGGCATTCTTCAAATCAGGTCCTTTTCAAAAACTTTTCGACACAAATCTCGGGGTATGTTGATCATTTCCTGATGGATGTTCTCCTTTAATTGGAGTATAATCACTGATTTATTTACGAAGACTCGACTTGAAGATAACAGATATTCCATGGCCTCCCCACGGCCCGGATCTAACCTCAGCTGATTTTTTTTATGGGATATATTTGTGTATATTTATTTTTAAACCACGATTTAATTAAATTAACACTTGGGCCCTGATGAATACTCTGTAATTGGTGATGCGAATGACATAGGCAGCGTACAAAATTGTTTTGTAAAACAGAATAGAATCATTGTTTAACAGAAAATAAAAAAAATCATTGTTTTTGTACAAATGTTTTACCCAGAAAGCGCGTGGCTCTCCCGTAATACGATCCATTGTGACTAAATTTCCAAGAAAAGAGGAGCCGCGTACGTTACCCCGCTCTCCTCCGCCGTTCGGAATCCCCGCTAGCACGATATCAAAAGTGCAAATTTTATGGCCCACCCCATAGTATTCAAAAATAAATCTTCCAGAATTAAAATATTCGAAGAATTATCCAAACATAAATTTTGCCCGTAAAAAATACTTTTTTTATTCACTTTTCAAAAAAGGAAGTTTCATGGCTCCATCCTATAGTAGATATATTTCAAGTGACTTCAGTCCATCCTTCCAAGTGCAATTTAAAGTTGGGGAGTTTAATTCTATGGAAACTTCAGAATAAACCAACGTTATACCTTATTCGTTGAAATACAAATATCTACCTACATACACTAAATACCATCAAAGAAAAATATGTATTCATATCTGAAAATCGTTCTAAACTAAGAGCGTTTAACCAGCCAGCGGACGAAAATCCACATTTCGTCGAAAGTTGTTCTTCCGATCGTGCAGGACGGTTACAATGAGAAAGATTAATTATTCTCCGTACCAGCTTTTTTAAATTATAACTCAATATCGAATTTATTTCAATCCAAATTAGCTTTAATTTATACCTTCATCTAAAAATGCTGAAAGGCGTGATGATAAAACTATTAAGATAGTGTACTTTTTGTAGTTATTTTTTGATTTTAAGTATTTATCATTTTTCAATAATGTCTAAATTTAATAAGAATGTTCAAAAAATCTGAAATATATTAGTTTGTAAGTGCGCAAATAAATACACAAATGGAACAATTTTCGTCAAGAAACACATGTACGTACATATTTTTTAATGATTTTATTGAAACTAAAATTAAAATTCTAATACATAACTTTGCTAGATAATGTATTGATTTATTTTACTGCATGATTACATTATTTGAAATGGGTGTGGTATAATACAAAAACTTTTTTTTTAAATTTAACAAATCTGCCAACGACCTATGGAGTAACCTTATTATACTAAAAAATTTTTAAAAAATCTAAAAATTTATCACATACGAATGCTAGATAAAAGAACAATCTTTCGAAATCCATTTATAATTTTTTGTGGAAAAGAGTCAATACGTCTAAAAACTTTTTTGAAAATGACGTATTTCAGGCTTTCTCTGGTAATGCCCTCTTTCGCAATATGTAATATTCGTACCCAAAAATATTGTTTTAGTAAGCCACCCAAAGTAATCAGAAATATCAGTATTATATTTTAAATATTAAATTCAGTCTGGAAAAAAATACTTTTCGTAACCAAAATTATTATTTCATGAAATGTAGGTATCTGGATTTTTTCAAAATATAATAATTTTAAAAGACGTCGCATATTTATTTTTAAACGACTTCAAAAAGGAGGAGGTTCTCAATTCGACTGTATTTTTTTAATTTTTATGTTTGTTACCTCAGAACTTTCGACTGGGTGAACCGATATTGATGATTCTTTTTTTATTTGAAATCTGGTGCTTCCCGTGTGGTCTCATTTCAATTTGGTTCAGTTCTGACAATAGCATCCATGAGAAAATCATATAAGTCTTAAATTTGCATTAAGTATGTGCGCGACAAATGGACGAATAACTCAATATCACGCCAACCGATTTCGATGATTCTTTTTTTATTGGAAAGGATATACTTCAAGAGTAGTTGAGGGATGAGAGTTTGGTTAGGTTCTGATTATCGGATCCATGACAAAGTAACGGAACTCTTAAATTCTTAAGATCAAATTAACGAAACTCTTAATTTGACACTAACGTCGTTATGGTCAAATTAGGTCTGTCTCATATGAGCAGCACGTTTAGTAGGTCTACCCATATTCAGAAAAATTAGTTAGTGTACTTCAGATTCAGTAAAAATCAAAAAAAAAACAAAAAAATTAACAAAACACAAAAACGACTTAAAAATGCACTAAAACTTCTTCTACAACTTCATAATCAACTTACTTTTTCTACTCATCAATATGTAGGTATGATTGTTATTTTTGGAGTCGGTGTCAGCAAAGGTACCCGGCCCGGCGTGTTCACTTGACAGCTCCCCCCACGCCGCGGCCCCGCTCTCGCATCTCACCTCTCGCCTCGTCAAGTTGCTTGTGCGACGCAAGCACATTTCACCTATAACTATGTATGTAGTTACAAACCTACCATGACTGACACCAACTCCAAAAATAACAATCGTACCTACATATTGATGAGTAGAAAAAGTAAGTTGATTATGAAGTTGTAGAAGAATACGAAATTATTTTTTTACTGTTTAGTTCATTTTTTTAAGTCGTTTTTTTGTTTTGATAAAATTTTTGTTATTCTTCTTAACCTCTTCTTCAAGATGTATTTACTTATTCAAATTGCATGTTGAGTTTCTAAAAATAAATATATAAAGCTTCCAAGGGATAAGTAGCAAGAGAATCTACTGATTTAATGAAAACAATTTTACACAATTTATGAATATAAAACACGTAAATAATTTTATAATCCTAACCACATCAAAACAACCATACTTAATGAGTTTGATAATACATTTCGAGAAATTTCGAAAATTACACAACCACCAAGAATATTACAAACCGAAAACCAAATTTATCAAAGTGATTTTCATAAATATGGTATTTCGTATACAAAATTTAATTCGTCACATGATTTCATAATTTGAGTTTCAATCGTTTATCTGAACCTATAAAGCTTCGACCGTATTATTTTAGAGGGTCAAAATAATTCCGCTTTGCAATAAAATTCAAATAAATGGAATATTTCTGAATGTATCCAAAAACAAAAAAGCTGTTTTAGAAAGGTGATAAAATAACGACCTCCGTAGTCCAGTGGGTAAGACTCTTGACTTACAATCCGGAGGTCGCGGGTTCGAACCCGGCATGCGCAAATAAATTTTATTTGATTAATTTGTGTTATTTCACAATTAATTCATTTAAAAAATAATATATAGTATATTTGCGGCATGTTCCAGAGTGGAAGTAAAATGGCTTTAGCCGTGTTTAGTGACCAGATCTGAATAGCCAGTTACTTCCCAACCTTCCTCTTCCCCACCTCCTTCCCCTCCCCACTACCTTAAGCCTCACAACATACCCCAATTGGGGATGCCATAGTCTCACTGGCTCCAGACGGGAGCAGTTGAGATTCTTGTGCGGTATTCACTGTAAAAAAAAAAAATAAAAATAAAAAAATAATAAAAAAAAAAAAATAAAAAAAATAAAAAAATAAAAAAAAATAAATAAATAACAAAATACGCTTTCAAGTTTTATAATTCAACGTAAACATATAATTATTGAAATATAAAAATTTTGCACGCAGATACAAAAAAGTTTGTAAAATGGCACACCTTACTTTTTTCTGACTAAAATTGCTGATAAGAAAAGAAAATAATAATACATATGTATTTTTTTAGGCAAAGGTATTATAAATATTTTTATTTATGTCACTTTTTTGTCGTTCCATGTAATAATCATTTTGTCGTTCCATGTAATAATCATTTTGTCGTTCCATGTAATAATCATTTATAAATAATTCCCAAAGTTTCATAAATTTATTTCAAAATGCTATTCGAAACTTTCATTTCATAAAGGTGTACATTTTACTTCTTTTAATGTTAGTTTTTGTATCTGTATATAAAGCGTCGTCTTTCCTCTTTCTAACACCGTTTATTTATGAAATTTGGGAGGCGGGAATGGGTACCGCTGCCCCGGGAACCTTTATTGGATAACCAGCACCTCTGCCATAGGTCACCCCAAGTTTTTTTTTTTTTTTTTTTTTAAATATGTTTATTTAGTTATTAATAGTACAATAATTTCTCTTACTTAAATCTTACAAAACTGATCAATCAGTTTGATTGTAAAAAATCTCTCATTTTTCCTATTTATTTACTTACAACATATAAAATGTTTGATATTTTGGTGCTTAATACATATCTAGTAATTATTTAATAATATAATACTTAATATTAAAATACTTAACTAATTATTGTAATGCTTATTATAACATAAATTTTATTTTGAACAGTAGTTAAAAGATCTAGGTACCTTTCGTTCACAATATTATTTGTTTTTCATAGATTTAGGTATTTTTATACAATATTTTAGTTTTCATGTTCTATTGAAGTAGAATGATCTAACTTTAGTTTTGATTTTTGAATATGATGTCTCGTTTTTAATATTTTCAGGCAATGCATTAAATATTTCCGGAATTTTATGCCTTTTTGTTCTATCACCGTATACATTTGTAGATTTATTAATAATAAACATTTCTGCTTCTCTATGCCTAGTGGGGTAGTTATGGTTTACAGGTTTTTTGAATTCTGTATTCCAGAATTCATCTAGAGTTAATTGGTAATCTACCCTACTATGTATAGAGAGCACATTACACAAGGAGAACATTTTTTTATAATCGCCATCACATAATTGAACTTTTTTTTTGCCTGATATCAATTTTAGGAAACGGATTTGTAGTTGTTCTATTTTATTTAAGTACGTTTTGTACGTTAATCCGTAACTATTTATTCCGTATCCTATAATTGATTCTGCTAATGCGTTATATATACAGTATAATATATTTTTATTAACAAAGTTTTTTAGGTGATAAAATTTCCCTAATATGGATCTTAATCTATTACATACATTTTCAATATGAATTGACCAGTTAAAATTGACATCTACTGTAAGACCGAGGTATGTATACTGGAACACTTTTTCTATATTTGGGCAATTACACTGCAGGGATTGGTTTTTTGTGTGCAAGCAATCATATGAATGACTTTTAATGTGCAATTCCTTATCCTGACAATTTGCATGTGGTGAATGTATAAGCATATATTTGGTTTTTTTTGCGTTGATAATAATGCCATTGTCGTGGGACCATTTAATAATATTATTTAGGTCAGTTTGTAAAATTTCCTGAATTTTTTGTGGATTTTTGTCAGCACATATAATGCAAGTATCGTCTGCAAACATGTAGCATTTACAACGTTTTATTACGTTTGGTAAACTGTTTACTTGCATAATATAACACGTAGGTCCCGATATCGATCCCGTAGCTACCCCAGTGTTTGCCAACATTTCATCACTTAAAATTCCGTCAATTTTAACTTTAATTTTTCTATTAAATAGATAGTTTTTAAAAAATTTATTTAAAGGACCTCTAATACCACATTCCTCCATTGCCCTTAGTAATGTTTCATGGTCCAATGTGTCAAAGGCCTTTTTAAAATCTATAAAAATTATGCCTACATAATATTTTTCATTCAAATGACAGTTTATATGGTCAGTGAATTTAGAAAGTAATTGTGTAGTACTTTTTTTTTTTGAAATCCGTACTGTATGGGATTTATGATTATATTTTTTTCTATAAAATTTTGTATTTGATTAAAGATAGCCCTTTCAATAATTTTATCAATACACGAGAGAATCGCTATCGGTCGATAGTTTGTGAAATCTTTGTGGTTTCCTGATTTATATATAGGTCTGATGATGGATGTTTTAAGTTCGTCAGGCATGATACTTTTACTTACACAAAGGTTAATTAGTTTAGTCAGTACTGGGATTATATTATCAGCAATTAACTTCAGGTCTTTAATTCTTATTTGGTCATTGCCTTCTGATTTTTTAACATCCATATCATTAAAAATTTTTTTAACATCTTTTTGTGATACAGGTCTAAATCTCATCGACATAATAGCAGGAGTTGTATACGTGTTACGATCTAGGAATTTTTTAGTACAATTATGTCTTATGTCTTTTATTTCATTTACGAATGTTGTGGCAAATTTATCGCATAAAAACTTTGTATCTCCTTGACTTCCCATATGTTGAAGGATTATTTTATCTAAATTTTGTTTAGGTTTACCTATTAGATTATTTATTTCGTCCCACAGTTTCCTCGGGTTGCCGTTTAAGCTATTTATTACGTTTTTATGGAACGTGTTTTTAGTAATATTAATATGTTTGTTTGTTTTGTTTCTATACCGCGTATATTCTAAACGAAATACCGGGTTATTTGGGCTATTCCTGCATTTTCGGTAAAGATAATCTCTTTTTTTAATCATATTCTTAATTTCTTCAGTAACCCATGGATTGTTGTGCCTAAGATTATTTTCAAATAATTTTTCTTTTTTCGAGGACGCATAGATATTATCAAAAATATTTTTTAAATTATCGTACAGTTCTGAAGGACATTCAGTTTGTAATAATTTCCCCCAATTTAATAGTTTTAATTTAGAATATACCAATTTATTATCAATAATTTCACTTTTTTTATTTAAATCCTTTGTAAGTACCTCTTTACCTATTGCAACTCCTGTTATATAATGGTCGGATATTTTGTTAGTCACAATACATGAAAATACAGTGTTATTACGGTTGCGAACTGCAATATGATCAATACATGAATACACATTTTTTCCGTTTAAAATTTCATCCCGAGTCACATCTAATATTACATTTTCTAAACCATTTTCACTGAGTAGATTTTGATATTCTGTAATTACACTATTTTTTGTATCCAACAAATTCAAGTTGATGTCTCCACAATACAAGTAGTTTGAATCAGATGAAGTTAATTGTAATATTTGTTTTAGTTCCTTCAAGTATATTTTCTTGTTGCTGCTCGGCGGACGATAAACTGCAAGTATATTTATGACATCTTGATAAACGGTGGTGATTTCTCCAGATATTGTCTCGCAGCTTTTAAAAGAAATGTTTGTTTTCTTAAAAGTATGATGGTTTTTTAAGTACATGATTAATCCCCCTCCTCTTCTATTCTCTCGAGCATTTGCAATCGATGTGAAGTTTGGTATATTGAACATAGGTATTATTTCGTTTTTAATATTTATTTCCGTTAGAAAAATTACATCTATAAACTGCAGAACGTCGTTTACTTGTGCAATAAATGAATAAAAATTCTTTTTCAATGATCTTATATTTAGATGAATAGCCACAAACCTCATTTTGATGTTTTTATCGTTTATCCAGTTATCCAAATTATAGCACTTGATAAATTTGTGAGTTTGAAATGGTGTCGAATCTTCCATGACGTGGATTTAGTAACTGATAAAATAACTGTTCCGAGTCAAAAGGAATTTTGATTTTTTTTTTTTTTTTCTTAAATGTATTTGTTTATATCATTCTCATTTTTTATATGGATAATTTTCCCATCACCTTCACTTCTTATCAATATTTTGGCATTTTGTACCCAAATGTATTTAAATTTTGTTTTCATTTTTTGTTTTGTAATGTATAGTAGATCTTTTTTTTCTTTAGTTAGATTTTCATTGATATAAATTCGGTCGTTGTTTCCATTCTTGTAAATGTCATTGTTTGTTAATATGTTTTTTTTTTTTTGTAACCACTCATCTCGATAAGTTTGACGCATGAACTTCACGATTACGTTAGCCGGTTTGGAGTCCTTTCTATTAGGAAGTCTCCAAACCTTCTCAATATTTTCGCAATTTGTGTTTAGTTTTTCTGCAATTGTCTTTATGGTTGTTTCAATATTTTCATCTTTTTTCATTTCCAGACCAAACAGTTCAATATTACAGTTTTTTTCTATTTGCTCAATTTCTTGAATCCTGTGTTCCAGTGCTTTATTACATTTTTCAAGGTATGTGTTTTTGTTAATCACTTCATTGAGTTTGTTTTCGTTTTCTTTTAGTTTTCTTCCCAATTCTAGGTGTAGCGATATCAGTTCGTCATATTTGTTGGTGGTTCGCTACGTTTGGTGATTTAGCAGGGGTGCCCGGGTTCATGGGGGTGAGGTTTGTCTAGGTATTGGAGGTGGATGACCAGGACACACAGATTCCTAACCACC
Source organism: Limnephilus rhombicus (assembly GCA_929108145.2). Lineage (NCBI taxonomy): Eukaryota > Metazoa > Arthropoda > Insecta > Trichoptera > Limnephilidae > Limnephilus > Limnephilus rhombicus. The sequence continues at coordinate 27,106,935 of OV815279.1, forward strand.
CCTTAAACCCCTTTCCTTCCCAGAACTCTCATCTCCTTCCTTTCCTAAAAAAAACCTCTACACAGCATCCCCAAAGATGACATAGGCCCTGAGGGAAATTATTTTCTCCACGACCTCCTCTGTGGAGCCCATGTAAAAAAAAATCATGTTTTTCACTATGATAGAGAGGGAGATACAACCATTTCTATGAGTTGATCCCAAAAGGGGTCAAATAGACTCTACAGGTATATAAAAATAATGTTTCTTTGTTTGTCCCTTATGCGTTCCTAAACCACTCAACCGATTGCGAAAATTTGATAATTTGTTGTGCGCATACCCGCGAAGGTTTGGTGGGCTCTGGCGTTATGAAATTCAATCCTATACCGTTCATCCGATTGCGATGAAACTTTAGTGATTTGTTGTACGCACGCCCACGAAGCTTTCTGTATATAATGGTGAACTCTGGCGATATGAAATTTGCAATAGGGGAAGAGGATGCGGGTACGGGGAGGAAACGGGAATGCATGGGAAAGGACACGCAGGGGAGGGTTCGTGGCATTGCAACGCATGCCGGGTACTAGCTAGTAAGAATTATTATATGCAATAATTATCAGCCTGAAACACTCATCAACATTAAAAAATCTTCCGAGAAAAGATACTTGCCGCCAACGGGACTTAAACCCGTGTCCTTCTGATTGCCGGTCAGCTGCTCTTGACCACTGAGCTATGGGGGCTTATCAAAAACCCGCCAAATAATTCAATATATACTAGTGTTTCATTCAACAATTACTGCTTATTATATTTTTTCCACCTGAAAACAACCAACTTTATTTTTACGAGAGAGACATTGTAAGTGTAAAATCCCACGCTAGGTGGCGTCGAGACAAATTATGACTACATTTTATTGGGGAAATACTGAATGAAACACTAGTATATATTAAAATACTTGGAATTACTTGAATGAAACACTAGTATATATTGAATTATTTGGCGGGTATTGGATAAGCCCCCATAGCTCAGTGGTCAAGAGCAGCTGACCGGCAATCAGAAGGAGACGGGTTCAAGTCCCGTTGGCGGCAAGTATCTTTTCTCGGGAGATTTTTCAATGTTGATGAGTGTTTCAAGCTGATAATTATTGCTTATAATAATTCTTACCCTTTGTGCTATGCATAAAAATCTTGTCTAAACGTTAGTTTATAAATTAAAAATAATAATTTATACTAGCTAGTAGTTCATAAAATGAACTAACCACGAAAAAGACTATTTAAATAAAACATTATGTAAATTAGTTTTATTAATAAAACTAGTGCAGACTTGCGAAAGGCACGGGATTATTATAATTGTAGGGTCTGTGAAGTAGAAAGTATTTTTTAAATGATAATATTGGATTTTTTTGGGTGCATAAACCTTGTAAAAGGGACATCCGCCGTTTTACAAGGTTTATTAAAGTAAATTGGACATCCTTGCTTGTGTAACTAGTACAATCAGTTAATTTATAGTTTATCGGCTTCGGTGTTTCATCCACTAAAGTAATTAAATACAGAAAAATTTTCTGCACATTTAACTCAAAACACATAAAAGTGAACTTCTGGTTTGACCGTGGTTCATCCTAGTTACAGAGTCGTTTTTTAGGTTTATTAAAATTTCCTTTGTATTTAGTTTTGTGTATGAAAAAAGTAACATTTGCCCCAAATCAAAAAAAAAATTAACGCACTAAATAAACTTTAAAAATCGTTAGCTTTTAAAATTTACATTTAAACAAATGAAATACGCATTTGAAATATGGAATAATTATTCAAATTAAATATTTTTAGTGTCTTCTTAATTGCTTGGTTCCCACAATCAGAACCAATTTTGAAAATTTAAAGTTCATTGAACGTGAATAATTTTACGCATTACATAAAGCTTCAATAGTTTACATCTCGCACATCATCACAGATAATCGAAATGAGTACGTTTCAAAAATAATAAATACTTAGTTTTCACCACTTTTATTTAAAAAAAACTAACACGGTTACTTCATCGTGGTTAACTTAAAATTAATTACGACAATAGACTCAAGAAAAGTAAGCACTTATTATTTTTTTATTAAATTGGTGCCACAAGTGGTTCGCTACGTTTGGTGATTTAGCAGGGGTGGCCGGGTTCATAGGGTGAGGTTTGTCTAGGTCTTGGAAGCTGAGGATGACCAAGACACACAGAACCCCAGATTCCTACCCACCCCTTAAACCCTTTTGCTTCCCAGAACTCTCCTCTCCTTCCTTTCCTTAAAAAACCCTCCATACAGCATCCCCAAAGATGACATAGGCCCTGAGGGAAATTATTTTCCTCAGGGCCTCCTGTGTGGAGTTCATGTAAAAAAAAAAAAAAAACAAAATAAGTTTGCTATGTTTGAAGAAGTGGGTATGTATGTTTACATTATTTTGACTAGTCGGTGACTGAGTTGGCGTCGCACCTGGTTTCAACCCATAGGGTCGTGAGTAGTCCTGGGTCGATCGGTCGTTTTACACGACCCGGGTCGCTCACGACACACTGGCGTCACGAGCGGGTCGCGAAGATCTGCTCTTTTCGCGACACAAAATACGAAACTCGGTAATCGAGTTTCTCGCGCGCCGGTCCTTACCGACCGCCGCGCCGGCCCAGATCGGTCAAGTCATACGCGACACGAAACCCAGGTTATAATTGTATGAACGTTCGCTCACAGCTCACACCTGTAACTAGTAATGTCATGTCCCAGAAATAAATTTTAAAAAAGACGTGCTTCGGTGGAAAAAAAAACAATGTTTTATCATATTTTGAAGGATATAAAAACCATTTAAAAAACGTGTAGTCATGAAGCTTTTTTTGAGAATTAAATTAAGTAAATTAGCAGTAAGCTATGATGCTTTATTATAAAGTAATATTTTATAATTTTTCTTTGTGCAATAGAACAAAAAATAAAATAAACGAGCCCATGAATTATTATGATTGATATACATTTGATTTTGGGATAGTTAGGTTAGGAGTACAAGTTACAAGAGGAGAGGGTGTACAAAATAAATAATATTTGCAATGTTTGCACGATGTTTATTAGAATTTTAATAATAATATAAAAATTCTTATCCGTGTATGTACATAGATTTTTGTTTAATGTTATATTATTAAACCTAATGAATATTGAATAATTGTCTAAAGATGACCATAATAGGCTGAGCATAGAACGGAAATGGTAAAAAATAAATTGTGGAGAAATTTTTAAAATTTTTTCAACATGTATATTATGTATTTTTATTTATTAACGTCACGCACGTGTATGTTGACCGAATGTGTCGCAGTTTGCACTTACGCTTCACCCAGCTACTTTCTACTACCTGAGTCGAGAGAGCGGGTGGCCAAACCCGAGTGTTGACAACCGGCTCGCTCTCTCATACATCTATCTATCGTCGCTCGCCCCGCCACATCCGCACCCGAAACCCAGGTTGCAGTAGTAGAGCGATTGTGAGAAGTGGGTCGCGAGACCCGGGTGCTGCCGAAAAAATAACCCGCTAGCTCTTTGGTGGTCCGTGAGCGGGTTTCAATGAGCGGGTCATTCACGACCGACCCAGGACTAGTCGTGAGTTCTATTCCTCGGCTGGCGAAGTTCACCATCAGGATACAAGCAAAAATTTCCAATTATTGTGTGTATAGTAGGAGATTTAAAATATGTTCAGGTTATTCGTAAACCACTAATTTTTGTTTTTCTTTAAAAATATACACATAATACTTTATTACAAATGATAAATGAACGGTTTATTTATTTTTGTTATCGGGTTTATTTTTTCTTTAGCCGGTTTACTTTCGATTTATTCCAATTTTTTAAGATAGACAACATTTCCATTTCATTTTCAATAACCTAACAATATTTGAAAATTCTACTACCATTATAGAAAGCGAAAAATGTTGCTTGCGTCGTAATGGAGGACTTAGCCAGCCGAGGAATCGAACATGCGATGCCAACTTAGTCCTGGGTCGGTCGTGAATAACCCGCTCATTGAAACCCGCTCACGGACCACCAAAGAGCGAGCGGGTCATTTTTTCGTCAGCACCCGGGTCTCGCGACCCACTTCTCGCAACCACTCTATGTACTACTGTTACCTGGGTTTCGGGTGCGGATGTGGCGGGGCGAGCGACGATAGATAGATGTACGAGAGAGCGAACGGTTCAGGTAGTAGAAAGTAGCTGGGTGAAGCGTAATCGAGTTTCATATTTTATGTCGCGAAAAGAGCGGGTCTTCGCGACCCGCTCGTGACGCCAGTGTGTCGTGAGCGACCCGGGTCTTGTAAAACGATCGATCGACCCAGGACTATGCCAACTCAGCCACCGACCGGTTATGATATAACAGAAACGAAAACACAGGTACTCTACGCTTTTTATTAATATATATTTTTTTATTTAATGAAAAGAACTAACTTTGTAAACACCACAATATTATAAATATTATTTACATGTTTCGAAAAATATGTTTTCTTCATCAGAATATGATAAATATTCTACATGTTACGAAAACTATGTTTTCTTCATCAGGTTACGATAAATATTAATATTTAAACGATAAATATACCTAATATTAATATTTATCATATCCTGTTGAAGGAAACATAGTTTTCGTAACATGTAGATAACTAACTAACTAACTAACCATTACGCCGTTTCCCCGCAGGGGTAGACAAAGAGGACAGACCGCCAAACAACTCGATCTTGGCACACATTCCTTGCCTCGTTTACATTCATACAACGTCTCATACATGCTCTTCTATTATTCTGACTCTTGACATGGCCCGACTCAAGTATCTGATTCACTTGGTCGTGCCATGTCTTTCTTGGGCGTCCTCGACTTCTTCTACCATTCACATTTGCGTCATATATTCTCCTTACACCCTTTCCTCGTTCATTCGCTCTACATGCCCAAACCATCGGAGCGTTCCTTTTGTGATCTTACTCATTACGCTTACATCAGCCTTGTATTCTTTGCGGATTCCACATTTCTCACACGATCATACATGGTTTTACCTGTAGATAATGTTAAACATGTACTTAGATAATATTAATAATGTAGTGGTGTTCACAAAGTTATTTGTTTTCATTAAATCAATAAATACGCCACATAGTGTATTTGCGAAGTTTGAAGACGTAAATATACTTTTTGTAGAACAAAATGAAAATAAGCTGAATTTAATATTTAAATCCAACAAATTGAAATTAAATATTTGCATTTTTACATATGATGCATTTTTTGCATTGATTTCTTATAATTCATTTGTTCTTCAGTCAAAAATTTTTTTTCAAAATATTTTGATAATTTTTGTTTTTGGTATTTGGAATTGTGAAAATGAACAAATGTTTTTTTGGCGTTTGGAATTGCTGAAAGTGGAAGTTGTGCAGCTTTCATGACATTTTGAGCTCTCGTCTAACAAAAATTTGCATTTTGAAATGGGAAAATAACAGGTGATATGGCTTGTAACCACGCTCCGGTTCATTTTTGGACTTTAATGGCCTGAATATTGAATAGATTTAATTGATAAATGGCTCTTTCAGAGAACGAGGGTGGAATAAAAATCTTTTTCGTGAATGGGAAAATTCTCTCTGTAAAATCCTGAATCAACGTTAGAAAAAATTCCCGTCTACGTGAGCGGTGTGACATAAAATTTCATAATGTAGACATTCTTCGCAATATCTTTCAGAAATATTTATTTATTTATAACATTACATTTGATACATTTGTATAGCAAAAATAACATAATAATAACATTGAAAAATAGTTATAAAATGTGTACAAGTGTTATTATATCTTGTGGGTCGATATTAGTTCCTAGCTAGGCAGATTGCCCGTTCTAAGGAACCAAATGCTGGTGAGAATGCAAAAAAAAAAAAAATTAACAAACCGTTCATTTTAATTTTTAAAATTAAATATACATTAATAAAAATGCCAGAAAATTTAGAACCAATGTTAACCTTACGATCATGAATTAATACTTGAATATGGAATGTATCGTCTTCCTACATTTCTCTTCCTCTCCTATTTACGCATTTATTAGTTTGAAGGCATAATAAAACTCATACAATATATGAACTCAAAAATTACAAAATTGGCATTTTTTTGCTTCAACTTATTATTTAACCTCTTATGTATGGAAATGAGTTGTATAAATTATAATTGTATAAGAGTACATTTGGTAGGCGGGTATGGGTACCGCCGCCCTGGGAACCATTTATTGGATGACCAACACCTCTGCCACAGGTCACCTCAAGTGGTTCGCTACGTTTGGTGACTTAGCAGGGGTGCCCGGGTTCTTGGGGTTACGTATGTCCAGGTCTTGATGATGGGTCGGCCCACCTTCTGCGTGGCGGGCCGGGTTGGGAGATGCTGGTTGAGGGAGACCCTTTACAACCGGTTACCGCTGTCCGGGCCGCTCGGTAGTACAGGGGCCCGACCCTCAGGCTCACGACTGAGGGTGGGCTGCCCCATCAACGAGTGTAAAAACCCCGCCGCTGCAGTTGTGCCGGTTCGTGACCAGAGGGGACCCAGCAGCAGCGTTTGGGGCGCATTGGGTGACATCTCCAGCCGGACTCTCCCTGCCTTGCACCGCAGTGGGTGGATTGGATTCATTCGTTCATCACTCTTGGACACTATGATCCCCAGCTTCCTACCCACCCCTCATACCTTTTCCTTCCCAGATCTTCCTTCCCCCACATCTTATCATAAAAATAAAAAAATCAATCAATAAATCATGACAAGACAACCAACACAAATTAACTTCATTACAGCGGCGAGAAGTAGGAGACCCCGGTGCAGGCCAAAAATGTTGGTGAATTGCACCAACATTCGCGGCCTGCATACCAATTTAAACTCTGTCCACCACCACCTTTTTTCTCAACGTCCCAACCTACTATTCCTGTTTGAAACGCAGAGATCCGAGCCTGTAGACGCCTCCTATCTGGACTGCCCGGGCTTCACCCTCGCAAGCAAGTTCAGACCTAAAGGAGGTGACTGTCTCTATAGTCGAGCTGCTGTCAACTATGTGCGACCGTTGAATCTGGAAAACTTCAGATTCGACGTAATGTGAGTACGCGTCAATCTTGCCATTACGGTAAGATTCTACGCATTTTTATACCGCTCACCGAACCTTAGCGAATCAGATACGTCCGAGCTCTTCAAACATTTAAGCGACACTATATCGATGACCTTTTGCCCCGCTACCCTACGGCAGAGTTTGAGGTCCTGGGGGACTTCAATGTTCATAACGAACCTTAGTTGAAGTTCCCAGGATAAACAGACTCGGCTGGACGACAAGCGGAATCCTTTGCCCTTTGCTACGGATTGGAGCAAATGGTTCAGGGTAATACAAAGGGTTCCTGGTGACCAGACTCACTGTTCCAATCTGTTAGCCCTATTTTTAACCACTGTGCCACACGGTTACAAGATTGAAGTCACAGCGACTTTAGGATCGTCCGATCTCTGCCTGGTGACGACATCAATCCCTGTAAACTTCAGACCGCCAAACGAGAGGCTGAAGAGAAAAGTGTGGCACTATAGGTCAGCAGATTGGTTCGGTCTGCGGGCACATTTTAATGCTTTCCCGTGGTCAGCTGTCTGTTTTCGGACTTCGGATCCCTCAAGATATGCCCAGGAAATTGGCGAAGTCATCACATCCGCGATGGATGGCTTCATCCAATCTACTGTTAAGGACACTGGTGTAGGCTCAAAGTCGTGGTTCAGTCGACAATGCGCTGAAGCAGTGCAACGAAAAAACGCGGCTTACCGAGCCTATAACACATCTAGGACATCCGAAGGCAGAACAGCTTATAATAAAATGGCAAAGGAAACCAAGAAAATCATAAATAGGTCAAAATTCAAGCCCGACCAGCAGATCAGCAGAAAACTGGCTGCATGCCCGCATGGCAGCAGGCAATTCTGGTCGCTTGCGGACTCAATAGGTCGCAATTTCTGCAAATACAGTCTGCCACCTCTTACCAGACCTGACGGCTCACTGGCAAACACCGCCACCGAAAAGGCTAACTTATTGGGTAAAATGTTTGCGGATAACTCAACCCTCGATGACCAAGGTGCTGTCCGGACGTGCGTCGGTTCCTCACTGCGGTTTTCATATGAAAAAGCTGAGGATCCGGCATCGGGAAGTATTCCATGTTTTACGAGGGCTTGATGTTAATAAATCTAGTGGGCCTGACGGAATACCTGCCCTGGTACTGCAGAGGTGCGCTGCAGAAATAGCTCCAATTTTGACGAAACTTTTTTATTTTTTTAAATTTTTTTTTATTTCATTATTTTTTTTTTAAAATTAAATTAAAACAGACGATTAAACATTCAAAAAAAAAAATAAGAAACACTTAAAATTAAAGAGAAAAAAAGATCATATTATAAAGAAAAGTAAAAATAAAAATGAAAATTCAAATTTTGAAATACAAAAATTAATAATAAAGATTAAATGTTAAGAACTCAAGTGTTCTATATAAATTAAAACATATAAGTATATAAATCAAAATTAAAACATAAATAAAATTTAGTGAAAAACTAAGAGAAAAAAACAACATTTTAAAGAAAAATAGAAATAAAAATGGAAATTAAAATTTTGAAATGCAAAAATTTATAGTTAAAATGTAGTGTTAAGATCTCATGAATTCTTTAAAGTAATAATTAATTATTAACGAATTAATTTTTAATTCTTTTGACTGGCTCTGTGCCTTCTGGTTGGAAAAAAGCGGTTATCCATCCTATTCCAAAGAAGGGTGACCGCTCCAACCCGGCCAACTACCGCCCCATAGCGATCACATCAGTTCAGTCTAAAGTGATGGAACGTGTGATCAACGACAAACTGCTCAAATACCTCGAGAAGAACAAAATTATTAACGACCGTCAATACGGATTCCGGCGGAACCGCTCGTGCGGTGATCTTCTCGCGTATGTGACGCATGTTTGGGGGCGGTGCCTAAAACGTTTCGGTGAGACCCAAATGGTTGCACTGGACATTTCCAAGGCCTTTGACTGGGTTTGGCACCGAGGACTTGTCAACAAACTGCCTTCTTACGGACTTCCCGCATCCTTGTGTACGTGGATTGCCGACTTTTTGAGGGAGAGGTCGATTCAGACGGTAGCCGATGGTTTCACCTCTTCCTCACACTCGATAAAAGCTGGCGTCCCACAGGGATCGGTTCTGTCTCCGACTTTGTTTTTGTTGCACATCAACGACCTTTTGTCATGTGCACCAATTCATTGTTACGCGGATGAGAGTACAGTCCATGATAGCTTTTTGTTTGACAAGCCCCCAAAGGGCTCACAAACTACAACGGCCCCGAGGGCTTTGAAGCAAAGAATGGACGGTTACCTCGAGAGTGTTTTCGCTTGGGGTAAAAATAATCTCGTTGAATTCAATGTTTCTAAAACCCAATCTTGTCTAATTACGTCTAAAAGGGATCGAAATGAAAATCTAGTATCTTTCAACGGAAACAATCTTCCGAACAGGCCCTCCATTGATATGCTTGGTGTAACCCTAAGTGACCAGCTCAGGTATGGGGGCTCCATCGAAGCCAGAGTAAAGTTAGCCTCCCAAAAAATGGGCGTACTGTACAGGGCCCGCAGATACTTTAATAGTATATAACTGCTAACCCTGTACAAATCAAAAGTGCGTCCCACGGTTGAATTTGGCAGCCACCTCTGGTTTGGAGCTCCAAAATACCTGAAAAATACTCTCGACTCTGTGCAGAAACGGGCGGTCCGTTTAATAGACTCTCCCATCTTAACAGATGGATTGCAATCTTTAGAGCTCAGGCGTCGGGTGGGAATGCTATCCTTGTTCTACCGGTATTACAATGGAAGATGCTCCGAGGAACTAGTATCATTGATCCCTTCAGCACCGGTGCATAGTCGGGAAACACGCCAAACGCGTGCCCAACATTTGTACATGGTTGACATTTGTCACATGAGAACGGGTCGTTTCTTTGACTCGTTCTTGTGTTCAACAGCTCGGCTGTGGAATGATTTGCCGGCCTCTGTGTTTCCTCCTTCCTACAACGTGGGTTTCTTCAAGACCAATGTTCATTCCTTCCTCTCCCCAAAAAGACCCTCCACACAGCATCCCAGATGACGCAGGCCCTGTGAGAAATTATTTTCCCCAGGGCCTCCTGTATGGAGTTAATGTAAAAAAAACATTGTAAATGTACATTTGAAAGCCATTTTAACTTGAATAAATAATAGATAAACAATATCTTTACACAAAAGCTCTTTGTCTATAACAATATAAAATAAATATAATTTGGTTTCCACTGTTCCAGAAAAACATCTGGCACGAACCAAAACGATACTGTGAAATTCCTTTTACCTGTCATTTTCCAATTACTGAACTAATTTAAATTAATACTTTGCATTTTGTAAAAATAAGTGAAATATTTTTCAACCGTTTATTTCTTTCTATCGTAAATTATTCCAAAGGTTCAATAATATCGTAGTAATTATGGATATTTTTTGTTTTAAATATCATCGCAATCTTCGACGTATTGTTACTAGTTACTATGTGATACAAAAGGCTTAGGTATAATATTATTATGATAGGTATTACATAAATTTATAAAGGTAACGTTTTTCTTACGACAGGTCCTAAAAAAGCTGTAAAAATTTGTTTGTTCTTATTCTTGTGTTTATAGTCCTCTTTGTTGCACGAATCTGGAGTGTGGAGGCTGAGTTTCACCTTATCAGACTTACTAATAACAAAACGCCTTAACGATGGTTAACCTGCATATTTGTTACTTGCGCGGTGCACTGCGTTTTTGCATGGCTACTAATAAGATGATCACATTATTAGGTTAGTTGCATTGTTTTTGCTTGATCTGCGCATGCGCGCCATCATTAGCGGCCATTTTTTTCTATAAATTCGCGGCTTTTTTACTTTCGCGACGTGTAAAATATCATGCGCAGTTATTTAACGTTTTTAAACGTGATTTCTGTTTATGATAGATTCACTGTTATATTATTATCATAAATGAATATAATTTCTATTATTTGCGACATTTTTGCCAGTTTCTGTGCTTTCATAATGTCTCTGTTGTTACTTTAATTTGGTTAAAATAAACATATAGATTATTTCGAATAAATTATTTTTTATCCACATAAGTTTAATAAAACTTCCATAAAAGTAATAATATTTAATAAAATAAAAGGCTTGTGCGTGTGTTAATAAATACCAAATTCGAGTTATAAGCGTTTATATTGTTTGGAAGTGAATTCAAAGTGTCAGAATTTTTCTAATACTCTCTCGGAACAATTGTTATATTTTTTTATAATGTTTAATTGTATGAACGATATAGAAAGTGAAGTGACAGTTTTCTTTCAAATTCATTATATAAAAGGACAGTATTTTTTAAATTTAGTTTTTTTATAAATTTCTCTACACTTTCATAAAAAATATTTTGGTAAGAAATTTTTTTCCAATTTTTTCCGCGTTTGAATCTTAAAATATGGCAGTTTTTTAAAACCAAAGTGTATTTCAAATACAACAATCTAAAAGGTATTTTTATCTTAATTTCATAAATGTTATTTGTTTTTACGACACTAAAAAATAAGAAATATATAGAACATTCATAAGAAATATATAGAACAAATATACAGAACATTCAAAATACTAAATCTCGCAGCAAGACTTGCAGTGTGAAGAAAACACTATCATCGCCTCTATTGACCGCATCTGGCACTATGGAATCACCGTCGGCAACGCACCAGTCAATGATAAACATTGACACCGACTCCCTTATCAACTTCTTTGAGTCAAAACTCGAAACAATGCGTACTGAGAGTAAGAATGCCATTGATGCTATTCATCAAAAATTGGACACTTTATCAAATGAGTGGAAGGACCAGTACACCAAAATCATGGGGTGTGTGACTGTTCTTCAGGAAGAAAATGCCAGCCTCCGACAAGAAATCCAATCTCTCAGAGATGCTCAAGATGACATGGAGCAGCGTAGCAGAGTGTGTAATTTAGATGTCCACGGCATTCCCGAGGTGAAAGGTGAAAATCTGTTCACCCTAATGGAGAGAATGGGATCAACTATCAACGTGCCACTTCCTAGTAGCGCTGTGGTGTCGGTGCACCGCGTCGCTCGCGGCCACTCGTCTCCCTCCAACCGTCCACGCAACATAGTCGTCCATCTCACGACAAAGCGTCTCCGTGATGATGTCATCGCTGCGGTAAGGACTCGCCGCGGCCTCACAACGGACCAACTAGGACTTGGAGCTCCCACCACTAATTTCTACGTAAATGAGCACCTGACACTAAAAAATAAAATACTCTTTGCCAAAACACGTGCCACCGGAAAAGAAAACGGCTATAAATACATATGGGTGAGGAATGGCAGTATCCTGGCGAAGAGGAATGATCTCTCTCGAGTCGTCACCATTCGTTGCGAGGGAGACCTTAAAAAAATCAGCACTCATGGTCAACAAAATATGTGACTGCTAGAACAAACTTGTTACTGCTGCCATCGATGCCAGCTTTCTATCACTATCCTACACTCTTGGTCATTAATTTTTTTCTTGCAAAATTACTCAATATATTTGTTTATAGCGCAATACCTCCATAATCATATAGCACTATCATATTTCCTGCATATTCATTCATATTTTACACTAAGTAATCAATGTTTTATATATAATTTTGTTGCATCATACGTCCTAATTAATTTATCACTCCCGCAAATGTGGAATAAGTCGAATAACACTCTTACTCTAAAAAAATGACCTCATCATCTATATCTGTTTATTACCAGAACTGTGGTGGTATTAAGACCAAAACTCAGGAGCTTCTTATTAATATTTCATCGAATAACTATGATGTTATAGTTCTAGTTGAAACGTGGCTTGTAGCAAGTGTAAACACGGCCGAATTCATAGATTCGCGTTACACGGTATTCCGACGAGATAGGAACCGTATAATTACCGGTAAGATGGACGGAGGTGGTGTGTTAGTGGCAGTGCGCAAGGAACTCGCAGCTTCCCGTCTCGACGATTGGGAAAAAAATCAAATTGAACAAATCTTTATATCAATTCCGTTAAGGTCTCTAAATCTCACCATATGTGCTGTATATATACCTCCTGTCTCGCCAATAATGCTTTATGATATTTTCTCCAAAAACCTGGAATCTGTCTTTTCATCAGAACCAAATAATACGTTTTGTGTTCTTGGAGATCTGAATCTACCTACTCTTACATGGACATTTTCCGAAGGCTGCAATCATGGTATTGCCTCCTCAAACACGGCTGCATCGCAAACTTTTCTTCAAACAATGGCATTGATGAGCTTATTTCAATATAATTGTATACCTAACCACAACGATAAATTCTTAGACCTTATATTTTACAGTCGCGAAACAAAAGTTACACATAGCGATGACCCTCTCCTTTCAGAGGACAGACACCATCCAGCCCTGGAATTTGAAATATCATCTGCGATTCAACCAAAAATTAAAAACAACAAAGAGCGTAGGCACAATTTCAGGAAAGCTGATTATACTCAAATTAATAATGACATTAATTGTATTGATTGGAAGTCTGAAATCGCGAATTTATCAGCAGAAGAAGCAGTAGACCGATTCTATGTAATAATAAACAATATAATTGATGAGTTTATTCCAGTATTGGCCAGACGAAATGACAAATTCCCCATATGGTTTACTCCCGAACTTATTAGCTTATCACGGAAAAAAGATAAAGTTTGGCTCAAATGGAAGACATATAAAGGTCTTTCTGACTATCGTAAATTTTCCTTCTTACGTGCTACATACAAAAAATTGGCTAGTGAATCTCGAAAGTTATTTTTTGAAAACATCGAAAGTTCATTGCAAAATAATATTAAATGCTTTTGGTCATACATATCCTCCTTAAAATCATCTGATGGATATCCTGCTACTATGTCCTTCGAAGGGCGCAAATCTAATGATGCCCAAGAAATCTGTAATATGTTCTCTGAGTTCTTCAAGTCAACATTTGAACCCTCATGTATCAATGACTCAATTAACATTGACCAACTTGAGGCCGTTCGGGACTCTGGACTTACGCACATTCACACCATTGAACTAACGGAACAAGAAGTGCAATCAAGTTTAAAGGCGTTAGATATAAACAAAGGTGCGGGTCACGATGGAATACCGGCATTTTTCCTCAGATCTGCTGCGTCGTCATTGTATGTTCCACTTACCATAATATTTAATAAGTGCCTGAGTGACGGGGTTTTCCCTGATAGGTGGAAGTTGGCTTATATTATACCAGTCCATAAGGGTGACTCACGTCAAAAAGTCGAAAACTATAGGCCAATATCTATTCTCTCGGCGATCCCTAAACTCTTGGAAAGACTTGTCCATGATAATATATATCCCCAGCTTGCCGCCAAAATTACAGAACAACAACACGGGTTTGTAAAAGGCAAATCTACAATGAGTAATTTACTAATTTACTCAAATTTCTTATTCACTAGCATGGATCGAGGCCACCAGGTAGATGCAATATACTGCGATTTCAAAAAAGCTTTCGACAAGGTTGACCACCTTATTCTTATTAAAAAAATAATGTTCAACGGAATTAGGGGAAACTTATTACGTTGGTTTGTCTCATATTTGACAAAAAGACAGCAAGCTGTATCATTACGAGGACATACTTCTACGTGGGAACCAGTTACCTCTGGCGTACCACAGGGGTCAATCCTGGGTCCACTGTTATTTATACTTTTTATTAACACTGTTACTAAATGTTTCATGCATTGTTTATTTCTTTTGTACGCCGATGATATAAAAATATTTGCCATTGTTAGGAATTTAAACGATTGTCTGCTCATCCAAAGCGACTTAGTAAGGTTCGAAGCATTTTGCAATGAAAACAAAATTTACCTAAGTTACAACAAATGTAAACAAATAAGCTTCACTAAAAATCACAACGCTATTATACACAATTATTGTATTGGTAACTATTTACTCGAGCGCGTTTACTGTATAAAAGATCTAGGCGTACTTTTTGATTCTAAACTCCATTTCGATGCGCACATTGAGAACATTGTGAATAAAGCTTACCGCATGCTAGGATTTGTCATCAGAAACAGCCGCGAATTTCGAAAACCTGAAACTTATCTTCTACTTTACTACACGCTGGTCCGTTCTCAACTTGAATACTGCACCTCCATATGGACACCACTTTACGGTGTCTATAAAGTCAACATTGAAAGTATTCAAAAGAAATTTCTGCAATACCTCAATTACAGAATGAGCGCACCTAAACGGGGGTACATAAATATGCTCTCGAATTATAACGTCACCACTCTAACTAACCGGCGAACATACCTTGACCTCATGACGCTTTATAAAATCTGCAATAACTTTATCGACTGTCCTGACCTACTGAAACTAATAAACTTCAAAATACCACCCAGAGTAACAAGGCTTAACGACTTATTCCACATTAGCCGGACGCGTACAAATGCTGGTGTCAGGGATCCAATCAGAAGAATGTGCGAATCGTTTAATCAAAATCAAAACATCAAGGATTCCGACTTATTTTTTGATACACGCAGTACTTTTAGTAGAAAATTGAAGGCCGTTTTCCTACAAAGTACAATACCTTAGACATTGCTTGGTTTATAATTTTAACTACCTTTCTTTTTTTAAATTTCTGTATGACATTATTTTTTATCTATATATATATTTGGTCTTACCATCAAAATTTTTCCAAAAACAATTTGTAAACTTTTATAAGGATATTGCGCATTCTTTTTTCATCTCTCTGTAAAATAATATTTACTTATGTATATACATACGTCTTTTCCGTATTTAACGGTAAAAATATTTGTATATGTTTTCATCTGCTGTCAATGTTAATTCGTGAGAAATAGTTTGGATGCAGGCGAATTCTCTTTTAATTGTTTTGTATATTCTTGTCAATTGACGTCTGTATCTGTATTTTCTCCTTAATAAAAAAAAAAAAAAAAAAAAAAAAAAAAAAAAAAAAAAAAAAATTTCAAATTTTGTTCAGATATCATTTTTGTAAAACAGAGATAAACTACCCTCTCAGGCCGTGTAAACCAAGTGTATTTTTTTCCATGAACAATTTTTTAATTAGTAATGTTTTTACATCCGCGGCCGTTTGTCAATTGAATAAAATTTTCACGGGGTTTTTTAGTAAGGCCGTATGTGTTTAATTTTATTTACGATACATTTACAATTTTAAAAGTTTTGTAAGAGGTAAGATAATACTCGTATGTGAATATTATAAAGTTTGACTAATATTAACCGCTCAAATAAATGTAAAAATCAAATAAATGTAATAATATATATTATATTTTATTACTAGTTTATAATAAAATATAATATATATTATTAGTATGTAATATTACATAATAATACCGTGGGGAAATAGAACGTAATATTACCGTGTGATAAACAGAACATATCTAATATTACCGTTGGAGAAATTGTATGATATTGTTTCCATGGGGAAATAGAACGTAATATTACCGTGGGATATATAGAACATAATATTACCGTTGGAGAAATTGTATATGATATTACAGTTGGAGAAATTGTATATGATATTACAGTTGGAGAAATTGTACAAAATATTACCACGGGGGAAATAGAACGTAATATTACCATGGGATAAATAGAACGTAATATTACCATTGGAAAAATAGTGTATAGTATTGCCGTGGGAGAAATAGTACACAATATTGCTGTGAGAGAAATACTAGGTACATAATATTACTGTGGGTGAAATAGTACATAATATTATAGTGTGTGAAATAGTACATAATATTACCGTGGGAGAAATGTTCATAAAATTACTGTTGAAGATAATATAGTTCACAATATTACTTATTGGAATTTTATTTTTTTACAATAACTCTACATCCTGAGGAAAACAATTTCCTTCAGGGCCTATGTCATCTTAGGGGATGCAGTGTGGGGGGTATTTTTAAGTAAGGGGAGGATAGGAAGTTCTGGGAACGAAAACGGTATGGGGATGGGTAGGAATTTGGGGATCAGTGAGTCCATGATTGATGGACGTATGAATCCATCCTCCAACTACGGTGCAAGGCAATGTGTCGAGGGAGTCTGGCTGGAAAGGTCAAATGGCCTCCCTCAACCAGTCTCTCTCGATCCGGCCCGCCACGCAGCAGGTGGGTAGACGCAACCACCGCCAAGACCTGATGAAACCTCACCCCATGAACCCGGGCACCCCTACCAAGTTACCAAACCACTTGGGCTGACCTTTGGCAGAGGTGTTGATAATCCAATGAATGGTTCCCGGGGCGACGGTACTGTTGGCCTCCCAAATTGAAACAACTAGAACATTAATTACTAAGTAAACGTAATCTTGTAAAAAACAATACGAGGATTTTTTTACATTAGCTCCACATAGGAGACACTGAGTAAAAAAAATTTCCTCAGAGCCTGTGTCATCTTTAGACCCGACTCCCAAATTAGTACATTATATAACCATTAGAGTTTTTAAAGGTTTTTTTTTTTATTGTACGCGCACAAGAGTGTAATCACTATTTATCCCTAACCTAACAACTCAATTTTCTTCTAAAACATTTGAAACATGCAAAACGCTGTCACGCGTACGCAATCTCGTAAATAACTGCCGTGATAGCGTCCAACGCGTCTGGTATTTACGAAGCCACTTCGGGCATTTACCAAACGCTGCCGAAATCTACCGAATGGATAACGTGTCGAGTATTTACGAATATTCCTCCGGGAATTAAGCCCTCGTCCACCTACGTAACTTACTAATATAATAATAAATTATTATAAATGAGGGTGTCTTCCGACTTTCCTAAGTTGTTCTACAATTTCTTTAGTAAAGATACAAGTTATTCTTTAAAATAAAAAATAATAATTTAACCTGAATTTTCCAGAGTATCTTCTGAAGCCGACAGTTATTTCATCCGGAATTCCAGATGAAAACGTATTATCAATCTCTTTTGTGTGGGAGTTGTCATATTATTTGTCACGTTGAAAGAGCATCTATGTGGTGGGAAAATATTAAACGGATTCTTTGAATGAAGGTATGTTGGCTCGTGACAAGTATTGAAATCCCATTTATTCATAAAGTTGGATAAATCTACGTGCATTTATTCGATGTTCGTTGTACGGAAACTTTTCAAATAGAAAACACCTTACTTTAAGTGAACGCAGGGGACCGACAATTTGTGTTTTTTTTCAGTTTATTTTAAATTGTTGATAAAATTTATTTTTATTATTTTTCTTAATTTGTGATTATTATATTATTATACATCAAACTAAAATTTATTATATTTTTGAATGTAGCTATTACTTTGTGGTTATCCATTATAGAAAAATGCAACAATATAACTTTGTAAAAACCACTTATATAGTGTGCAAATCCGACTGGTTTCGGAACAAACGTTCCTTCGTCAGGGAAAGCTTATACTCATTTGACAGTTTCGAACAATGTTTTATTGTGGTAGGGGGTGGAGCCGTTGTTAGTTAATAATGTAGATTGGGTGGGTAGGTATTAGTGTAGAGTGGGTGGGTAGGGGAACAAATCCATGATTGGGCTATATGACAATATTTTTTGTTTGTTGATAATAGATTCATTATTTTTAAGGGATTTTTTTAATTTCCAAAGCTTCTAAGTTATCTAAACGTTTTCCTTTATGATTAATATGAAGAATATTTATCCCTGTATTTTTTTTCAAAACTATGGTTATTTTCAATGATATGGTTAGCGAACTGAGAAAAATTATTATTAAGACACCTTAAATGTTCTTTGAATCTGATTTCAAAATTACGAGTTGTTTTTCCAATATAAAATGAGGGACAATCATTGCATTTGAGTTTATATATTCCGGAATTAGTCAATTTATGGTCTTTATCTTTAGTATTTCTCAAAAAATTACCGATATTATTTCTTGTATAAAACGCTGGTTTAATATTAGAAGGGAGATATTTGCAACATTGAACTGAAAAATTATTAATATACAAAATTTTACGCCATTCTTTATCATTGATATTATTAGAATTGTATAGATATTTATTTTTTGAAATTTTGCTAAGTTTTTTATTTAGGATGTAAAATAAAAATAAAAATACAGGGATAAATATTCTTCATATTAATCATAAAGAAAACGTTTAGATAACTTAGAAGCTTTGGAAATTAAAAAATCCCTTAAAAATAATGAATCTATTATCAACAAACAAAAAATATTGTCATATAGCCCAATCATGGATTTGTTCCCCTACCCACCCACTCTACACTAATACCTACCCACCCAATCTAAATTATTAACTAACAACGGCTCCACCCCCTACCATAATTAAACATTGTTCGAAACTGTCAAATTAGTATAAGCTTTCCCTGACGAAAGAACGTTTGTTCCGAAACCGGTCGGATTTGCACACTATATAAGTGGTTTTTACAAAGTTATATTGGTGCATTTTTCTAAAATTTATTAATTAAATGAAAAGAAAAATTAATTTATTGCACCATTTTTTTACCGACCGGTTTCGATTTGTTTTAGCTTCATCAGGGTCACAATACTGAACGAAAAAATTAAAAAAAAAAATTAATGTGATTGCTTTCTACGAAAACATAATTTTATTTAAATTAACAGATATTCAATTCCTTTGACCTGTCTGGGGCCTAGGAGTGGAAATTTCTTGTTGTAATTGAAAACATCAATTTTATTTCAGATACTTATCTATTTTACTAAATATATAGAGATTTTCCGTTCAGTGCTCGTATCATTCCTTAAGAGCCTTTAACCAGCCAGCGGCCGAGAATCCACATTTCGTCGAAAGATATTCTTACGATCGTACAGGGCGGTTCCAATGAGAAAGATTAATTATTCTCCGTACCAGCTTTTTAAAATTATAACTCAATATATTTTATTTCATTCCAAATTTGTTTTAATTTATACCTACATTCAAAAATGCTGAAAGGCGTGATGGTAAAACTTTTCGTAATTGTTTTTTGGTCTTAAGTATTTATCATTTTTTCAATCATGTTTAAGCAAAATAAGATTGTAAAAAAATCTTAAATATATTAATTTGTAAAACCGTAAATTTTCGTCATTAATACGTGTTCGGACATATTTTTTAATGATTTTATTTGAACTAAAATTAAATTTTTGAAACATGCGTTTACTAGATAACGTATTGATTTAAAATAATGTCTTGTAAAATAAGATTTTTCGTTTGAAAATTTAACAAATCTGCCAACGACCTATGGAACCTTATTATACTATAAATTCATTTTTTTCTCAAAATTTAAAACATTTGTTTACTAGATAAAAGAACAATCTTTCGAAATCAATTTATAATTTTTTGTGGAAAAGAGTCAATAGGTCTAAAATTTGAATTAAAAATGACATATTTCCGGTTTTCTCTAGTTATACCCTCTCAATAAATAATCAATTTCTTTTACCTATCTGGGGCCTAGGAGTAGGTGGTGATTGAAAACATTAAATTTATTTCAGATCGATGTAAATAAAACATCTAGAGATTTTCGTTCAGTGCTCGTAGCATTCCTTAAATCTAACTCGTCTTTCTTATTCCTGCAGTAAGAAGATTATAGTGTACTCACCCTCGGGGGAATGATGAGATAGGTTTCAACTTTATGGTCCGCCAAGTATCCTTCCCGCGAGCCTCCGTCTCCAGGTTCTACTTGGAACCTGTCTCCCAGCTGCATCAGAGTTGCCTTCGTGACATGAACTCGCCTAAAAAAATAATAAAATAACAGATTTTATTTTTGGGACATTAGTATAAGTGACAATCACATAAATAGATAATTATATTTTCATTTATAATCGTCTTTTACATGGAAAAAACTAAATTTTTGAGTAAAGACGAGTTGTTTCACAGAATTTGAACAATTCATCCAATTACGATGTTTATTTTTCAGTTCTGTCAAAGTTCTGTTATTATGTTATCATTAATGGCCAGTTTATTTAGAGCACTGAAATAAAAACAGAACTTGAAAGCTTACAACTAGCCCTTAGCTGTATCAGGGATGTCGTCGTGAAGCCAGCTCATTTTTAAAAGGGGATGATTTTAACATCTTAAAATAAACAACCAAAAATCCTGATTTACATTTCTTTTGCATGAAATATAAATGTTTCGGTTAAAATTATGTATCTCAGTGAGGTAACACGGAAGATTGGAAGGATGTCACGATAACTCAGTGGTTGACAGCGGAAATCTCAATGTTTAAATCCCAGTTACCGCAATAAATTTGTATCTTGCGTGTTTTTCTAATGCGTACAATTTAATGATTAGGTATCTACTAATATTCTTTCAATATTTAATCTTACTATAATATTATAAAGGCGAAAGTTTGAATGGATGTATGTTTTTTACTCTTTCACGTAAAAACTGCTGAATGGATTTTTAATGAAACTTTACATTAATATAGCTCATACATCAGAATAACATATACGAGCTCTGGCATTATAAAATTTGTATAAAATATGTAATGGGTGGCACGCGAGCTGTTTGAAAACTGAATGTACCGGGAATGAATGTATGGAATGCGGGAGGGGGGAGAGGAATCCTGGAGGGGGGAGGGGAACCTGGGAGGGGGGAGGGGAACCCGGGAGCGGGGAGAGGAACTCGGGAAGGGGGAGGGGAACTCGGGAGGGGATTCGCGGGAGGGAGGAGGTGAATACGAGGCGAATACGGGGCGGGGGAGGAACCTGGGAGGGGGAGGGGAACTCAGGAGCGGAGTTCGCGGGACGGGGGGGAGTGGAATGGGGAAAGGGAGGAAGGGGACGCGGGAGAGGAAGGGGAGGCGGAAGGGCAACGGGACGAATGGGAAAGGACACGCAATAAGAAACAATTTCTTTATTAAATGGCATAGCAACGCATGCCGGGAACCAGCTAGTACCTAATAAAATGATTTATCGATAGATACCTACTACAGAACAGAAACAGTTTCTGTGTTCTACTAAATGCTCTAAATTCTTTTCAACTTCCTGTATTATTGCTATCTGAAGAGTTTTCAGGAGCCATTTTTTTTAATTAGCTCCACACAGGAGGCCCTGAGGAAAAACATTCCCTTCAGGCCCATGTCATCTTTGGGAATGCTGTGGGGAGGGTCTTTTTGGGAAAGGAAGTTTTGGGAAGGAAAAAAATATGGGTAGTGGATAGGAATGTAGGGGTCAGCTTGACCAGGAGTGACGGACATATGAATCCAACCCTCCCACTGCGGTAAGGCGATGTTCCGAGAGAGTCCTGATAGAGAGATTAAGATGAATATATACGTGAAATCCTATTTAGATACTATTTTGATTAATCTTTATGAGGAATCGGCTTATGGTATGAACATCAAATAATATGCTACGGATAAATTGAAGCCTTTACTAGCTTTTCTATGTATTGGAATTACATTAAAATTATTATTATTACGTAACAAAAAATATAACCGTAAACCACCAAAAAAAAAGTTTTTTCATGACTTAACTATGAAGTAACACAAGAAACAATTTTAAAAAAATATCCCCTTATGGTTAAGACAATTTTTGAGGTTTTCCATGTTGTAACTTTTTTTCGTTCTTATAAAATTATGCACAAATAATAAAAACCACTTTTTCGCTTACTAGCCTCGTGCAAAAAGACGCTCGATTTTAAAATTTTGCAGGCATGAGATTTGAAATATTTCTAGCGTTTATATTCCTCTTAAAAAGTCTCCCTCATCCGGTCTCTTCCGATCCGGTCCACATCGCAGTTGGCGGTCAGACGCATCCGCCGCCGAGATCCGGACAAACCTCCCCCCTTAAGCCCGGGCACCCCTGCTAAGTCACCAAACCTAGCGGACCACTTGGGATGACCTATGGCAGGAGCGTTGGTTATCAAATAAATGGTTCCTGGGTGGCGGTACCCATTCCCGTCTCCCAAATTACACCAATCGAGAACTAAAATCAGAATTCATATTGTTTGTTTTGTGTCATTCAATTTGTATTTCGGAGACAAAACAAGATAGCCTAGTAGAAAGTACTATGGAAAAAATATAAACGATTTAATATTATAAATCTCTCCCTCCAATCACAGAGTACCTTTTGAGCGTGTTTCGTGATTAAAATGCAGACCCAATTTGGGCCGATATTTGTCCATACAAAACTGTGTTTCCATACAAATGGGAAGGAGATAAGTGAGAAGTAAGACGTAACGCTGGGAGGCTGGACTATATGAAACATTTGTTTCCATTCATTTTTTTTATGGAATGCACTTCTAGTGTTAAATTCTTTATTCTATGGCTAGAATAGATAAAACTTACTGCAACAGTTAGATTAATATTTTACAACATTTATTCGTATTTACTAATTGACAAACAGATATACAAAACGATCGAAATCTCCCCATAAAGAAATCATTATACTTTCCATCTGTTTTACAAAGTAAATAAGTGAGCTGGAATATATAGAAATGTAAATTTAGCCAACGTACCGCACATAAAATAGGTTTATAGAGCTTTATTTGAATAGTTTAAATGCCGGAATCCACTATGTAAATTCAATTACGCATAGGTAGTACTTGTTCCATTAGAACGGCGTTTAACTCCCGTGAGATTTAAGTTAGTGGGGAAATGATCATTAGTGGTTTGTTATGGAATTACATGAGCAAATGGATAAAGTTTTAAGTGCACTTGTGCAAAGTACACCATGTACATATATGCGATGGACGCGAATTCCTCCTACACGAATTTAGTGAAATTTAATTTAATCCGACTTTTCATACACTTGTCTTCATAGTAACATTTTAAGGTACAGTTGTCGTGATTTATTTTTGGGTTATTATGAATGCTGTCCGAAATGTCCGAAAATCTCAAATCATTTCTGAAGAAGGTACCTACAAGTTTACAAACATTAAGTGCTGAAAGAGAAACCCGTAGATGTATGGATTTTTTCGCAAACAATGTGTGTTCCTCTTCAACGAGTAGAAAAAATCAGGTCCTTGGAGTATTACTTGACTCCAAAATTACTATTTAAATATCGTATTGAACACATCTCCGAAAAAGCTTACAAGCAAATGGGCTTCATTGTACGCTTTACGAAATTATTCAATAAACCTTTTACGCTTAAACTACTATACATATTATACAGGGCGTATGCAAGAGCTCATCTCGGATGTGCATCTGTCCTTTGGAATCAGATATTTTCTATCATTGCTATCTAATATTATATTTAACTAGCTGGTACCCGACATGCGTTGCTATGCCATTTAATAAAGAAATTGTTTCTCCATCTAGATTCTCGTCGCGACTTCGAAGTACGATATCCTTTTTGTCAAATGTTGTCCAGCAATCACAACTGCTACTTCACTTGTAGAGGGGGCATTATATCGTCCACGGTGCTCACCAGTAGGTACTTTGTTAGCGTGAATCACTACATTGTAGTCTGGGACATCAGGTGGAACACTTTGCATGGCAGTTTTGAAAGATTGTACATATATGTTAGGTGAATGCAATATGTCTTGCAAAGACCTGACTATAGAGCTATCTAGTGATGCTCTTGTATTAATACTGTTTATATTACATCGAGTAGCTGTTTGAATTTCTAGATGAGCAATAAAATAAATCTGTAAAGATTTATGGTCATCAGGTCGATATGGAAGAAGACTACCTGCCAGGTGGTAAACCTGTCCCTGGACCTTAAATGTTGGCATAAAACCGTGTTCAACCACCCGTTGGCTTTTGAATGATGTCATCTGAAAAGCGTTATTATACCGACGAATATTACGTATGAATTCTATATGTTTTGGGTGATTTCCGTCAAGGAGTGATTTTAAAGGATCTGGTGGCGCAACTATGTCGTCTAGTTTAACCTTATCTACTATTGGAACAACATATACCCTTGGACTCATCTTTCTGTTTTAGAGCTGAGCAGTATTTATTTATTTATTTCAACGCCATAAAATGGCTATTACATCCGGTGATACATGATACACAGTGGTACATAGGAGGGTAATTACAATAGTGTACATTAAACAAAGTACATATGTATGATAACAACTAGTATTTAGTTATAGGATTCAAATATTTTGATAACAAACAAAAAAGAATATGAGCTCATACAAAATACACATTTTTATGCAGAATAAACATAAGTAAATAAAGGTGAATTCTTAGAAAAATTCTCAACATCAAGTATAATATACCTACTTTACTTTTATTTGTGCGTATTGTTGGATTCTAGGAATTGGCTAAAATGGACTAACTTAGTAATGATATTATTGTTACCTTCAGTTGAAATGACTGAAGTTTAAAATTACTACAGGTACTGCTAATTAGTTTAGCTTTTCAGGGCTGCCAGTTAGAGAATCAATAATAAATCTTTGGTTTAAAAATAATAGTTTTGAAAAAAAAAAATTATACATTATTAACTATCACTTAACAAGTCTGTCTGATAGTTAATATAAATGAAGCAAGCAGTTTGGAATCTATATTAGAGTATGATATAGACGCCGTGCAGACGAACACTATTATACCTAGCATTAATTATTGTCATTGAGGTATGATATTATAGCCATCTTATAACTATATTCGGTGCAGTTGAACACATCTACTACTTCTGAGAAAGCATTGCCAACAGTATTGACAAACAACGGAAGCAGAACCTATGGTAATCGCCGTATCGTTTCTGTAATCAATTGTCGAATCGTAGTTCATTGCAGAATATTCTTTATTGGACCATCTATTAGTATTTTGTATAATATTCCTTAAATTTCTTTGCCGAATACGGTCGCTACGTAAGCGGGCTATCTTCAGGCGTTTCTGTTTCTCCCTGAGCATTATGCGTATCACGGTCCAACGATAAACGAACTGTTCGTTCCACTGGTGCTCTTTGGGAAACACGCCTTTCGACGTCCAATGATAAACGAACTGTACGATCCACCGATGATTTTCGTGCTCTTTGGGAAAGATGCATTTCACGGTCCAACGATAAACGAACAGTGCGATCCACCGACGATTCTCGTGCTCTTTGGGAAACATGCCTTTCACGGTCCAACGATAAACGAACATCTCTCTCTTGATCATTTTCGTTGATTCCACTTAAACGAACTCTTTTGGCAGACGACTTTTTGCGTCCTATGTTATTTCTTCGCCGAAGCAAGGTTAAATTATCATGTGAAGGTACTTTCAATTAACCTAAAAAAATCAAAGATAAAATAAATCAGTTTTATGGATTAATAACCTCCGACAAATTTCGCTCAAATACTTACTTATGGACTCACATAAATTAATTCTACCAAATGACAACACAAAACAAATAAAAAATGCGACCTTTATCAACTTTAAAATGATTCACGATGTGAAAAGAAACCGAAACAAATTATTTTGATGTTTATAAAAACTATTGCCATCTATTGGGCAATAGTTGTATTCAAAAATTTTCTTTCACAAATAATGGATGGAAGGGGAAGGGGGTGGGCGGTGGGGGGTAAAGGAGGGAGGATGGGAGAGAGTTGGAGTTGATGGGAGGGGGAAGGGGGAAGGGGGAAGGGGGAAGGGGGAAGGGGGAAGGGGGAAGGGGGAAGGGGGAAGCGGGAAGGGGGAAGGGGGAAGGGGGAAGGGGGAAGGGGGAAGGGGGAAGGGGGAAGGGGGAAGGGGGAAGGGGGAAGGGGGAAGGGGGAAGGGGGAAGGGGGAAGGAGGGAAGGGGGGGGAAGGGGGGGGGAGTGGAGTTTTTAATGATCAAAATTAAGTTTTTGCGCTTTATTCCACTATTTTATGCTGAGCAAAATTATACCTACTTGACGTCTATCACTGCCTTTGTTGTTCTGATTGCCTACTAACGTTGACATATGATGAAATTCAATGAAATAAAAGCATCTTCAGTTTATTAATAAGTATCTAAGTATTTATCTATCTACCTAAAGACAACAAAAAACAAACATGTCACCTTGAAATTTTACTCTAAAATATCAAAACCACCCGCATGCCCGCATCGCATCGAGCGAGTCCCGTCATCGCGCATCGGTGTGATTAACGCGCTTGAATTCGATTACTCCTAAGATATTCATTTAAATAACGAGTTAAATTTGAGTTAACTAAAGTATTTTAAGTTGATAAGGATTAATACTTTATCCGTCTAAATAGCTTTCCAATTACCGCGTTGTACATGACCATGTGTCTTAGAAGATAGAATGGGAATAGTAAGCTATCCTTAAAAGATAGATAAATGCCGACGCGGACTTTTTTTATAGATCTATAAAAGAGGAATATCCCACCATGCATTGTTTTGTTATATCTCAAAGGGATAAGGCAGCGTTTTCGATGAACGCTCCCAGGCGGCTCGACATTTTCCGACACTTCTAACAATTATCGTTATATTTCAACCAATTTACACAAAATCGTGACAAATTCAATACACGAACCTTTCTCACGAATCACTCTATCTATTAGTGAAAACCGCATGAAAATCCGGTCAGTAGTTTTTCAGTTTATCGCGAACAGACAGACAGACCGACGCCGCGGAGAACTTTAATTTATAATGTGTAGAGATAGAGATATCTTTCTATTTTTGCTTTCTAATACTATATTTAATATCTTTCTATTGTTTGCTTTCTAATATTATATTTAATATCTTTCTATAATTAATTTATAATATTACTAGCAGACCCGGACACACGTTGCTGTGGCTAACGAAACACAACGCCATTACCCAACCTTTATAAAATCCACACCACCCGCGTGCCAGCTGCCCGCTGCCCGCTGCCTGAATTGAATATTTGAATTTCTCGACTTTTCTTTACTATAATAAGCATGTTTTTATTATATAAACCTTCCTCTTGAATCACTCTATCTATTGGTGAAAACCGCATGAATATCCGTTGCGTAGTTTAAAAGATCTATGCGCACGTACATTTTGAGCGACTTCATCAAATAAAATAATTCAAATCAAATACCTACTTACTCTAGGACATCTATTTTCCAATTTCTTCCGTAGAACGAATTTCAAAAGTGACTTATAGTACGGCCCGCCAGCCGTTTTAAATCACACAAAAATATGTTTTATTTAAATTTCTCGGCTTTTCTCTAATATAATTTGCATGTATATTATACATATAAACATTCCTCTTCAATCACTCTATCTATTGGTGAAAACCGTATGAAAATCCGTTGCGTAGTTTAAAAGATTAACGCGTACATACATTTTGAGCGACTTCATTTTATTATGTAATGATGTTATTATATAACTTTCTATTCTATTTCTAATCTGGAACAACAAAAATGATTATAAATGAAACTTATCTGGTTTGTTTTATATTCACTATTAATTGTAAAATTAATGTAGGTATGTATATAACTGCGTGTTTCCTAAAACAATCTTAAATAAATGTAATATTGGGATGGTAATCATGAATACGAAAGCCTTTGTTCTGTCGCAAGTAACCCAATGTAGTTATTGTCAATATAAAATCTCGGCTTGCAGAGGCAAATTGCATTCGGTTTATGCGCATAAATTGCAAAGTGTTTTTCTCCTTCAGTAGTCCGCATTAACATAATAATAAGCGCAGCGGAGCAGACAAACAAAAGGCTCAGCAAAACAGTCGAGACTTTTCAGGTTAAGGAGACTTTCAGAATTTTCATTCGGGGGGCAGCTTAAGCCAGAAATTTTCGCATATCCAAAGAGAATTCGAGAAAAACGAATGAAAAGCAACAGTTAGGAACAAACTGAATGCTCAGTTCGCAGGGACGTAGTTCGAACAAAAGTGTTCGCGAATTGAATTACTTCATACAATTTTATTCCTCGCTGTACCGTAATCAAATTTTGCTGTAAATGTCGCTGCACATTTTCCGTTTTGATGCTTTTAGCAGTAGATGCCAATATCTACGTTAAAAGGTAATGGACAGTGGGCAGTCGCTGTATAAATAGTCTGCTCTAGCATATTTTACTGCGAAAAAGTTATTTTTACCACATCCTGGGATATTTTTAGAACATGTTGAATTTTTCAGATGTTTCGACCTGAACATATTTGCGTTGATCAAGAAATTTCAGACTTCTGTCAGAAAAATACTAAATTTCTTGACGCCAGAACCCTTCGTAACGAGTTCTAGTGAAGCATTAATAATCAGGTAGTCTGCTTTATAAATATAAACGTTATAATCCAACATAAAACAGACTCAACCTTTTTTATATTGGCTCCACACAGGAGGCTCTGAGAAAAATAATTCCCTGTTTCATCTTTGGGGATGGTGTGTGGAGGATCTTTAGGAAAGAAGGGGGTGGATGTTCTGGGAAGGAAAAATGTATGACGGGTGGGTAGGAATCTGGGGGTCATTATGGCCAGCAGTGCGGTGCACGGGGCGGTCGGTCGAGAAGGTCCTGTTGGAGACGTTCAAAGGTCTCCCTCAACCAGTCCCTCCCGGTCCGGTCGATATGCAGGTGGGCAGAAGGATGCGCCGCCAAGATCCGGAAAATTCACCACATGAACCCGGGCACCCCTGCTAAGTCACCAAATGCAGCAAGCCACTTGAGGTGACCCATGGCAGAGGTGTAGGTTATCCACGAAATGGTTTCATGGACCACGGTACACACAACGTGCGACTCAAAATAATGTGTGGGTGAAGTGAGACGGTAAATAATTCGCAGTATGGTACTACATCTCCTAAGATACTCGTATTTCAAATCGAGTCTCATCTCGAGAAGAATGCAAACAGATACCTACTCATGCAAAACTCTCGTCTAGAGCAGCGGTCAGCAATGTGTTTAGGTGGCGGGTCATACGGTGGCATCCGTATTTTTTTGGGCGGGCCACTCAAACGGTCACGTCACTAGTGCGCGTGCGAGCCTGCTCAGTCAGTGTGCTTGTGACTGCCCATAGTCATCGTGCATCGCGTCGTGCCTCGCAGAGTAGAAGAATATACTTTAGATAAGGTTCTCAACTTTATCTGAAGTGTGTTTTTCTTAAACGTTACCCCCTCTACCTACGAAAGGTAAGACAGAAGTCACGGAAAAGGCACGAAAAAAATTCAGTGAAAATTATTGTTTTGAAATATCACGACCAACGGGTGTTGGTAGCGTGGTAGTTATTGGTTCCCTCTCGGGCGTTGCTATGTAGGAGTATGGTAGGAAGGAATAATCGTCCGATCGGGGACTCTCGCGGCACACTTCGCTGGCCATATCTAGCTCGCGGGCCACAAATTGCCGACCGCTGGTCTAGAGCGAAGATCAGAAAAATATGCACCATAGCCCCTCCAGACTCACGGCGAGAAGCCCCGAGAACACCCGAGAAGCGTGAATGTGATGAGTTTCTCGCATTCTCTTTCTCGGGCTCGCCTGTTCTCGGATAGCTGTCGGTAAATTTGGCCGCTTCAAAGGATTTCTCGGGCGAGAAGCGAGAAGACTACTACACTCACGTTTTGTCTCAGTGTTGTTTAGTGAGCGGTTGAGAGTAGACGTGCGTCATATTTTTGTTTTTGTTTCGAAAATTTTGTTTCCTTGTGTTAAAAATGTGGAACAATCAACAAGAATTGCAATTTATTGCACAGAGCCAAACCTGCAGCATTTTGAATATCGTCTGTAATGTCGTCCATACCGCATGGGAAACAGATCACGAGTGAGAAAAATGAGAGTGTGGATAAGTGCTTGTTCTCGCGAGAAGTCTCGGCGAGAAGTTCTCGCCGAGACTTCTCGCCGTGAGTCTGGAATCGCCTTTACAATTCCACTTGTAGCCCCCTCCCATAAACTTCGCTATAGATTCTTCTATGACGTCGTTCAGACGGAGGAGGCGTTTGTCGAATTTTTTAATTTTTTAAGCAAGTGAGAGTAATAACAACAAAAACATACAATTTGGGAGGCGGGTATCGATACCACCGCCCCGGCAACCATTTATTTGATAACGAACACCTATGCCGTAGGTCACGCCAAGTGGTTCGCCCGGGTTCATCTGGGTGAGATGCACCATATCGGGAGAGAATGGTTGAGGGAGTCCCTTTGACTTCTCCAGCCGTACTCTCTCGGGACATCGCCTTGCACCGCAGTGAGAGGTATGGATTCATACTTCTGTCATTGCTGGACATTGACCACTGACCCCTAAGGGTTATTCCTACCCATTACTAATACCATTTCCCTTCCCAGAACTTCCTCTCCTTCCTTTCTAAAAAAGACCTTCCATCCAGCATCCACAAAGATGAAACATTTCTCAAGGGTAATTATTTTCCTAAGGGCCTCCTGTGTGAATCCAATTTAAAATATGAGTGCGAACTGGAAGAATTAAGAATCAATCAAATATTATTAATGATTACGGTAACAATTGATTTCACCCTTTTAACTGTTAATCATGTCTATGCTAATTGTGATCTGCCTCATGCATCGGTAGGACGAAGCTAATAAGGGAAGATTTTTGCTTACCCAGCGATGCCTCCAGACTCCATGTGGTTGGCAAGCGTCACGTCGTCGCTCCAGACGTCGAACTGCCATTTGCGCAGACCCAATACTCCGCAAAGAACGTTTCCCGTGTGGATCCCAATCCGCATGTCCACGTTGAAGCCCGTAGCTTCTCGAACGAACCTAGAAAAATATAATTTTTAAATTATTTTAACCACTACGACCCCTAAGCTTGTTTACACGACAATATGACAATAGCAGTCAAATACAATATGCTTTTTTGAAACTAATGCGTGCATTATCACAGAAATCGTTATAACTCCATTATTGTTCTAGTGACAACCCTAAAACAAAAAGTAAAAGATCCATATTAAATCAAGCTTCATATTTCTATTAAAAGTTGTCCATAAAAATACACAAAAGAGACATATTTTGTAGAAACCGTTTTCACCCTCCAAATCGCCTACGCTTCGTTAGACATAATTATTTTTTTATTAAATATTCTTGTAAGAAATGGTAAAAAAGTGAGATTACAAAATTGTTTATTACGCAATTATACAATAGAATAAGTATTTTTTTAGATAATCCGTGATTTTAGTTCCGTTTTCACATAAAAACATCAAAAAACATTTTTCAAATTTTCAAATGTTAATATTTATTCGTAACTAGCTTTTTCCCGCGGCTTCGCTCGCATGGTGTAGGGGGGTTCGCACTCCACCTCCTCCACCTCCCAATCTCCCCCCCCCCCCTCTCGCCGTCCCCCCTCCCCACACCTCCCCAATCCCTCTCCCCCCCCCCTTTCCCCCATCTCTCCCTCCCTCCCGCTTTCCATATATTCAATCCCAGTACATTCAGTTTTTAAACAGCCCGCATGCCACCCTTTACAATTTTTATTGAAATTTCCATTTTTCATGTATATTAAATTTGCTACCTAACATAAGTACATATTTAAAATATCTAAAAATTTTGATTCGATTCAAACTATTAGGGGTGTACCTACTTTAAATAAATTTATCAACTTAAAGATTTTCAAAAATAGAATCTTGATTTAACAATCATTGTTTTGCAAATTGTCATTCTCAAACACGCGAACTGTCAAACGTGCAATAGTCGTTAGGTTTTCTGAAATTATCCAATTTTCTACACAATTTTTCTTAATTTTTCTCTCCGTAAGAACCATCCTCGTACTTCAAGGAATATTCTAAAAAAAGAATTAGCGAAATCGGTTCAGCTGATCTCGAGATTTGCGCTTAGCAACACATTTAGCGATTCATTTTTTATATATAAGAAGATAATACAATTTGAAAGCTTATTTTATAACCTTTTAAAAACAGTTTGTAGTATTCGGCTACGTTCAGATTTCATTTATGGAGCTTTAATTGCGAAGCGGAAAAACACAAAGTTTTTATAAATCTGACAGTTCGTTTAAGACAAAAAACTTGATGGTGTGAAGGATTATAATAATGTGCATGAAATGCTTGGGGTAACTAACGTATTTAAGTTAATAAGGATTAATACTGTATCCGTCTTAATAACTTTTCAATTACCGCAAGGTACGTGAACATTTTTTTAGAAGATAGAATGGGTATAGTAAGCTATCCGTAAAAGATAGATGTATGCCTTGGCGAACTTTTTTGTAGAACTATAAAAGAGGAATATCCCACCATGTATTGTTTTGTTATATCCCAAAAGGATTAGGCAGCGTTTTCGATAAAAGCTACCAGGCGGCTTGAGTTTTTCCGACACTTCTAACAATTATCGTTATGTTTCAACCAATTTACACAAATCCTTGACAAATTACACCTGTAAACCTTCCTCACGAAACATTCTATCTATTTGGTGAAAACCGCATGAAAATCTGTTCGGTAGTTTTCGAGTTTATCGCGAACAGACAGACAGACGACGCGGGGACTTTAATTTATAATATGTAGAGAAGTGAAAAAAGACTTTCTGTGATGCGCCCACTTATATTGAATTAAACCTTCAAGCCTCGGAAGGACATCACTAGTCACAAAAATTATATTCCATTAGATCCTGTTGAGAACACATCTGACTGGGCGTCAAAATAATATAAAGTATTTTTATCTTTTTTTTCCGTAATGCGGTGGTGTGTTCATCGTTGGAAAGAAAAATAATTATTCTTTTCAGTCTGTCTCAAATATTTTTACTTGATTCCATAGATAACGTCCAAAAATTTGTCAAAGAGCACTTTTAAAATTACCGTGAGGTTTCACGGATACGATAACGTAACGACATAAAAAAGGCAATAAACATACGTTCCTTATCACAATAATACTGCAGCTCTTTCGAAAGATGAGATACACAATGTACTTAGGTCTGTTTCCTCCAAAGGAAAAAGTCATCATGTTCTTGCATCTCTCTCACACACGGCATCGTAACGACCCCGTTAACCCCTACAATACTACTAGCCGTGACGATAATTTAAAAAGTATGGAATGTAGTTACAAGGATAATATTGAATAGTGGGTGAATTCCAAAAATTCAAATACGTCAACTTTTAATGTCAATGCGCTGATGGTTTTGCTTTTGTTTTTTAACATATATTATAATGCTGCAGCTTTTTCTTACACACTATATAACAGCAGTCGAAAATGAGACAAACGGTGAACGTTTGTCTGCACCCCCCAGAGAAAACACGCAATCATTATCATACATCTCCCTCACACGTATAAAGAAAATGAAACGAAAAAATTCCCAGAACAGGAATGAACGAAGATATATCTGTTTTCTCCATAGGAAAAAGTAGTACTTTCGAGGAAACAGTCACACATATGTATTTTGTATATCTCCCCTTTTGTCTCACCATTATTTAATATGTAAGAAAGAGCTGCACCATTATAACGATAAGGAACGTATGTTTTTTTTACCGTCACGGTACCGTTACCGTGAATCATGACGGTAATTATAAAAGCGTGTAATTACAAATTGGTGGAATTTATTCGGCGAAAGTTAAAAAATTATTTATAAATTTTTATTGTATTAATGGCATAAATAATGATGACAGTTTTCTTACTAATTCTCTGAACAAAATGAAGATGTTTTTCAAATATCGAATTCTTTCAAAATTATGAAACCGGTCCCAGTTGCGACCGTTATCTTTTTATATTTCTGTGACTTGTTCTTTTTTCATATTTTCGTTTACATTATTAGTGTTATCTTCTTCTTCAATGAAATATCTTTTTAATCAATATTAATTACATGTTTTACATGTACTGTGGTACCTCTTACTTATACATCTTTCTATAGTTAAATTATGATATTTTTAAAACATGTATTTTTTTTTATTTTCTCATATTTGTATTCTACTGTAAAATGTAATTATTTTTAATGGCATAATTATATATTCGATCTATACATATTTATAGAAAAATCAAAATATGCTTACTTAGAAATATGTATTTATATAAATGAGTTGTCTTGTATTTATATAAATGAGTTGTTACATTGCTATATTTAGCATAGAAAATATTTGAACCTTTTAAAATACATTCTTTCCATCCTTGCGAAGATTTTTGGATTATTACAACCACATGACAATACACCTGAAAAGTTTTTTTAATCATTACCATACTCTTACGAAACCGTCAAAAATGTCACAATTTGAGAATGACATTTTGAAAACATCGATTGTTTAATTTAAATGCAATTTTCGAATAAACCCATTAAATTAATGAATTTAATCTAAGTATTAACCACTATCGAATACTTTGAATTTAACCAAAAATTATATTTATTTTAAACTAACTTTTTCCCGCGGTTTCGCGCGCATGGTGCAAGGGGGGTTCCCACTCGGCCTCTTCCACCTCCCCCCCCCCCCTCTCACGGCTCCCCCCCCCCCCCCTTTCCCCCATCTCTCACTCCCTCCCGCCTTCCATATATTCAATCCCAGTACATTCAGTTTTTAAACAGCCTGCGTGCCGCCTTTTACAATTTTTATTCAAATTTCCATTTTTCATGTATTTTGGTACCTAACATAGGTACCTACTTAAAATATCTAAAATTCTTGATTCGATTCTATCTATTAGGAGAGTACCTACTTTAAATAAATTTATCAACTTTTATTTATTTATTTATTTATTTATTTATTTATTAATTTACGGACAACAGTCCATTAAAAACATATTAATAACACGAATAAAAATAAAAAAAACAGAGATGACAGTGAAGGGAGAGCACATAAAAATTAATAGCAATGACAATATAAAATATAAAAAGTACATATAGAGACACTACAAGTCAAAGCATGAAGAAGCATTTAAATATTGCGTAACGACTGCCGAAAGTCATTTAGTTTTACACCAAAAAAATCAATGCTTTGACTTGCGTTGACAAGTCTCGACATTCTGGATAAGGGAGAATGGTATCCGTAATTAGTAGAATGTTGATTGAGGAACAGCAATTCATTATTTCGAAGCCTACGGGAAGGGATGTTAAACTGGATGAGTTGTAACAATGCAGGTGTATCTGTAATACTGTTGATAATTTTAAATATGCAAATTAGATCAGAGTCCTTTCTACGTTTTTCTAAAGAAGGCATGTTTAAAATGTGTTCAATTTCATCATATGAGTACTTGCCTCTTTCAAGACCCAACCTCCAAGCAATTCCTCTTAGGAAACGATGTTGTACGGATTCGATGTGACAAATGTGGA
The DNA here is from genome assembly GCA_929108145.2 of Limnephilus rhombicus. Lineage (NCBI taxonomy): Eukaryota > Metazoa > Arthropoda > Insecta > Trichoptera > Limnephilidae > Limnephilus > Limnephilus rhombicus. The sequence continues at coordinate 27,142,941 of OV815279.1, forward strand.
CAGCGTAGAAAGGAGACCAAATGACACTAGCATATTCAAGGTGAGGGCGAACCAGCGAACAGTAAAGAGTTTTAAGTGTACTTATATGTTTGAAGTCAGAGGTAATTCTATGAATGAAGCCGAGTAGTTTAAGTGATTTATTTACGATATTATTTATGTGATCACGGAAAGAAAGTTTGCAGTCTAGAGTGACCCCAAGGTCCTTGATAGATGTGACAGTAGATAGACAAACACTATTTAGTTTATAATCAAACTGAATAGGTTTTTTGGTTCTATAAAAGGACAAAATTTTGCATTTATCAACATTAAGTTCCATGCAGTTAATTTTGCACCAATCGTTAAATGAATCAATATCAAGTTGAAATAGTAAACAGTCAAGGTGGGATTTAATAATCTTAAGAATCTTATTATCATCAGCAAATAGCCAGAAACGTGTGTGAGAAAAAACTTTTGTGATATCATTAATAAAAAGGTTAAAAAGAAGCGGGGCCAAATGGGCTCCTTGGGGAACGCCGGAAGTTACATCAATGTTAAAGGATTCAAAGTTATTTAAGGCTTTCACAATGGTACTTGTAAAGGAAAGTAAATTTGTTGTTGTAGATTTCGCCGATCTAAATCCATGCTGTTCCTCAATTAGAACACTTTTGAAAACAGGAGTAATTTTCTTTGTAATTATCGACTCAAATATTTTTGGAATATTAGATATAATTGATATCGGTCTGTAATTTCCAATATTCGACTTGTTTCCGGACTTAAAAATGGGTCGAATATATGAAATTTTCCATGAGTCAGCAAATGTTCCAGATGAAAGTGACAAGTTGTACAACATACAAATTGGGTTAGATAGTGTATATTTACATTCTTTTAGCAAGATTTCTGGAATGCCATCAGGTCCGGTACTTTTTTTGTTAGAGAGATTATTTAAGGATTGGTAAACCTCCTTAAGTGTAATTTGGCAATCATTTAAGTCAATATTATGGTCATAGTTAAGTGGAGGGATGTTGCATGATGCATCAGAATATACAGAGGAGAAGTGTTTGGCAAAAAGGTTGGCGATATCATGGCCTTTGGTAGCATGAGTTTCATAATAATACATACTTGAAGGAAGATCATTATCAGTACGCTTTTGCGCAACAAATTGCCAAAATTGTTTAGGATTTTGCAGTAACTTTGTCTCTGTAACTTCTACAAAATATTTATAACATTTGGCTGATTCGATTTTGGACAGTTCCCTTAATTGAGAAAATTTATGATAAAAGCTTAAGTTCCCAGTGTCTTTAAATAATTTATGAGTCTTCTTTTTTTCAATTATTAACTGTTTAAGTTTCGTGCTAAACCAATTTGGAAACTTAGGTTGAGAGTAACACCCCTTAGGAACAAACAATTCTACAGCATGTGATACACATTCATTAAATTTAAGTACAGCGTCATTAATATCAGAATTTAAAAATAGTGTCGACCAATCAATCTGGGATAGATATTTGTTCATATTAAAATAGTCGCCGTTAAGATATTTGTAGTGATAAGAGACATTCGGTTTCAAGGAATCAAATTTGAAAAAATGTGTAATTTTAATAGAGAGAGGTGGATGATATTTATCCAAAGGTAACAAAGAGACATCAGCTTCACTTACTATGACATTTGGTATGCTAGTGAAAATCAAATCCAGGCAAGAGCCTAGATAGTTAGTGACTGGATTTACTTGAAACATATTCAAATAGGCAAAAAAATTTACAATTTCAACAGCTTGTGGAGAAAGATTACTAGAAGGAGTTTTGACACCTTGATCGTCATTCAGCCACAATATTTTAGGTAAATTATAATCGCCACAAATAAATAGGGAATCAGCGTTTCTAGACACATGTTCAATTGAAGCAGTATGCGACTTATAGACTTCTACCGAAGAGGAGGGAGGAATGTAAACACAACCAAGTACAAGCTTTTTGGTACCAAGTAGAACACACAGGAACAATTGATCAGAAACATTGGTAAATGTTTCTAGAATATGGCAGGGGTATTTTTTGTTTACGCATATCATCACTCCACCACCTTTACACTTAAAAGAAGAAGTAGAACGGTCACTGCGGAAAACGTTATAGTCAAAAAATCCAAGTTCAGCAGATGAGATATTTTCAGATAGCCATGTTTCGGTTAAAAATATAAAGTCGTAATTACATACACTGACGTTACAGCGAATAGTGTTCAGTTTCGTATTTAGGCCACGAACGTTTTGATAATACATTGAGAAGGAATTTTTCTCAGAACGATTATTCAAGTTCAACCTAAAAAATTTATCCGAGAAAGTTCACGTCTTTCAGCAGCTTGGCGGGCGGGGCAGTCTTGAGCTCCAGTTTTGTGGGAAGCCGGTTTTCTGAAGAAGGTGCAGGTGGCACATACTGGAGATTTTTCCTTTTTGGGGCAGGCATCACGGTTGTGGCCAACTTTAGCGCAGTGGGGACAGGTGGGTGAGTCTGCTTGGCACTTGGAAGCTGTGTGGCCATATAGTTGACAATGGCCACATTTCAAGCTATCTACCCAGTCTCTCACGCGGTGAAGCTGCCAGTCTATAGCAAGTTTGGTGCGAGATATTAGAGAGTGACGCACAGATGACGGGACTCTAAAAATATGGATGCAGCTTCCAGTGCGAGGGCCAGATTTATGAGAAAAGGACATGTTCTCTTTTAAATTTTGTAAAGACAGACCGGTATCATTGGAAGATAAAAGTAAAGATTAAAAAAATTAAAGATTAAAAAATAAAACATAAAGATTTTCAAAATTAGAATCCTGATTTAACTATCATTGTTTTGCAAAATGTAACTCGAACTGTCAAACGTGCGATAGTCGTTAGGTTTTCTGAAATTATCCAATTTTCTGCGCAATTTTCTTAATTTTTCTTTCCGTTAGAACCATCCTCGTACTTCAAGGTATATTAAAAAAAAAAGAATTAGCAAAATCGGTTCAGCTGCTTTGGAGATTTGCGCTTAGCAACACATTCAGCGATTCATTTTTATATATAAGATAGGTACCTATGTTAGTTACCAAATTTCATTGATTGTTCTTATAATATACAAAAAATAATATTTGTAATATATGAAAAATGAAAATTTGTAAAAAAAATTGCAATAGGTGGCACGCGAGCTGTTTGAAAATCTGAATGTACCGAACTGAATATATTGAATGCGGGAGAGAAGAGGGGTTTGTGAGAAGGGGTTTGCCGATGAGGGGGGAGGGAAGGCGGGAAAGGTGGGGGGGTGGAACGCTTGAGGGGAAGGGGTCATGGGAGGGGAAGGGGATGCGGAAGGGGAATGGGACGAATGGGAAAGGGCACGCAGGGAAAAACAATTTCTTTATTACTGGTATTGCAATGCATGCGGCGAACTATCTAGTATTAAATAAATAAATATTTGCGAAGGTAGGTACGTTTTTTCAGTCACATTTCCACCTTCTTGGATTTGATATTAATGGAATGGAAAATTTCCCACCAAATGTGCAAAGTGCTTAATATATCATTCAGTTAAGAAAATGATGCGGAAGTTTCCCCTTTTTCACGAATGAAAGACATAAGGCTCACCTTATTCTACACAAAACATGCCTACTCGCTTTCGAGATAAATGACTGAAAGTACAAAGGGCGTTCAACCGCGCCGCGCCGACTTCATTATTTATGTGACTCACACAGGGTGTTAAATATTTTATGTGGTTAAGGAAATACCTCAGAATTTTATCAAATTTTGTATTTTGTACCTATTGTTAGAAAAGATCCACCAAATGGACGCAAAAAGAGTAAAGGGAATATTATCTCGCTGTCACATCCCTGGGACAGTTATTGTTCTACGCAATCTGCACAGATCAATAAAACCTGTAACTTTAAGGAAAATGGTGAGAATTAATACATTTTTAATGTTAAGGACGATGAAGTATCAAACATAATAAGCATGATAAAGTACCGTAATATGGGGTGACTTTTGAACGGAGATGCGACTTTGATCATCGCGAATATCTACACAATTTTTGCCACCCCTCAGAAATAACTCGCTTCTTTTTAATTACTTTTATTCGGCCACGCGGATACGACAACGCTTCGAAAATAAGTGTAATTCTCTTAGTTTCTAATTATATTCAAACATGCTGTCAGTCGAATTGTGAAGCTGTTTTTTAGATATTTTCAGTTAGAGTGAAATGAAAATACATTTTATAAGTTTCTCAATGATTATAATAGTTTCGTGTCATTTGTATGGTTAAGTGTATATTGATAAATATAATATCCACCTGAATATTCGAGTTCGCTTCTTTTTACTATTTTTTGGGGACTGGCGATTGTAATAAGTTAACAATAAAAATGGCATATTAAAGTCGCTCACCTCCGAAAGTAACTCTTGTCACCGTGTTTTTTTTTGACTGCCTAACACTAATAAGCGCTGAATACAATCACCCAGCGCTTGCCTCCTTGTTCACTATCACCAACCTATCCCATTGTCTTGTCTATAGTCATACTAACACTTATTGCACTTACTATCTTGATTTCCGGCTAAGCACTTGCATACTTACATACTTACAAAAATACCCTCGACTCTGTGCAGAAACGGGCGGTCCGCTTAGTAGATTCTCCCATCTTAACAGACAGATTTCAATCTTTAGAGCACTGGCGTCGGGTGGGAATGCTATCCTTGTTCTACCGGTATTACAATTGAAGATGCTCCGAGGAACTAGCATCATCGAACCCTTCAGCACCGGTGCATAGTCGGGAAACACGCCAAGCGCGTGCCCAACATTTGTACACGGTTGCCATTTGTCACATGAGACCGGGTCGTTTCTTCGACTCGGTCTTGTGTTCAACAGCTCGGCGGTGGGTCTCTTCAAGACCAATGTTCATTCCTTCCTCTCCTCAAAAAGACCCTCCACACAGCATCCCAGATTACATATGCCCTGAGGGAAATCATTTTCCTCAGGGCCTCCTGTGTAGAGTTAATGTAAAAAAAAAAATACTGCTTGCTAACAACGTACGCAAGGACACTGGAGGGCTAGGTTCGTAATTAAATGTAGATTCGTTCATTCGAACCTTGAAGGACTAACCATCTGTTACTTATACCTGGGCGGGTAAGTGGTGGAAAACCTCCAATGCCTAACACTAAAACTACCTAAACCTAAACACATATCGTCGGTTAAGAGCGACAAGTGGCCAACTAACATTTTTTTGTCAAATTGAGTTTTTAATAATCACGTGTTCTTTACAATGTCCTTTATCATTTCGCCATTCTTTTTCCAAATGAATTCATATCATTGTAAAGAAATCTTGCTTATTAAAAACGAATTTGAAATGTGTTAGTTATCCACTTGTCGCTCTTAACCGACGAAATGCATTTTTTTAAATATATTTCCATCGTTAGAATATATACAATGAGTATGACATTTTCCGACACAAAAGTTTTATCTAAAAGAGTTATTTAGTGTCGAAGTTGAAAATTGACAAAGCCTCTCCATTTTACAGTAATGATTTATTTAACCATTATCGTTTTAAAAAAATACCGAATAAAATCTATCTTCATCAAGAATAAATACTATGTTTAGTGATCTTCGTGAATAGCACCAAGTCACCGAAGAGACGTACCGACAGAAGTGTGTTGTGTGTGGGTGAAGTAAGTACGTGTATTTCTTAATTCTGTTTAAATTGATCAAATATTTTCAAAACCGAAATTCTTTCTTGAGCAGATAAACAAATTCACGTGTATACGTGGTATCTAATAATCGAAAAATCTAAATGAAATTGCTGACTTCATTTTTCATTCAAATTGGTATAATCAAGGTTGATAAATCTCACCTCTAGCGATTAGTTGTTCAATGCACAAAGCCAATGACAAACCAAAATAAATATTGCGTATCTTGGAAGAATAAGCAATGCATTTAAGAAAGTATTCAAGATTTGAAAAGATTCAAAGTACCACCGATCTAGTAATTACTTTGTCAATGAGGTTATCTAAATTTACTGAATAATGGTCAAACCCCCTTCCCGAGATAAATTAACTAACTATCCTTGATTCACAATATATTCCATCTGGGTAAGGTCCATGTTCGCAACTATTATGGAGCCTTGGACAGCAGATAGTGTTGTAGCAAAACAAATACACCTTACCACACGACACGACAGGTCAGTCTAATTAATTATGTAAGAACAAGTAAACGTAAGTACCACCCACATTTTTCTAGTTATCAAAGTAAACTGCTTATACGCTTTTTACTCCTCTTGCAAAAGCTTCCATGTATGTATGTAGGTACTGTATACAAATAGGAGAACTATATCGCCACCCAGATGAGTGAAGTTATGAGACGGGTTAAGGAGGGGTATTTATTAGGGTTATGGTTTATGGTAATGAAGATCTTAAAGAGGTTCGGTGTAACGTGGTTGGTAAATTCTTCCACAAGCGTGACTTTTCTCAAAATAAGGGGAAAAATAAATCATGACACAATTGAGAAGAAGATCCTATGGAGCATCTTTAGAGGCATACGACAAAATGGGGACTGTGATAAATTTTCATTTGAGTGGTAGAAATTCTCAGTATCGCCCACAGAATAAAAAATTAAATACAAGAAGTGCTTTAATTGCACCTTGTGGGGATGTTTCGTGATGAAAATTTTTGCAGCCTACCATAAAAAAATCAGACTTCTCCATAATGATCCTACTGGATGAAAATTTATTGAGAAGGCTTAAACTTAGGTGACTGAATGGTTCAGAGTTAAAAACGCATCTTTTGGCATTGGGAACTGGAGGGAGACATCACTAGAATGGAAAATGTGGTGGCATTTCCTCAACACCATCAGATTTTAAAAAGGATGTAGCGCTGAATGTTGAATATTTACTCGTCGTTAAGTCTCACAGTAATTCCATGAAAATCAGAGTGGCTAATGTAATAAAACTCTGTGAAACGGTTGAATGACCTTATCTGAGAGAAATTTTAAAATAAAATATCGTACTTTGCTATCTAATAAACCTTACTTTGTTTAGAACTCCGATATTTTCAACAGGTCAAAATTGTTACGTTGTTTGCAGAGAGCGAACGCCAACCACGAGCTTGTCAACATACTCGGAAGCTTTGTAGGGGCCGCGTCGGCTAAATTTACAATTCAAATCAAGAGAATCCTACGTACACACATAGAATAATAACTTTAAAAACAACGAAATTGTAATGTTAAATATAACCCTTATGCTTTGGTTAATTAAAAATACGACTGAATAAAGCTAGGTATTCAAACAAACTCTCTACCAATTTTATTTATTTAGATAAGTACAAAGCTTTTAATGGATTTTTCCCTTTTCTCATTTCACCAAATGTATATATATATACCTTCGTTTTTCAGAATTAATTCATGAGGATGTGTACTACGGGTTAACCATTGCAGATATATTTTTTTTTAACAGGCCAACCAAGTTTCTGTATAAACTTTGCCTTTGTCAGGATAGATATGAATTCTACGTAGTTGTTTTCATCCTTTTTTAAGGATTTTTATTTTATGATGTATACTTGTTATTTATTTCTTATTGTTGGTACCGGTTTCGATACGTCCACGTCATTCACTAGCGTTTTTAAAACTAAACACTAGTAAATGACACGTATTGAAGTGACGAATTAAAAAAATGGTAAGTTAGTGTAGAATCATTATAAAATAAAAATCTTCAATACAAAATGTTTACAAATAGTAACATACAACTAATACCGAGGAAATACATAAAAGTTTTGAAGCCAGTTTTCGGGTCGTTTTAAAATAAAATAATGTACCTAGGTACTCAAAGTTACAGTGTTTCTTTTGAAATTTGTTTTTTTAAATATTTTTTCAAATGAAATTGGTTTAAATCAAAGATTTTATTGCTCTTAAAATTCCTATTTTTTCTTATTTTGAAAAATACTTATTGGCCGTCATTCAATTTCAATGTTCAATATTAGATGCTCGCCAATCGAAGATGAATACATTTTAATATTAAATAAAATTCGAATGCGTTTTAATACGAAATAATCAACTACAATACTACGGAATATAATGATACCTAAAGAAGTTTAAAAAGTAGATATTTTTGACAAAAATATTCCATTAATATCGTTATTGTATTTATTGAACCAGTGAAAGACAACGCTAATTAATGACAAAATATTTTAATTGAGTTAAATTTCTAATAATTTAACCTTCAGCTTTTGTATTAACATTTTTGGAATCATAGACCAAAGCCGAGCTATTCAAAACGAAAACTTAATCTGGGTAATTCCACAGGCTTTCGTATTTAAGTTTCCCAAACTTATTTGGCTCACCACCCCCCTTTTCATTGCTATCTTCTATCGAAGTACCGATTGTTTAGAGCTGTTATATATCTTAAAAAGCACAACAAAAATTATCGTCTTTTAATTTGACCATTCCAGAATGCACAATATATACCTAAAAATATCTATATTCCCGTGTATATCGCTACATTGTAGTTTACAGCTCTTCAATAATTTTCCGTCTGTTTCTCTTCAGATCACCCGGGCTGGATCGATACTGACCCCCAGGGAGGCGATATCGTCCACTTTGGGAATCACTGATCAAATTGAATATCGGATCATTTAATTAAACACGAGTAGGTAACTCGTCAAATGGAGGCCTATCGCCACCAGCCCATTTTGATTGCATTGTTTAATTAAATCCCGAAATCTGGGTGAGAAAATTTTGTTGGCTGAATCATTTAATGTCCTTGAAGCTATATTGAGAAGGTAGGTTCCTAAACATTACTTTGATTTGGAGAAAAACGTAAATAGATTGTTTTGTCGTTCATAATTTTAGGAATACAGATTTTCGTATGAAAACATACGTTTTTATATACGTGATGGTAATACTTTTGTTAATCAATATAGAATAAATTCGTCAGAAATAATATAATGTAATAATTTTATTTCCGCTCTTAACGTAGGTATGTTGATTTTATTCATTTACCAGTAGGTTTCATGAAATATGTGAAGGCTAAACACTGCCAGTCTTACTAAAAATTGACGTAAAAAAATTTATTCAACCGATAAACGACCGTGGATGTGAAAACAGTATTAATTAAAAAATGACTAAAAATTGTTCATGGAAATATATGTAATTGCTTACACGGTCAGAGGGGGTTGTTTATCTATTGAATACGCTTGATTTATTAAAAATTTATGAATAAATTTTGGATATTTTCTAACGTATTTTATGTCTTACATACTTCTTATTTTTTTGAAGATGTCGTAAAAAGAAATAATTTATTTATTTATTTTATTTATTTCAAAACATACGCCACAACATGTGCCATTGACATAATTATATTTATATATATTTTAATACAATAACATAAGAAAGTGACATATAAATGTAAAGTTAAATATAAAAACAAAATATTAAAGAAAGGAGTTAAGGTAATGAGTAGTAAATAGAATTATGATGTATAAAATGAAAGTATAAAGTAAAAGTGTAAACCATAAAATAATGTAAAAGTAAAAAGTTGAAAGGCAGGAAATAATATAAACTATAAGTTACCTTTATAAATAATATAAATTACAAAAGTTATAAATATAAAAAAAAGTATGACAAGTAAACAGTAAGAAATGCTCTTAGGAGCCAAATATTGAAGATAACCAAAAATTTAAAAAAAATATATAATAAATAACAGGAAGGTATTACGGAGTATACAAATCGATATGAAAAGTAGGTACCTATGATATGTTTCTAAGCCATAGGTATTAGAGTGCATACTGGTAGGACATAATATTATGGTTACATGATTATATTTATTATGATTATGTGGTAGTACCAGCAGATAAATTTTGTCTAATGCATCTTTTGTATGATGACAGACTTTCGGCATGATCGATATGAGCAAATTCATTACCTAAAGTGTGTAAACGTAATAATAATGATTTATTGTCTTCATTTCTTAGTAACAAGTAGAGATAATGATATCCTCACTGGGATCTCCCGTGCTGAGGATTTCATTTACATATAATAATTTAATTATAAGAAATTAATGTGAATTAGACATAACATATATCATGTATTATTTTTTTTTAAATAATTATAAAGTAAATAAGAAAGTGTTTTTTTTATAATTCAGTTCACTAGATTTGGTTTTAGTCTGCATTTGATATCAGTATATTTTCTATTTCTGATCTCCCTATATTTAGTATCCAGCTTGTTATTTGAAATTTAAATGTTATAATGTTGAGGTTTTTGAGTGAGAGTGGTATTTTATTGTAGAGTTTAATGCCATAATATTATAAGCTTTTTTGCCCAAATGTTGTGTTAGTAGTCACGTGTTGGATATGTTTTTGACCATGAGATCTAGTGTTTCTAATGTACGTGTTAGTTGTTATTTCCTGGGTTTTGTACTTATGAATGTAAATGAGTATAGTTTTAGAATATAGTTGTTGATGTTTATAGATATACTACCTATTTATAGAAACTAGATAAAATTACCTTTTAGATTTTTGAATCTGAAACATATTTTCGTGTTTGAAAATTGCCATACTTTAAGTTTCAAACACGAAAAAAAGCTTATCAATAACATGTAATGTAGAGAAATCTATCAAATTTCCATGCAGCCAATACAAAAACTTCATTATGTTATTATATAAGTTTTGGTAACGTTGCGGAAACACCGTTTAAAGATCACCGAACAGAAACACCGTTTAACGATCGTTGTGTTTTTTTATTAGTAAGGCTATGGTATTTATGTCTAGGCTAACATAAACATTTGATTTTTTTTTCACGGTGTCTGTAAAGACCGATGGTACACGCAATAAACGTCAGCTAGTTTAGGAAGAGGAAGCGTATCAAAAATCAAAGCTCGACACCCAAAAACCAATTATTGATTCTTCCTGTTTTAAAAAGGAAAATACATTAACTTTTTTTCTTACGTTAATAAGAATTACCAATATGAACTCATTTATCATGTATATATATATATCATGTGGGTAATCTATTTTAGTTATTATAAACAATAATTGTCAGCCTGAAACACTCATTTACATTGAAAAATCTTCCGAGAAAAGATACTTGCCGCCAACGGGACTTGAACCCGTGTCCTTCTGATTGCCGGTCGGATGCTCTGACCACTGAGCTATGGCGGCTTATCTAATACCCGCCAAATAATTCGATATATACTGGTGTTTCGTTCAACAATTACTGATTATTATATGTTTCCACCTGAAAACAACCAACTTTATTTTTGTGAGGGAGGTATTGTAAGTACTAAATCTCTCGCTAGGTGGCGTCGAGACAAATTATGTCTACATTTTTTGGTGGAATACTTTTTAACTTTATATTGTACTCATATATTGTACTATACGAGTACAATATATGTGTCCTTATATACAAAATAAATAATAAACTCATACATACAAACACAGAATTCATTAAAACGTCCCAAGTACACAAACATTTTACACGACAACACCATAACATACGTTTAAACACCATTCATATTAACTACGGTAAGCAATCAATTAGTTACGAGGGGGGCAATTTATATAATTGCCTTCCAGATGATATCAAAAACGAAAAAAGTGTGTGCAAATTCAAAAAAAAATTGTTCATGTTTATTCACAAAAAACAAAGTAGTGATAGTGAATAATATCGTATGGTAATATAATATCATGTAAATGTTAGTATTGCAATCTAATGTAATCTAAGGTTATGAAATGTAAAAACTATGTAATGTAAAAACTGTACATAATTCAATATTCTAGTGAAAATGTTATTTTCTTTTTTACTGGAATAAAAAACTTATAAAAAAAAACACATCTACTTGTATTTTATGATGCTTAATATTTTATCAAAGACTTCGTTTCAATCTTAAAATAATATTTATAAATTAACTTTTATATTCTTAGAATCAAACTCGTCTAAAACGTTCTTCAGAACATGCGTAGGTAGCATTGAGTAAATGTAAATATAATTTACAGTACACAAACTATGTTGATTTAAACATATTCATGTTCTACCGTGTTTGTTTACCGGTCGTGTGGCAAAATCCTTACCAGATGTTCAAAATTTCCTTGGTAGGTAGTGCATACCTTACACGAGGAAAACAAATACTTTCAGGGAGTAACACAATTACATATATTAACGTGTAGAAATTTATGTCAAATGTCAGATACAACATTAAATTTATGAGGATTGTTTTGAATTTAAATCACGCAAGACTAATTGTGAAGAAAATAGTTTAAATCTTTTTTACTTACAATATGCTGTGACTAGGGAATGCAATCTCGAGTCGAGATCGCAAATTCGAGATCTCGCGAGATTAGAAATTACAATCTCGCGATATCTCGGAATTTTCAGGATCTCGTTTATTAACTGCTTTCTTGAAGTATCTCCATACCGGTAAACGACTGCTAAACTCAACATACACTTGATCTGGATTATTTTTCGACATTTTAAACAATAAACAAATGGCTGCCTGCACGCACGCAAATATCTCTTTCTCACTCACTCGACACAGTTTTATATTATCTGTACCGCTCGTCTTCCGTCGCTAATATTCGTAAATAGTCGGGATAGTTTTCTTTCTTCGATCGACACTCCCGCCCGACCGTCAGTCAGTCAGCGCACCACTCGCGCCCCGAGTGGACGTGTGTAGCGTCGCTGACTACTGCCGCCCAATCCCGTCGATCCCGTCATATTATGCTTCGGGATTGATCCCGAAAAATGTCATGAGATCGAGATCCCGCGAGATCGGGATTGCATTCCCTAGCTGTGACATTCATTACATTTGTGAAATTTGAACTTCGTGATGAAAAACTTTTATTAAAAACCAATAACTTTGTGTACAACATTTAATTTGTGTAAAAAAACTCGTGAACTTAGACAAAATCATTGGTTTTTAATTGTGCTTCAACTTCATTTAAGAGTGTATTCACAATTAAGATTTTTTTTCAATTTAAGATAACATTTTCTTCGATTAATTATTTAATTTTTTATGTGAATACCTCACAAGAGTCCCAAGTGTTTCCGTCTGGAGCCAGTAAGACTATGGCATCCCCAATTAGGGTGTGTTGTGAGGCTGAAGGTAAGTGGGGAGGGAAAAAATATGGGGAAGAGGAAAATGAGGAAGTGCCTAGGTATTCAGATCTACTCACCATGCACGGCTAATGCCATTTCAAGCAACGTTTCAATTCTGATTGGTGGTCTTACACCAGGGCGATACTAAGAGTATCTTCCACTCTGGAAAAAGCCGCACATGTACCTTATTTTTTTAAAGTGAAACTTCTATAGTCCCGCTGTGATTTGAATTTCAGATGAAACGGAAATGACGATTACTGCATCTGCGACGTATCAACTGGGCTCATTGGCCGCTTTGATTATGATGTCACTTTTAAAGGCTCCTATTGGTTGAGATATTAAACGCAAATTTCGCTAGGTCTGCGCTTATTGGTCGCTTTGATTATGACCTCACTTTTCAAGTATTGATTGAGATTGTTTTGATAAAATTTCGCTTCCACCGCGTAGAAACTAAACTCGATTTTTTTTTTTATAAATTTTGAAAATTCAAATCAATCAAATGAAATTTATCTGTGCACGCCGGGATTTGAACGACGACTTGCCGTCGACCACGGAGGAAACATATTTAAAACTTAGGAACAATAAAATAATTACATTGGAAACAGATTTATTTATAAATTCAATTTCCTTTTAACTCAAACAATCTATAAAAAATAGTTAGGATGCACACGAATTCTCCAGGTACCTAACGTTTTATATTGTCTCCTTAATTACTGTCTATAACTGTGTTTTTTTTTTCATAAGACCCTGCATTCTGAATTTCTACCGACTTATTATATACACACATATTATGTATACACATTTTCCAAGAACACTTAAGTTTTAAGTTCTTAAAAACTTTAAAGCTTTTTTAAGATAATCTCCATTCGGATGCCGAGTAGAAAAAGCTGTACGTTATTTATATAATATTCCCTCGATTGAAAAAAGGTAGCAAAGTATGCTCGGGGAATTGTAAAAAAACAAGTTCGGTTTTGTTATTTTAACATGTTATGGGAAAGAAAAATTCACATTGTTTTTTTTATCTAAGATGTCAAGAGATTTTTGTTACTTAACTTAAATATTTTCTTTAAAAGAAAATTTGCGCTCAATAATTATGATCGTTTTTATTATTAGCGCGCTCAAAATTCGCATTTACTTACATATATGGATGTACCTTTCGTCTTTCAAACCATTTTTAGTTCTTCTTTTTTTTAATAAGTACTTTTTTGCATAAGAATGTCATCTTAGGGGATGCTATGTTGAGGATTTTTTAAGGAAAGGAAGGAGAGGAAGTTTTGAGAAGGAAAATAGATGTGATGGGTGGCTTGGAATTTGGGGGTCAGTGTGTTCAGGAGTGCCCACCATAGTCAGGTGGGCAGACGCATAATATACTTAACCTCTCAGCCTAATTTTTTCGCTTTTCAGAACAACTCATGTAGGTCTCGTTATAGAAATATAGAAATCGTTGTGTCTCCTTTAGATATACGATCATGGTTAGAAATACGATCTTAGCGGTGATAGAAATATAAAACACCACGCTTTATATTCAAATCTTAAAGTTAACCGCAAAATAATTAAAATGTATACCTTTATGAAGCCAAAGTTCCGCAATTTGAAAAAAAGTTAGTGTAACTTTAAAGTATTTTTTATTAATTATTTTTACATGAAAATACAAAAAAGTGAGTTGAGGATAATGTTTATAATACAATTGCCTAATATAATACTGTGTGTTTTTTTTTCGTAATCAGTAATTTTAGTTAGAAAAAATGTTAGGTGCGGCATTTTTAAAAGTTTTTTTCTTTGCATTAAAAATTTTTATGGTATAAATTTTGAAAGCGCATTATCCTTTTTTTGTTATCAGTAATTTAGAAAAAACGTAAGGCAAGCCATTTTTAAACTTTTTTTTCGTTTGCATTAAGAAATATATATTTTTTTAAATTTATACGTTTATTGAAGAATTTTTAGTTTACGGATTCATCCAAAAATATTCCGTTTATTTCGATATTATTGCGTGGAAATATTTTAACCCTCTGACAGAATAAGCCAGAGACTTTGAATAAACACATAGGACAAAAACACACGCGTTTTTACACCACTCCGTAACAATCAACAAAACAATACGACCTTTTATAAAGCTTCAAAAAATCTCTCCCGAATAAATAACTCGGAACCAGCCAATAAAAGCTCCCAGCTTATGTTCGGTCAAAGAGCAACTCTCAACATATAGGTATTATATTCATGTATGTACATGTTTGCAGAGAAATTAACAACTTTACTCATCACTTTCATATCGTATTTTACGAGCGAGGCAAATTCATTCAAGAACGAAACGTTTCCTATCTTCATTGCCAAGTTTATACTAACTATTTACTTTACAAGTTAGGATGGCAGCTATTTACTTATGGACAAGTGTATCGTGTGTTTTACTGCTAGTAATCTTGACACGTCTTAATCTGATGCAGTTTTCAACAACATATGTACAAATGGAATGAATAAATAAAAGTACGTGAAGAAGAAATTAATTAGAATTAGAATGATAGAAAATATCATGTAAATTACTTACAAAATTATTTGGTACATTTTATGCCCAAAGATATTAACAAGCAAGCCAACTTCAATTTGGGAAGCAGTTGTGGGTACCGCCACCGCCGCCTCGAGAACCATTTATTGGATAACCAATACCCATGCAGTAAGTCACCCCAAGTGGTACGCTACTTTTGGTTTCTTAGCAGATGCTCCGAGAAACTAGCATCATTGATCCCTTCGGCACCGGTGCATAGTCGGGAAACACGCCAAACGCGCGCTTAACATTTGTACACGGTTGACATTTGTCACATTCTTCGACCCGTTCCCATGTGACTTGTGTTCAACAGCTCGGCTGTGGAATGATTTGCGGCCTCTGTGTTTCCTCCTTCCTACAACATGGGTCTTTTTAAGACCAATGTTCATCTTTTCCTCTCCTCAAAAAGACCCTCCACACAGCATCCCAGAGGCCCTGAGGGAAATTATTTTCCTCAGGACCTCCTGCGTGGAATTAATGTAAATAAAAAAAAGTGTATTCGGAATCATGGGGTGAGGTTTGTCTAGATCTTGGCGACGGATGAAACCTACTGGGTGGCGGGCCGGATTGGAAAAAGCTGGTTAAGGGATTGATTGATTTTGATCGCTCCAGCTGGACTTTCTTGACCCATCGCCTTTCACTGCAGTGGAAAGGATGGAGTCATACGTCCATTCTTCCTGGACACATTGCTCCAAATTCCTACCCACCCCACCTTTTTCCTTACCAGAACTTCCTCTTCTGGCTAAAAATACCCTCCACACAGCGTCTCCAAAGATGACCTAGGCCCTGAGGGAATTTTTTTTCTCAGGGCCTCCTGTATGGAGCTAATGTAAAAAAATAATTTTAAAAAACTACTAATTATTATTTTTTTTAATTTATAAACTAACGTTTAGACAAGATTTTTATGCAAAGCACAAAGGGTAACAATTATTACAAGCAATAATTGTCAGCCTGAAACACTCATTTACATTGAAAAATCTTCCGAGAAAAGATACTTGCCGCCAAGTTTTCAGGTGGAAAAAATATAACAAGCAGTAATTGTTGAATGAAACACTAGTATATATTGAATTATTTGGCGGGTATTTGATAAGCCGCCATAGCTCAGTGGTCAGAGCATTCGACCGGCAATCGGAAGGACACGGGTTCAAGTCCCGTTGGCGGCAAGTATCTTTTCTCGGAAGATTTTTCAATGTAAATGAGTGTTTCAGGCTGACAATTATTGCTTGTAATAATTGTTAAAAAAACTACGATTCAACCACAAATCGCCTACAGAATTGTACTGTAATTGATCATTTTATCATTTTAAACCAGTCTTAGAGTGACCTCATACGGACGTCATTGACGTTCCTCCTCTTCGTTCTCATGTGTCTTGTTTCAGATGAAGACTTAGGAAATAATGCAAAATCATACAAAATCATGTATTTTTGTTTTGAAAATTTCATCGCTTAGAAGTATTACACATGTGTGGCGACACCTCATAATCTTTTCGTCATCAGAAAGAACGTACGAGAAACATCTAATATTCGCGCGGCGCCGGCACTTGCCTAGGTATCTACCAATGCCTGTGTACTTTGCTCGCCTGCCGTGGCCGTCTCGTCGATTAATAATATCGCCACCGCCTAGAAAGGTCTGGAGTTTATAAGCCGCCTGAATATTCAGCACCGGGTATGTTCGAGTACCTTCCAGTGTACACATTGCCGGCGAATGGAACATTACTCCACCGGTCGCGCTGGTATATGTAAAGCGACTAAACTCGGCGCTCGCTCAGTCAGTCCCAGACCATTAGTCGGTCAACATCTCAGCATGTAACAGATCTCCGCACAAGTGCTCCTGCATGGCAACTCTACGCATCCAGGGCAGCTTCCCGAGGTCCATCACCACGTCTCAGCCATAAGGCCCATCGTGCCTTCAGCTCCGCAGAACAGCTACATCCCGCGACTTACAAGGCTTGCGTCACCTTCAGTCCAGGGATCAGCTCACCATTTCATGGCACCCCGAAGCGCACCGTGCTTCGCTGCCATGGAAACACGCTCCGCCTCGCCAGGACTATCTGCTGGTGGCTCAGCTCACCGAGCCACTCACCGTTCATCTCCGCGACTTAAAGCGTCGAGCAACGGCCTGGAAGATAGGTCATCTCCACCGCCAAGGTGTTGAGCAACTCGCTGACCTTAACCACACCATCTCCATCTCCTCCGAGCGCCTGCAGCATCTCATCTACGGCACTCCGCATTACATCATGTTACCGCTTCACCGACCCTCGCTACGTAGCCTAATAAACGACCGACTCACTACACCGACAGACGCCTTTCATTTATCTCCCGTCTCTGCCGATACGGCCCGCTCCCTCACATACTTCAATTAAATACTGCGTGTAGAACATATCTTTAAAAATTTCGGTAATTTTTTTATAAGTCTTTTATTAAGCCTAGAAAAAAATAAAGTATCAGGTCTATAAAAAAACATTTTCAAATGCAAACTCTTCTACTTATAAACCCCTTTTCGGATATGGTTTTTTTTTTTTAGATGAGCTCCACACAGGAGGCCCTGAGGAAAATAATTTCCCTCAGGCCCTATGTCATCTTTGGGGATGCTGTGTGGAGGATTTTTTAAGGAAAGGAAGGAGAGTTCTGGGAAGGAAAAGGGTTTAAGGGGTGGGTAGGAATCTGGGTTCAGTGTGTCCTGGTCATCCGCCTCCAAGACCTAGACAAACCTCACCCCATGAACCAGGGCACCCCTGCTAAATCACCAAACGTAGCGAACCACTTGGGGTGACCTATGTCAGAGGTGTTGGTTATCCAATAAAGGTTCTCGGGGCGGCGGTAGGTACCCATTCTCGCCTCCCAAATTATAAATGGTTTTATTGTTTAATGTGGCAAATTCAGTTTCTTTTACAATAATCGCAAAAAAAATATTATTTATACCCGAACTTTACAAAATAAAATAAAATTTGCATTTTCACCTTGTTCTTTTTGACATCAATCAATACAGCCGGTACTCGACGAATTTGGATTTTTAAAGTGAGCCTTATGCCATCCACCTAAGGACTATGAACTTGGCACAACCGTTTCGTATCAGTAACGCCCCGCCTGCCATAGTAATATACATTCTAGACTCCTCGTCGCTTGTTGTTTTTACAGGCGTTTACGAAATCAACCTGTAAAAAAAATTCTCTAATACCTTTTCCAACCTTTCCAAAAGCTTTTTCTCAAGTATTTTTAAATTACTCCCAAAAAGAGGAGTGGATTTCGATTTAGATTTTTTCCTGGACTATTGGATCATCTTATTAACGAAAAAGACAGAAGATACTAGATCTATGACGTGACGTACGATCTCTCGCTGGGACTAGTATATCACTTACATCCGTGGATTTAATAACATGTCACGTGACTCTAGAGATGAAGACAATGTTATAAATCTAAAGTATAAAAAACCTAATATCTAATATAGGATTTTGTGTTCATACTTACGACGAAATAAATATTAACTGTTAAGCATTCGTCGCCGCCAAGTAAATACATGAGAATGATATCAAATTGATTTTTTCCAACCTCAATTCACGCTATCTCCGCAAACTTCGTTCTTATGTATTCTGGTAAATTATAGTTATGCAAACGTGGATATTTTTCCACCTCCAGAACAAATTTAACATTGAAATCATGTTCGGACGCCATTCTGTCACAGATGCACATGCGACTCGCGTAGCATACTCAGTCATACTCTCTCGGAACATCGCCTTGCACCGCAGTGGGAAGGAGGGATTCATGCGTCCCGTTACTCCTGGACACACTGAGTGATATACTTTCAAAGTATATCACTCTAATGAAATCCAACAACACCAGCGCCATCTGATTCGATTTTATCCATATATTAAAACTCACCTTTTCAGACAGTCGTATCCATAAACTCAAAATCTTTCACCTTCACATTCAATACCCGCGACACTGTAAATAACTAACCTGTAAAAACGTACAGAAAAAAAAAATATTTATGTAAGCGTTTGTGAAGGTCATTTCATGAACTTTCTCCAGCCCTAAAGAGTCCTAAATTCTCCAGTATTTTAAAATAAATATCAACTATACTTTTGCCACTAATCTCCAATAGTCCTAAATTCTCCAGTATTTTAAAATAAATACCAACTCTACTTTTGCCGCTAATCTATTCATAATTGTATTACTAACAGTGATGAGGGTAGCAAATAATGTAAAATCATGCAATGTCCAGTGTGTTAACTGTAATGTCCTCCGCGTGCAAAGCCGTACCTTCTTAAACTTTCTAATTAAAGTGTGTTTATTGGAAGTGACCTGCCAGGTAAGTATGTTTCTGTATCCATTTGTAAATAGTAAAATTAGTTAGAACCTAAGCTTTTGTACAGCGCCCTTGAGGTGATTTTTCACAAAAACGGCGCTTTAATATAATAATAATAATAATATAATAATAATAATAAAAATTATCCATTATCATTATTATTATACGCACCAGATTTAAATGTCCGGGTTTAATTTTCCCCACAGGAAAACTAAACCCTTTCACACACTTCCCAAATGATCATCTGGTCAATCCACGCTATGCAATTTCACTATATAAGTATTATAATTACAAAACATTACAAGAACAACATGTCAACCTACCAGAGACCAGATGGGAAAATAATTCACCGTCTCCAGATATTTTCATATCAGAGGGTTCGGCTCTGTGGAATTCCTAATTGAACCTATAAATCCTACTGATCCCTCAATATAAATATTTAAAAAATCTTTTGTAATCCTACATGTATTTAAAATTACCGATTTTTGCATTTTTATATATAAATTCCTTGACAAATCTAATACGCCTAAATTTTGAATCAGAGACCTAGGTATAATGCTAGCCGAAATAACAAATGGTAATATTTTTATAGTCCGAGAATGCCAAATTCTTTTAATCTCATTTCCTAAATCTGTGTATTTTCTAATTTTTTCAGAAACAGTTTTTTGAATATTACAGGAATTTGGAATAGCTACATCAATGATATAAGTTATTTTTTTAAATTTTGTCATGTAAAACTATATCAGGTCTATTATAACTAATTGTTCTGTCTGTTAGTATAGTTTTATCATAATACATTTTATAAAATTCATTTTCTAAAAATGAATTTGGTTCATATTCATAATATGGTACTATATTACGGCAGTCAATCAAGTTATGTTTAATTACCAAACTTTGGTGGATTATTTTTAAAACCTGATTGTGCCTAAATGTATACTCGGACGGCGCTTATATAGAACATCCCGATATAATATGTTCTATAGTTTCCGGAAAAGCCAAACATTTTCTACATAAATCATCAATTTGATTTATATCTTTGATTATATGCTTCCTATAATTTTTAGTATTAATGACTCTATCTTGAATGGCAAGCATAAATCTTTCTATTTCTGCGCTCAACTCTCCAATACTCAACCATTTGTTTGACGAAAGTTTGTCAACATACGTTTGGTTGTTTGTCAACATATGTTTATTATTACTATTATTACCTGCCGCCGAAAACATTAACGGATATAAAATAATACTTAGTATAACAAGTTCATAGATAAATTATGCTAGAGTTCCACTGTGTTCAAAACTATAAAATTTTTTAGAAACACGCGCACCAAATTTTAATAACACATAGTTTATCCGCAGTTCGTGCTTTTTACGATAAAAAGTGTAATTTATGTTCACTCGATAATCAATCAACAAGCTTATCAATTGTAATCTACAAAGAAAGCATTAAAATCCGTATATTACAGACTAAAATATACAAGGTAAACCCGACCTCAATACATAATATACAATACACAAAGTGTTAAGGGATGTACTTGACGTGATTATGATTATTTGGAGTAAGAAATGTAAATGAAATTTTGGTCTCCGGTGACTTTTAATGTTTTTTTATCTACAAAAATATCAAAAATAGTAATTGTTGGACAGTTGGGGGCTAGGTGAGAGGTTGGGCAATTACTCGGTTGAGTGATCTGTGACAACATGTGGAAGAACAAAAAGTTTGATTTTGAAGAAAGATCAAAATTTCATTAACATTTTTTACTCCAAATAATCTTTGGTTAAAGTAAGTCAAGAACATCCCTCAACACCCTGTATAAACACTTATTTGCTTATTATGTTCATCATGAGAATAATATTTTTTAGACAAAATCAATTTTTTTCTTAGTATTTATATATTTTTAAACAACAAAGAAAGCTATTTTTGTGAATACGAAGAAAATGTAGATCCGTGAAGACATTAAATTCATTACTGAAACACCTACCACCTGCCTACATCTATTTAGGAAATCATTTGTAGAGAGATGTCAGTCCAGTGTAATAAAAATCACTATTTTTTTATTTTCTACTATCTACTTTAATAGATGTTAAATTTAGCAGAATAATTTTTTTAATTTATTTTTTACTCATAAAGGTACAATTACATATAACAACATATATATTTATTACATAAAGTTTTTCTTTTAATAAATCCTGTAACCATTTTTTTAGGGCAATGCTCATGTTAAAAAGGCGTAGAAACATATGTAAACAATAATTTTACTGATTTCTTTAGAAAGAGTAGGGAAAGTGAAGTTTTTTTTATATAATAGATAAGAAATAGAACAGAAAAAATAAGTGGAGATGAAAAAAGAAGAAAGAAAAAAAAGGATATCTAACACTATAATTGAGAAATATTTTTTTGCATTATTAGGTATAATTATGGTAATAGGTTTTTTTGTAGTATTTTTTATTAAACTTTTGAATTTTTTATAATTTGTTTCCAATCTTAAGTTAACGGGTACAAAAATACAAAAAATATTTGCATACATTACTGACATAACTAATAATGATATAAAGATGCTTGGCTTCCTTTGCAGAATTTTAATTTATTGATCCAAGTCCAGCAAGTCCAACTCTCGACAGGCCAAGATGCCAAACATAACGTCCGTAACGAAGTGGGTCGGCCGATGACCCCATGCAATTTTTTTTATGGGCGTTTAAACCATGGAGATACTTTTTTTGTTTCTTTTTTTTGTTATTTGTTCATTTTATTGGGCAGGTAATAAATATTACTTATATTTGACAAAATATTTTTTCCTGCGATCAATGATTTTTTCACTTTTTTTAGACGGCACATTATCCCTAAAATACTAAAAATATATTTTGTAGTAGATATAAGAAGGATAGTAATTTTGGGGTCTACCTTCAGCCCCAGTTGGCTGCGGGAGAGTTAAGATTGTATGAGAACACTCTGTATTTCGTCCGACGTTAAAGAAGTAACATTCATCTATTTGGTCCCCTTGGAAGAAAATTCACTCTAACAACATGGAACGAGTTCAGCACATTTTTTTTAGATACAAATATTTTAAGCCAGAAATCATTTCGCTTTTCACAGATATCATTAACCACCAATAATGCAAACAATCCCAAAAAATTTCTTTTAACAATCCAAAACTACCCTTAACTGTAAGAAATTATTAAAATAAGCATAATATTTTTTCAGTCTACACACGTCGTAGAATTCAAACCTTTTTATCGACTTCTCCTTGCTTTTCTTTTCCCCTGTCCAACCCACATCACGAATAGTAATATTATGTACTGGAACGGTAGGTCGTGGGAAGAACCAGATAATATAGAATAGGAGTAATAACAGAAATGTCACACCGATTATATTATCAAACGAAGTCCTCAAAATAGAAATCACATTATCTTTTTCAGATATTTTTATAAAACATAGTAATGGAGGAGGGATTTCACCAAAACAAAAATCATAAAATACCTTTTTTTCGTTAGGCTGCTTGCGAATAATTACTCCGGGTCAAAATTTTTTGATAATTTTTAAATGCATCAATTAACTGTAAGACACAATTATTTATAAGAAAACTCAATATATTCATGAAAAGCCATATTTATTTAAAAAGATGTCGAAAATTGCGAATTTTGAAAAAGAAAAATCTACATATTTGAAACAAAAAAGTTTTCATGAAGCGAAATGTCAATTCATTTTAGTTCCACAATAAAATGATTGTTTTCAATAAAAATTGAATTTTTGTTAGTTTTATCTTCTTTCAAAGTGCCTAATTCTGTCGAAAAAATAATTATATTAACTTATTCTTAATTATGAATTTAAAATACAACTCCTATCATGAAATGTTCATACATAAAATGTACAAGGGATATCTAGGTAAAATTTTGTTAGGGAACAAGAAATAAAGTTCATAATACAGTTTGTCAAATAAGAGTAGAAAACACAGGAGGGCGTCACTGTGGTTCAAATGGCAATACTAACTAATATATAATTATTATACCTTCGCTATTTTGTGTTAACATAATGAAGAAAAACGAGAATGTAATAAAATATAAAGCACAGTTTAGAATTTGCGCACATTTATTTAATACTAGCTTAAGTACCTGTCATTTTTTTTAAAATTAACATTTTCTGTTATACATAAAGCAGAAACATATATATAGATTTTCGACCTACATAGAGAAACAGAATTTTTAAAAAAGGTTTTATTTAGATATATTTCTTTGCGAAAACACTTCTTGATTTCAGTTGTTTGTGAATGCTTGCGTGATGCCAAATATTTCTATGATTCCAGCGTAATGCTATGCGCATAATCATTTCCTAAATAATATATCCTGTGCAAAATTATTCAAGTTCAATTAACTTTTAATTTTTAAAATTGTGACAATTATCAGCAAAGTGATAACGTACGTAGTAAATTATTTTGACTTTAATAGATAATAATAATTCTATTTGTGGAATGTGTTTTTCTCTTGAACAAAAAAAAATTGGCAAAACATGTTTGGCAGATTTAAATCTGAATATGGATTTTTAAGGTTTTCTTACGGTGACTATTCGAATGGTATATTTCAGATCATCTCAAAATATTATTTTGATAGACAATGATGCCGAGACAAATATTTTATAAATAAGTACTTTCAGCTTCACAAATCCCTTTGTCGATATATAATTATAACATCCCACGATTTTTTACGGGCTTGTAAATGAGTTAACTTTACACTATCCTTGTGAATATCTTACAAAAATACAAGAACGGTGGAATTACGGAATTTACACACATATTTTTTTCTAATAGATATTGATATGAGCATGAAGAGTGACCCAAAACCCCGTCACTAAAAAATAAACGCAAAAGGGAATCAGTCACGGCTCGAATCGAGCTACCCAGTGTAGTCTAGGTACTTTCGTACGGTGGTTACACAAATCCATTTTTTTTTAAACGCACCAGAATTCGAATTGAATTGTTTTGTTTCATTTTTCTTTTTTTGACAGATAGGAGTTTTTTTTCAGAAGCGTAATGTGAGACTGTAAAAAAAAACATTAACTGATATTCTGTGAACTTGTAAAATAAACTATCGTACCGAGATACTTGTATTTTGTTTCTGAGCCCTATAAATTGATACTCGACCCTATCAATACAATTAAATTTTCAGACCTGCGAAATCTCTAGATTATTTCCCACATGAATAATGGTGCTTTAATAGTCATTGAACGATAAAAAAAGTCATTCCACCATATCTGACAAGATTTAAATTAGTGACTCTGAAAATATTTTTTTTTTTTCGTTATAATGGAAAAGCAGTCTTTCTGAGATTAAAAAATAAAACGCTTCGTTTGAACGACGTGTAATTTGAATCCTGAAAATATTTACGAAATTGTATTTTCATTCGCCAGCAAAGTTTACTTTTTCCTGATTATTTAACGGGACTTGAACAAGGTAATACATTTGATCAATTATAGCGAAAATCTATTAAACGGAACCATAAATCGTTTTATTACTTTATCATAAATAAAGCTTTCAGGATTCAATCATAATAGATAATAGATAGGAGCTCGTTTGCGGGGAGCAATTTATATTATTTATGGGTAATCAATCGTTTATATTTTTCAATAAGGTACGTACCACATGCCTTAGATAACCTTAATATTTTGTACTTTATTGCAATATACAATACATTACAAAACTCAGATACATGTATTTTGCACTTTGTCAATCCATTGCCACATATGGAATACTAGCTTGGGGAAGTGCTACAAACATGGCAATTGACCCAATTCAAAAAATTCAAAAGGCGATAATTACACTCATCCTATAAGTACCATTCTACACAGATTCAAGCGAAATTTACAAAACATTAGAAGTCATGTCAATAAGACAACTTTATGCCAAATCTGCTCTTCTACACCTCCTCCAACACAAACTCCATATTCCATTTCAAGCAAAAACCATAATAAAAACCAAGTCCTCAACAAATAAAATATTGAACATACCGATACACACACCACACACGGACAAAGACACTTTCAGTATTAAGATGATGGACTTATAATTCCCAGATACCCAAATAAATACGGTCAAAGAACTCTAGAATACCATGTTCCAATAATTTACAATATGTTACCCAACGCAATAAAAAGCTGTGAATTGAGTTTCAGAAGGAAATGTACGCTAAAAAAATGGTTAAGTGAAAGAACTTTTTTGTACTAATTTCTGTTATTTTCCGCTTTTCGTTTTAATGTTTTTTCCATTATTATTTTCTCTTATCTTTTCTTTTATTTCTTTCATTTTCTCTGTTCTGTATTTCTTATAAATTTTATTAACAATTTTTTTTTCATGTACCTGTATATTTTATGTACCTGTCTCTTCGACTTGGTCGAAGACCTGTCTCAATTTAAAAAAAGTAATTGTCAAAAGAACCCGTTGACAAACTGATATCAATCAGTATAACGGGACTTAATTTAAAAATGTAAAAAACTCTAAATAAATAATAAACAATCAAACTTTTTAACTGTATGCCCTTTACTCTGAAACAGCTACTAACAGCAAATACATCTACAAACATTCAGGAAAACATTAGATCACTGGATCAAAAATCAAGACATTCACTTTATTCAAAACATTATAATTCCTAACTAAACATAACCAAACTATAAAAAGCGTATAAAATAAAAATAATTTACTCACTATACACACACTTACATTTTTTACTTTTTATAAATAATCTAAGGGGCGTTCAAGTATTACGTAACGCAATTTTTGAAGATTTTTGACCCCCCCCCATGTAACGCGCCGTAACGTTTTTCTCCTAACCCCCCCCCCCTCCCCTCAATGACCCTGAAAGTCACAATTAAGTTGGACTACGTACGGCAATGTCACTTACATACCCTTTTTCTTGATTTAATAGAAAGTAATAAATAAAAGAAGAAATTTCAAACTTGCGATACATGCGCATACTGTTTAATTTATTTATTGATATTGATATTTATAAAAAAATTGGAAATTTTTATCGGCCTTGTATTCCTTCCGGATCTCCATAATTTAACACTGTCTTACCTATAATATATCTACATGGTTTTACAACAAATACTTTTTTACATTAGCTCCAACGAGGAGGCCCTGAGGAAAGGTATTTTCCCAAGGTTTCCCTGTGGAACAACACTTTACTCCACCATGATTCACAAGCTGACTCATAGTGGAGTAAAACCTTTTTCATGTTCCGAATACAGTCATACAAGTTCTCAAGAGAAGATTTAAAAATCCGCAGTACGATTCACAGAAGAGAAAAACCTTTTTCATGTCCTGATTGCAACTATTTGAGTCCTCAAAGGGGATATCTAAGAAGTCACTTGCTGACTCATAGTGGAGAAAAACTTTTTTCATGTTCCGACTGCAACTATTCACATACTACGAAGAGAAATCTAAAAATCACATGTTTACTCACACTAAAGAAAAACATTTTTCATGTCCTGACTGCAACTATTCCAATTCTTGAAAAAAATTACTAAAACGGCACTTGCTAACTCACAGTAATGAAAAACCTTTTTCTTGTCCCGACTGCGACTATTCATGCGCTACACAACGGTATCCAAAAATTCCCATGCTACCCACACTGGTCAAAAACTTTTTTCATGTGCCGACTGCAATTATTCATGTTGTACAAAGGAACTTTTCAGAAATCATTTGCTAACTCAAAGTGACAAAACCTTTTACATGTTTCTACTGCGACTATTCATGTTCTACAGAGAGGCGCCAAAAAAACACATTTTAATGCACAGCGGATAAAAATCATTTTCCTGTCCGGAATGCAGTTATACAAGTTCTCAAAAGGACAATTTAAGTATTTAAAATAAATAAAATTAATTTAAAAATCCACCGTGTGATTCACAGAACAGAAAACCTTTTTCATGTCCTGACTGCAAATATTCGTGTTTTCAAAAGGGATATCTAAGAGGTCACTTTGTGACTCGACTCATA
Organism: Limnephilus rhombicus; assembly: GCA_929108145.2. Classification (NCBI taxonomy): domain Eukaryota; kingdom Metazoa; phylum Arthropoda; class Insecta; order Trichoptera; family Limnephilidae; genus Limnephilus; species Limnephilus rhombicus. Next base: position 27,170,810 of record OV815279.1, read on the forward strand.
GTGGAGAAAAGCCTTTTTCATGTTCCGACTGCAACTATTCATTCTACATACTTCATTCACTCATTCTATATTCATTCTACTACGACGAGAAATCTAAAAACCACATGTTTACCCACAGTGGAGAAAAACCCATTTCATGTCTTGACTGCAATTATTCTTCTTCTTCTTTTTCTTGTCCTGAATAATATATTATGTTCCATAAATTTTGCAAATTTTTTTTTTTTTCTTGTGCTGTTTTTCAAATTTCGTCGGCATTTTTTTGGTTGCGATGCACTGGCAAGTCAGCATGAGAGCTTTTATAGGCCAGTACAGCTAATATAAATCTCCCGCTTTTGGGGATATTATAGTACCTACAAACTCACTTTAACAACACTAACTACAGCAGTTTGTGTTTATGCGTATTTCGTGTTTAAAACGCTGACAATGAAAATAAAATAAAAATGACACACAATACAGTCGAGGGATTCCCCGTACAACATAAACGAAAAGGGTTGCAAATTTGGAAGATTTTAATTCCATAGTTTTTTATTTAAATAAAGAAAAACATGTTACGAAACGCGTTGTTCGACCCCCCCCCCCCCCCCCCCCCAGTAACGCACCGTAACGTTTCACAAGACCCCCCCCCAAGTGCGTTACGTAATACTTGAACGGCCCCCAATGCACAATAATTATTAAAATTTAAAAAAAAAACTAACTTTCCACTACAATACATAAATACTTTTGACACTTTAATATCATAACCACGTAAACATCTCAGCACAGGTTCTCCTAGTGAGGTGTTAACGAAACATACAATATTACCCACCCACAGTTTCACCTTCTCAAACCTACCTAACATAATAAAAGTTCAAAATATATTATGTAAAAATGTTAATAATTAGGTAAACACTGTAATATACAGATATCGATAGGTAAAAAAAAAAAATCTTGCGTACCTACTACGTTTCGACACTATATTTATTTTATTTTGTTGACAATTACGTGTAATTCAGTGCATTCAACAATGGGATAATTTTTATTTCATTACATTTTATACCTACTCAGTTTATGGTGAAAAGGATATTGTTAACTGAAAATATTTACTTATTTAATTAAAATGAAGACAATATTAGCGAAACTCAATCGAAATCTGGAGACAGAAAAATCAGAAAAGATATTCTACGCTGGGACACGAACCCAGGACCTTTTGCTTACATGGCAACAGCTCTACCGATTGAGCTACGGAACCCATGTTAATTTGGTCACTTTTAACTGTATCATACTATGACTAAGAACTACCAACATTATCTTCATTTTCTTAACGCACATATTATTGGCTGCTATCTTTATATATGATTGCAAGATTCAACTCGAACTAAGTGCAATCTAGATAGTGTCTGGATAATTTGTTTTTATCCATTTTATTTTTAATACGCGACATCTATTGACTCTTTTCTGCAAGTCTAGGATGAATATTTATTTTTAATTTTTTTTTACACTTTATGAGTAAAATCTCAAATTATGATTTTTAATTAAATTGAAGACAATATTAGCGAAACTCAATTCGATTGAGGTTTGCTAATATTGTCTTCATTTTAATTAAATAATATAATTTGAGATTTTACTCATAAAGTTTAAAAAAAAATTTAAAATGAAAATATTAAAAATGAAAACGTTGAATTAGTTTGACAGAAAAAGCCTTGCAAGTATTATGATGCTTGACTCACAGGTAAAAAAATTTCAGAGGGACGATTTACCGATTTTCAGTGTTTTAATTAAGATAAATATTAAAATAATGTGTTTGGAAAATTAGGTTAAAAAAAGCCTTTAAAAAATGATACATAAAAGTGACAAAGCCTGAAAATATTGGAGCGTACCATTTTTATGGACAAATATTGATTTGAGTTTGGGCTGCAATATTTTTTAGCAAAAAAAGTTCCAAGAAGCCGAGAAGCGTATCTCCTTTGTGTTCTGTGTAATAATTCAGTACTGTCAATTTTGCTGCGAACTTGTTCACTAGAAATAGATATTTATTTTGGAATTTAGCAATAGGTTTACGTGATACACGAATTAAAGCTTATCCGCAGAGAAAATTAAAATAGAAATTAAATTAGGAAAATTTTTCGACCCATCTTCGATACGCGGATTAGAAATTTTTAACAATACAAAAGGTATTTATAATATCACGCCAAATGATGTTTTATTTCTCTCGATTTCCATAGTTACAATATCACATCACCAAAAAATTATTGAGGTTGCTCCGTCAGTGCAGTAAAAAAATATTTTGAAATATGCTTAAAGTAGAATATTATATCGTCAGGTTAAAGTTTTACTTTACTATGGACAAGGATTGTTTTCGATAGAGGAATCGCAATTGTTAAAATGGGTAAAAAATATTGCTTCATTTTAGAAACGAATAGTAAATGTTCTGCATAATTTTAAACAAATATTCACTTGGCATCACTCCCCCGTCCCGCACACGATATTCAATTCCACTCTTCCTTATTCGCATTATTTGCTTTTCTGGGAATATTCTGTTTAATCCAGGTGTACTGTACAGGGCCCGCAGATACTTTAATAGTACACAACTGCTAACCTTGTACAAATCACAAGTACGCCCCACGGTTGAATTTAGCAGCTATCTCTGGTCTGGAGCTCCAAAATACCTGAAAAATACCCTCGACTCTGTGCAGAAACGGGCGGTCCGTTTGATAGATTCTCCCATCTTAACAGACGGATTGCAATCTTTAGAGCACAGGCGTCGGGTGGGAATGCTATTCTTGTTCTACCGGTATTACAATTGAAGATGCTCCGAGGAACTAGCATCATTGATCCCTTCGGCACCGTTGCATAGTCGGGAAACACGCCAAATGCGTGCCCAACATTTGTACACGGTTGACATTTGTCACATGAGAACGGGTCGTTTCTTCGACTCGTTCTTGTGTTCAACAGCCCGGCTGTGGAATGATTTGCCGGCCTCTGTGTTTCCTCCTTCCTACAACATGGGTCTCTTCAAGACCAATGTTCATTCCTTCCTCTCCTCAAAAAGACCCTCCACACAGCATCCCAGATGACATAGGCCCTGAGGCAAATTATTTTCCTAAGGGCCTCCTGTGTGGAGTTAATGTTTTAAAAAAAAAAGGTTCCATCCACTCCCCACCAAACTAAAAAAAAAACTTTTTTTGTTTTAAAAAAACTCCAATTAAAGTTTTGTATTATTCTCCATGCCAAAGTGTCAGTTTAGGCTGACTATCACGGTACGGGATTTTTCGGTACTGCTTTATCCTACGGTTTTACAAGGCGTTTAAATTTGACGTATTTCGGAATGTTTTAATGTCACTAAACAGAACACTAATAAAGTTTACTAATTCTGTGAGAATTCCTTCCGGTTTTAATAATTGAAAAAGTCTGATGCGCTTACGCATGTTCACTTTTTTTCCACGTTTCCAAAAAAATGTTTGCATTATTACGTAACATAAAAAATATATTTCCTGTTAGATCAACAATGTTGTTCGAATACTCCGAAAAAACCAATTTGCCATTGAAAAGTTGTAAGTTGATGGCTCTGTTGAGAAAGAGAAGTTTTATATTAATTGTAGCATCGTTAGGTATTATTATCGTTAATTATGTATCGTTAGGTAATACAAAAAAATTCCCGTTGAGTGGACATAAGCTGTAAATAATTATTAGAAATCGTTAAAATAGCAAACTCGAACAGCTATCGTTTTAGGTGCTGTATGTTGTTAGTATTCTCAATTTTATCTCGAACAAAGGGGGTTTAATAAACAAAAATCACTCGGAATCTTCTCAATTTTTCTCTTGAAAAGAACACCTTGCACAGCTCCAGTTCTATCGAGAGGTGTTAGGTTTCATCGATTTATCTTACTTAAGACGTGAATTTTTCAATTTCTGTGAATCTAAAACTCTACCAATCTTAATACGGAGTGCTTACGTTCAGTTTAAAGTCAATCAGTCTTACTTAGTATCCTAATTTCCTGGGTACATCTCGGAAATCAGACATCGGAAGAAAGGAATTTAAATATAAGGTTATATTTATTAAGTATTATTTATGGATGAGGGTGCCTTGAAGCCGTAATGATTGAATCATCAATCCTGGGAGATGTGGCTTATAGTGAGATATTAAATGTATTACTCCTTTCGTATTTTTTTTTCTTTTTTCCATTGTGAATGACCTCTCAACTCTCAGTGATTTTTTTCTACACAGTTATTTGCAGCACTTACAATCTTACCCGGTCAATGTAAAGGATGAAAATGAAAGGTTCAAGATGGTGGAAAGGGGTAAATTTTTGTTGAATGGAATTGCTCCTTACGTCGATATATTATTACACGAAAGTGATATGTTTGAAAGGGAAATACTAATGATTTTTTTCAAACTTCGCAAATATACCTTGTGGCGTCATTATTTTCATAATGAAAACAAATAACTTAGTATGCACCACTATATTATTAACAAAATCGACATATTTCGAAAACAATATTTTCTTCGTCAGGATAAGTTTCTAATATAAAAATAAATGACAAACAAGTACAGACAAATAATTACTAGTATTATATAATTATTAGTATTAATAAGAAAATAAATTAACTAACAGACAGAACAATTATTCATAATAAACATAAACAGATAGAACAATTTTTTTTTATTTTTTTTATTTTTTACTTTATGAGTAAAAGCTCAAATTTTAATATTTAAATAAATGAAGACAATATAAGCGAAACTCAATCGAAAATCTGGAAACAGAAAAATCAGAAAAACATATTGACACCTCTGGGACTCGAACCCAGGACCTCTTGCTTTCCGGGCAAACGCGCTAACCACTGCGCCACGGTGTCGATATGAAATTCGGTCATGTTTAACTGTACCATACTTCGACTAAGAACCACCTACATTATCTTCATTTTCTTTAACGCATATATTATGGGCAACTATATTTATGTATGATTGCAAGATTCAAACCCGAACTAAATGCTCTCTAGAGCAAAGGTGTCAATATGTTTTTCTGATTTTTCTGTTTCCAGATTTTCGATTGAGTTTCGCTTATATTGTCTTCATTTATTTAGATGGAACAATTAATCATAATAGACCTGATATTGTTTTACATCACAAAATCAAAAAAATAACTTATATCATTGATGTAGCTATTCCAAATTCATGTCATATTCAAAAATCTGATTCGGAAAAAATAAGAAAATATACAGATTAAGGAATAGAGATAAAAAGAGTTTGGCATTCTCAGACTAAAAAAATATTACAATTTTTTATTTCGGCTACTGTCATTTTACCCAGCTCTCTCATTCAAAATTTAGGCATATTAGATTTGACAAAGAATTTATATACAAAAATGCAAAAATCAGTCATTTTAAATACATGTAGGATTACAAAAGATTTTTTAAATATTTATATTGAGGGATCAGTAGGATTTATAGGTCCAATTAGGAGTTCCACCGAGCCGAACCCTCTGATATGAAAATATTTGGAGTCGGTGAATTATTTTCCCATTTGGTCTCTTTGACATGTTGTTCTTGTATTATTTTGTATTTATTATACTTATATAGTGCAAGTGCATAACGTAGATTGACTAGGTGATCATTTGTGGAAAAGTGAAAGGGTTAAGTTTTAACATAAATTTTGAAGCGTTCTATTGTTTGGTTATTTATAATAATGAATTGACAATTAACGCTTATCCCAATTTCTAAAATTTCTACATTTCTATTTATAAATATCAAAATAATGACTTGTTTCCAAAATAGGGTTGGCAAATTCTGAATAATTATTATTATTTAAACATCTTAGATGTTTCTTAACTCCAATGTTAAAATTTCAAGAAGTATTCCCTATATTAAAATTTTCTCTCTTTAAATTTATTTTTCCCTATATATATTTTCCCTTATTTTTGAAGTTGTCGTGAACAGAAATAAATTTTAGAAATTAGATAAAGTTAACTTTGAACGTTTGTATTTAAAATAAAAATTGATGACGATATGTAAATAATAAAATTTTAATGAAAACTTTAAAATTTCAAACAAAAAAACTAACCGACACATTTTGAATTGGAACGTCCATAAATTGGAAAGAATTCGGTATTTAGAAAATACATTCCTTTTGCGTGGGGATTTGTTAAGAAAATGATCACTTCGCCTTTTATGCCATACTTACAATAAAAAAATACAAATATTTTTTTTTACTTTCAAGTGACAACGAAAAAATCTCGTCAATTTTAAATAGCACACTTTATTGGAATATATCCGTGGAATCAAGTATAAATTTGAGACAAACTAAACGAGAAGAATGATTATTTCTCTTTCAAAAGAAGATAAAATCGTATATCTTCGCATTGTAGAAAATAATACTTTTAAATATACGAACGCCCCGGTCAGATCTATCCTTCAGAAACTCTAATTAAATGGAATATGTTGTTTGTGACTAGTAATGTCCTTTCGAGGCTTGGGAGGTTAACCTCAACTGTTATTTATTATGATTTATAACATCTGTAAAAAAGTACCAACCGAACTTGTTTGAATATTATCTCAAAACGTTAACAGATGCTTCGCTAAGAATTTAAGAAGCACACTTTGGACTCTACCATAAACCTCCTAACATAATAAAATTAATAAATTCTCCAACAAAATACGTTATAAACTTTTATATAATAAAACCTTAATTTCCAAAAAAACATAAAAAATTTCCCTCCCAAAAAAACCACGTGGATTTAGTATTCATTTTGTATTGCAGTATTATTAGCATCATTTAAAATTCATTTTATATGAAAAAGAAGTACAAAATTAGTATCGTGAGTTTTAAGGGTTTTAAGGGAAATACGCAATGAACTCTTTCTTTTTTAACGATCCGAAGCGAGATTTTATTAACGTACTTAATACATACAAATAATAGTAAAAAAAACACGCCAACTGTGGTGTGTTTTGAGGTCAATGTTATATTTCGAGCTAAAACTAACCCAGACGTAAACTTGTAAGTAGAAAAATTAATGATAAGTAACAAATATTCGGAATTAAAACAAAGATTAAATCAAAATAACAACCTAAATCTAACATTGTCAAGTCAATGACCACCACCATTAGTAGCACCATCATTAGTATCCCATAACTTTGACTGCATACACAATAACTGTATACAGCCCTGCGCCTGTGGAAGTATTGACCTAGTCAAAGAATATGTCTACTTAGGGGTGACGGTGGATTGTAATATGAAATGGGATATCCATATTGTTAAGCTATGTAAGCGCCTTCGAGCGATTGTAGGCAAACTTTATAAACTTAAATATTATGTACCCATCAAAACCATGAAACTAATCTATTTGTCCCTGGCTGAATCTAATGTGAGATATGGTATAACGTCTTGGGGGCACTCATGTAAAACAAACATCCAACATGTACAGTCAATTCAAAACGCTATGGTCAAATTACTCGTCAGCAAAGCAGTTTATGACCAGCGGCAAAATATCACAATTATGTATAAATCCATAAATGTGTTACCTATTAGAGCTCTTTTTTGGTATAAAATCTGTATGCAACATATCTTAGATAGCCCATACAAAACAATGGTGGATCACATGTACAATACTAGGCTTACACAAAATGAAGGGATGATAGTACCTAGATTTTCTAATAAACATGGCCAGCGAACTCTTGAACACATTGTACCACTTATTTTTAATATGCTGCCATATGATTTGAAAAAATGTTGCTCGACACCTAAATTTGCACTATTGTTTAGAACATGGCTATTGGAATCAGATTTTATGTATTGACTTGACTCCTCGTGCATTTTTAATTTTTAATTATTAATATTTTATTTTATTTTATTATTTTTTTTTTCTCTTTATACTTATTTATATTTTTATTATGTTTTTTTTTATTAAATTGCAATATTTTTTTCTTCTATTGTAAAACATTGTATATTGTATCATGTTGTTGTCCACACTATTTTCCTGCCGACAAGCTACTTGCAGTAGCTTTGCAGGTGCAATGTAAACAAGAAAAAAAAAACTATTTTCTAATAAATGTGTTAGCATTAATATTTTCTTACCTACGTAATTTTTCTGGCGGCTTGAAAAACGTATAAAAAAGATCAAAGGTTTTTTAAAGACTTCAGATCAGATGCAAACACTTTACTTTGATTAAATAGGTTTCCTTAGTTTAGGTTATGGGCTATTTGCAGAGGCGGCTCTAGGGGTCCAGAAGTGGAAGGTCATTTAAAAAAATGATATAACCTATTATGCAATATCAAATTAAATATAATAATATTCATTTGTAGGAACCTCACGAGTTTGAGAGTCAAATTCACCAACATACGTCAAATTACGTTTAATATAGTTAATTATTTCATGCGACAAACGTAAAATATAGGAAATTAACCTACGTTTATCAAACCATCTCTTTCAGACGCATGATATTCAGCATGCTCTCTCTCCCTCACGGCTCTGACCCAAACCGTCTTCAGAATCCGAAAAAATTTTACCAAAGGGACCATGTTTTTACTAGTGCCATCTCGTTTATTGTGTAGTGCGTAAAGAGACAGAAGATATGATATCAGGGCATTTCATAATTTGACCCAGCCAATCGTAGTGCATGGGAAAGAAAGCTTCCATTTAAGATGTTAGATGTCACTGCTCGCCGCTGCCGGCTTTCTCTCGCGGTGCATTTCATTTACATTAGAATAATACCAATTGTTTTGATTTTCTTAATATTTCATAATAATATTATGTTTTACTGTCATCTTATAATTTTGGGAGGTTTTTGACCAATTGTCCTGTGGGAAGGACCGCCACCGGCTATTTGTCTTTTTTTTCGTTGATTTTAACTACTTTGACTTGACTTGATTCTGAATTGGCATGGAATCTAGCAGTCAGAACAATGGCAAGTAATCTAACACAATCATATGGGAAGAGGTAAGACTTTTCCAAGTATGTGCATAATTCTAAATAAGCGAATGATTCAATGTAAACCACAATGTTTTGACCTTCGTGATAAACCCATGGAAACATGTTTTATTTGTTTTCACCAGGATAAATCTCCCGTAATTTTATCAAAATTTTATTGAAGCGTTTCTCCCGAAGTGTTTTCGCCATTCGGGGATATTAAGGAGAACCGAAAACATCCCAAAGCGATAACATTTTGTATATTTATGTTTAATTTACAGCTCGTAAAACAGATATTCCCAGCCATACCATCTCATCGTGGCCGAAATGGCTCCCTTTCGTTTGAAATTGTTTGTCATAATATTATAGGTGGGGCAGATGTACGACCAGAATCAAATTTTACAGTGATTTTATAGCCGGACATGAAACAGGCATACATTATACCTACGTTTAATACTCGGAGGTAAGCATTTTCACGGAGTCAACTACGCAATCTTGCATGAAACTCATACATTGCGTGTATTTGAAAATCCTAAATTCCTACCCATAAAATAGCCAAGCTTGTAACCGTTCCTTACTTACATTTGATATCAATTAGGTTTCCAGTTTGTACCGTCTAAAACTTCATTTCAGACATTAAATGAGAAAGTATCTGAACATTGAATACATGTAACATCGACCGGTCAGTGTCTGAGTTGGATCGCGTTATATAGATAGATCACGCATTCGGTCCCATCCAGGCATCGCAAGTTCGATTCCTCGGCTAGCTAAGTCCTCCACCACAGGATAAGATATTATATGTCATTTTTAAAAAAAATTTAACATTAGCTCCACAAAAGATGATCTGAGGGTAAAAAATCCTTAAGTCATCTTTGGGGATACTGTATGGGGGGTCTCTTTAGGGAAAGGAAAGAGAGGGTGTTCTGGGAAAGGTATGAGGGATGGGTAGGAATCTAGGGGTCAATGTGTCGAGAAGCGAACGTCGAATGAATTCATCTATCCCACTGCAGTGCAAGGCGATTGGTCGTGCAAGGCGGTTGAGAGAATCTGGCTGGAGAGATCATAAGGTCTCCCTCAACCAGTCTCTCTCGATCCGGCCCGCCACGGTAGATGGGCAGACGCATCCGCCGCGAAGGCCTATCAGACGTAGTGAACCACTTGGGGTGACCAATGGCACGGAACTATGGACACGGATTACGGACATGGGACGGAAGAACAGATTCAATTTTGCAACTTAACAAAGATTAATGCTTGTATTGTGCTTTCTTTTAGATATAACTTTATAATTTTCCGCAATATTTTAACATTGGCATAATTTTCTTATATTTTAATCACGAAAACATGTACAATGTGACCTTAGAACGTGGTAACCCAGTAAGGACACATTTTTCTCTAAAAAATTGTAAAACAAAGAGAAAAAAAATGGATAAAAAAACAACTGTACTCACACCCGTCTCCCAAAATGATATGTCATTACCAACAACTCTCAATGAAAAAATAAAACAAACATACACAGGAAGTAAAAAGGTGACGTTCGCAACTGGGACTCTATAATTGCCTTTGTTAGCCATTCTCATGTTGAACGGTTATTTTACAGGGGTTTTTATTTATAAGTTTTAATATTAAATAGGTAAATAAACTTAATGTTCACCGATTTGTTTACCTTGATGAGATCAAAGCCAGGATGAAGTAATCCCTGTGGAAATCTGCCCTGGTGCATATAGATTATCATCAAGTAAGAAAACAGCAAATGGATATTAATTTGCCATCTTCCTCCGAACTAAGAATGGCGTAAGCTGTAGACTTTAGCCGATGTTGATTAGATTACAATCAAATATTCATATGACCGCTTCATTTATTCATTTTACAAGCCAAATACTAGAGATATAAATATTCTATATTTTTTGTGCCGCCTTTTTCTCATTCACCTTTTTTATTATTTTGTTAGTAAAATTATATTTAATATAGTACTAATTATATTTAACGTAAGCACTATTTAAACAGGGTATTGATTTTTGTTTTTATTTTTTTATATTTTTTCATGTGAGTACCTCACAAGAGTCACAGCTGATCCCGTCTGGAGCCAGTGAGACTATGGCATCCCCAACTGGGATAAGTTGCGAGGCTGAAGGGAGTGGGGAGGGGAAGGAGATGAGGAACAGGAAGGTGGGGAAGTACCTGGCTATTCAGATCTGGTCACCAAACACGGCTAAAGCCATTTCAAGCAACGATTCAATTCTTAATGATGGTCTTACACCAGGGCGATACTGAGAGTATTTTCCACTGTGAATCGTGCCGTAGATTATACTACATATATTTTTTTTAATGAATTAATTGTGAAATAACACAAATTAATCAAATAAAATTTATTGGCCCATGCCGGGATTTGATCCCGCAACCTTCAGATTGCGAGCCAAGAGACTTGCCCCTTGACCACGCCGGTCAAAAGGCACGGCCTTATTCAACACTTATATGTACAAACAAGTTTTCTTTTGCATTGTACAAAATACAATTACATTGTTTTATAGAATACAATCAACATTTAAATTTAATATAATTTGCGCCGTTTTGGATATTAAGTTCATGTTTTTGAAACGTTATAGTCAGGGTTGCCAGTCAACCGAACCGTTCGGTATTTTAGCACCGTGTTCGGTGTTCGGTGTGACAAAAATACCGAAGTATGGGCAGTTCGGTATGTTTTTTTGATTAATTTTTCTCCCTAATAAGCGATTCAACTACCAGATTTGACGCAACCGGCAATCGATGTTGCGTAGCATCCTTACTTAGTCTGTGCGATGTTGCCGCTTCGTGCACGCGCTCACTCTTTTCAAGCCATTTCGCGGATTAGTGTTTCACATTAGGTGACTACGTACTTTCGTTATTATGATTATTCGAAATAATTTAACTGCTTATGTAGTGTATAGACAATAGCTGCGGAACTGCTGCGAGCCGATATCGGTGTAAATAGTTTTAGGTTTTGCCATTTTGTTAACTGTTTTTGGAAAAGACCTGGCAACCCTGGTTATAGTAGGACGGTGGCTGCGATTCGTTACTGGATTTTTGAAATTACAATACACCACAATGGGTGTAGGTTTTACAAAGTGTATTTTTTACTTTTAACATATCACACCCCAAAGTATTTGCTTCCTTCGAAAAAAATTCAATAATTTTATAAATTTTAATATCATTTATATTATAGGTACTAATGAATAATATATACGAAATTTATGCCGATGTCTATAGTATTTAAGTGTTTATTGCTATAAAATTCCATCAATGTATTGGGATATTGACTGGTTTTCAGTTGAAAGTTCTAGATCTCAAAAAGGTGTGAAAATTAAACCATTAAAAAATAAACTCAAATAATCCCACTTATATTTTATTGTAACAATCTAACACCTCAATATCGTATAAAAACAGAACTGTTTACAAAATAATATTCCACCATAAACGAAAAGCTTTAAAAATGTGAAACTTCTTTTTTTATTTTCAACTTTCCTTCGCCGCTTAGGTCAGAGGTTTAATAAGTTTAAGGGAAAATTGAAAATGTTGATACATTTCTGTAAAATATTATGTTTGTCGTTACTCTTTTCATTTCCTTTGCCTTTTTAAAACGGAGTCAAAGAGCAAAGGAGCTTAACTTCATTGCGCAGTATCGGTGGGTGGAATGGTGGAACTCAGGAATTCATAGAAAAGCCCGCACAAGGATTTTTCGATCATTTAAAGGGATATTCTTGATCTCATTCCACCGAGGAACTAAGTACCTACTGCTAACTAAATGCAATCTTTTACAATTCCTTTTGCGGAGCCAACGACAAAATATTTTTTTTTCATAAATTTAAAATTTTTTTTTAGTCTGTTATCCTAATTTATGTAAGTTTATTAAATTTTACACGAAAGGAGGTGGTCTGCTAAATAAAAGCAATATTTTACAATTACGTTTGCAAAGCAAATGACATACAATATTTTTTTCATAAATTTTGAATTTTTTTATTATGTTATCTTTACTTACGTAAGCTTATTAAATTTAACAAGGAATGAGGTGGTATCCTAAATCAGTGTATTATATCTAAAGAGTTTAAAACGGAAGTAAAATTTGTTTTTCGATATCTCCAAAAATGACAATGTTATGAGCTTTCAAAGCGAACATTGGTAAAATGAATAATATTATATGAATATAATGAATAATATACATTAACTCCACAGAGGAGGCTCTGAGGAAAACAATTCCCCTCAGGGCCTATGTCATCTTTGAGGATGATGTGTGGAGGATATTTTTAGGAACGGAAGGAGAGGAAGTTCTGGGAAGGAAAAGGGTATTAGGGGTGGGTAGGAATCTGGGCGTCAGTGTATCCAGGAGTGATGAATCTATCCCTCCCGCTGCGTTGCAAGGCGATGTTAAGAGAGTACGTCTGGAAAAGTCAAAGGGACTCCCTCAACCATTCTCTCCCTATCCGGCCTGCCATACAGCTGGTGGGCAGATGAATCCGCTGCACAAGCCCTGGACAAACCTCACCCCATGAACCCGGGCACCCCTGCTAACTCACCAAACGTAGCGAACCACTTGGGGTGACCTATGGCAGAAGTTTTGGTTATCCAATAAATGGTACCCGGGACGGCGGTATCCATACCCGCCTCCCAAATTGAGCATACACAGTCACGTCACATGTATTTCGGCCGGCCGCAAATACGAACATTTTGACGGCTTATATCTAAGGAACTATCCAATATTATCTAAAAATTCAAAGATTCCTCAGTCTGCTCTAGTTTGTAAATATCATGAAATTCCTTTGTAGGAGGCAATCTCACCGTGTTAATTTTCCGCAATTTACAGAAGCTTGAGTAGATACTATTATGTTCAGCAGGTTCTGTATAAATATCACGTCGGGGTCACCAATTTCACGGTATTTGTAGTATGTATGTCCCATGGTGCTAGTTTATAGGCATGATTAGTCAACGGTAGAGGTGACAGAATGTCTAGAGGTGACAGCAAGTTTGTGTGATAGACCGCTGACTAATGTGTTTTATCTCACTGCTCATGTTCAGCGGATATCATTAGGTGACGGGCGCTAAAGAAGAAAAGATATTAAGGTCTTTCAGGGTGTCATTAAAGAAGAAGATGACAATAAATGAAAATATGAAAGAGAACAAGACACAGAAAAATAGAAAAAGATAATGGTTGCAACTGGGACTCCAACCCAGAACCTCTCGTCAAACCGGGACGTGCGCGTTTACCAATTCCGCCATTGCCTTCTGTCAAACCGTCATATTTGTCAATCTCATATATAATCCAATCTCATATTCTTTAAGTACCTACTGTTTATTTGTATATTGTTTTCTGTTATTAATATTTAATCTGTACTTTTACTGTATTTATGATGTACTTTTTTTGTTGTTGTTATGAATTTAAAAATTTTTGTTCAATAAAGATATATATTATTTAGTCCTGGGTCGGTCGTGAATAACCCGCTCATTGAAACCCGCTCACGGACCACAAAAGAGTGAGCGGGTCGTTTTTTCGTCAGCACCCGGGTCTCGCGACCCACTTATCGCAACCGCTCTACTACTGCTACCTGGGTTTCGGGTGCGGAAGTGGCGGGGCGAGCGACGATAGATAGATGTAATATGAGAGAGCGAGCGGGTTGTCAACACCCGGGTTTCGCCACCTTCTCTCTCGACTCACGTAGTAGAAAGTAACTGGGTGAAGCGTAATCGAGTTTCATATTTTGTGTCGCAAAAAGAGCGGGTCTTCGCGACCCGCTCATGACGCCAGTGTGTCGTGAGCGACCCGGGTCGTGTAAAACGATCGATCGACCCAGGACTAATATTATTATTATTTATTTTTTTTATAAATTGATGGGAATAATCTTCAAAAGTTATTTTTTTATTTTTTTATTTTTTTTATTTATTATTTTTATTTTAGCATATAAAATATAATGTTAAATGTACATTATGTAATAATTTGTGTACATTCATGTTCAAATATCTTAATTAATACCACACTTCCATGGAAGCATTAGCTTGTGTCTGGAAGAGTAGTGTACATTTTTTAAATGCTTTATTATATCTTAAGTTCTTAAATTACAATGTGAATGTAAAAAAAAACAATAAGTTGTAAGTTCGGTTTAATGTAATTGTAATTATAAGTATTTATCAACTATCAAACAATTCTATTATTTGGATAATGTATCTAGAATTTTTGTAATTAGTTGTCAAAAACAAAACAAAATTTAACTTATTTGAAGAATGGAGTATCACTAGGAAACTGAGTTATAAGTTATTTTTGAGATTAGATTAGTTGGAAACTTTTATTTTTATTTTTTTGAGATTATCTTTAAAATATTTTTTAACAGTGTTTATTAATTTGATTTTATCATTAATTTTTCTAATTTCATCCGGTAGTCGGTTGAAAATAAGTCTTCCTTCATAAGTATAAAAATTTTGTGCGAAGGAAGTGTTTAATTTTGGGCATGAAAAAATATATTTATGTCTTGTACGGTTTTCAGTTATAAATTGATACTTTTCTTTTTCTTTTATAATTTGAATCAATGCATTTTTATTGTACAGATCTTTGAATGAAGGTACTTGGAATTCCTTAAATAATTGATCCGTTGGGTAGTCAGAAGGTTTTTTTAATATAATTTTAATTATTAGCCTCTGCACAACTTCAATCGGGGAAAGAGTAGTTTTGTATGCGGATCCCCAGCTAATGATAGCATATTGTAAAGTTGATTGAACCAAAGCGTAATATATTAGATATAAGTTTTTTACAGATAAAAAATTTCTGATTCTTAAAAATATATAAATCAATTTTCTAATTTTTTTTACAACTTGACAAATTTGTTCCTTCCATTTCAAATTTTTATCGATAATAACTCCTAAATATTTGATTGTGTTTGTTGTTTTTAATATTGTGCAGTTTGGGATACAATGGTTTTTACTATGTGTTTTGGAATTATCATGGATGATGATGTCAATGTTTTTAGGGGTATCATTTTTGTGTATTGCAAATGGAATTACAAATGTTTTATCACTATTTAGTGATAGTAAATTTACGTCGAAGAAATTCTTTAAAATATTTATGTCTTCGGTGGCTTTAAATGTTACTTTTTCCCAAGTTTTATCGCTAATTATTAGTACCGTATCATCGGCATATGAAGTAATTTGGCCATGTAGTGGTTGAAAAAAAATGTCATTAACATATATGGTGAAAAGGATTGGTCCGATTACTGTACCTTGCGGGATTCCAAAGTCTGATATTTCTTTATCGCTATTAATTTGATTTATTTTTACGACTTGCGGTCGATTTTTTAGGTAGTTCGAAATCCATTTAATCGCATTGTCTTTTATACCTACATTGTTCAGTTTTTTTAGTAGAATCTCATGGGATATACTATCAAAGGCTTTTCTGAGATCAATAAATATACCGGCACATTTTTCACCTTTATCCAATGATTCGTTGATGTATGAGGTTACATTAGCAATAGCATCTTGTGTGCAGAGTGACTTTATAAAACCAAACTGGTTTTTGTGAAGAATTTTATTACTTTCTAGGAAAGTGACCAATTGGTTTTTCACAATTTTTTCAAAAATCTTTCCAATGTTTGAGATTAGACAAATTGAACGATAGTTAGTTACTTGTTGTGGATCTCCAGATTTATAAATAGGTGAAATAATTGTGTTTTTATAGTTTGTCGGAAATATTCCTTCTGTTAAACTTAAGTTTATCAAATGAGTAATTGGTTTTACCAAATGAATTTTCATGGATTTTAGAAAATGTACTGTAATAAGGTCAAATCCGGGAGATGAACCTCCTTTCATGCCTTCTATTATTTTTAAAATTTCACTTTCTGAGGTTTTTTCAAATTTTGGTAAATTATTTTGATTGTGTACATTTTCAATCGTTTGTGTTTTCATGTTAAAAGATTTATTGATTTTTTCGCAAGATTTTTTCCCACATTAGCAAAAAAAGAATTAAAGATGTTTGCACATTGTTTAGGTTGAATATTAGCATCTATGATTTTATTTTCATGTTCAATGAATTTAATTTTTTGTGTTTTTTTAGTGTTATCCATGGCTAAGTTGACTGTTTTCCATATTTGTTTATTGTTATTGTCTGTAGAAAGTATTTTATTTTTGAAATAGTCTTCTTTATTTTTTTTTATACAGTTTGTTAATTTATTTTTAAAATTTTTGTAAAAAGTGCATGCTTTTTCATTTAGAGGATTTTTCAATGCTGTTTTATAAAGTTTTTCTTTGTTTCTAATTGATATTATAAGTCCTTGTGTTATCCAAGGCTTTAAAATTCTTAGTTTTGGTTTAATGTGGACTGTTGTTTCAGTAGTTGAATTTTTTATGTGTTGAGATAATATATTTTCAAAGTTTTTTGAGCAAGTTTCGGTATCATAACTATTTAACACGTTGTTCCATTGTTCATTTCTTAGTTTGTTCGATAAAATAGTCATATTTGTGTAGGATTTTGTCTTTGTTAGATTAAATTTTTTAGGTTTAATTTTGTTATCGTAGAGAAGTATGCATGCATGGTGGTCAGTTATATTCGTTTTCCAAACAATTGATTTCATTTTGTCGATATCTTTAATATTTATATTAGTCCATATATGGTCTAAACAAGATGGAGTGTGATTATAAAAAGAGAGTTTTTCTTATAAAAAATTTAATCTTTCAATGTGATTTAAGGAAACTATCCTTATATACCCTTGAGTCCGATATTTAGCTGGAATTTCGTTCATGGGCTTTGAACTATCATATACACGAATGTAATAATACTAGGTTAAAAAAAACCGCAATTACATACATAATAATATTACATATTAATAATATTACGTGAAACAGTTTGAATTTGTAATGAAAAATAATAATCTTAACTAATACAAAATAATAGAGTATACTAATGTAATTTAAAGTTTACACAACTGATAAATAACCATGTATGGTAAACGATTGTCTAACGGTTGGGCCAAGTTTTATAAACGTTTATTAGTAAGGCATAAATATTTTATTTTGGCATGATAGATATATAATAATACTAGATGGTTGTGTTGCAATGCCATATTCCAAGAAATACATTGTTTCTCCATGAATCACTTTTCCCGTTCGTCCCTGTTCCCTTCCCGCGTCCCCTTCCTAGCTAACTTTATAATTTATAGCCCTTATGTTATTCTGATGTATCAGCTATATTATTGTAAAGTTTCTATAAAGTCCATTTAGTAGTTTTTGCGTTAAAGAGTAATAAAACACACACGCATTTATACAAACTTTCGTATTCATATTATTATTAGTAAGATTATTTTTCTTGCCAAATCCAGAGCAAAGTCATGTAGAACTCATTTTTTATTACAAAAATAATCAAACAAAAAAATGTTTTATTCCCTTTTCTACGACTCCATCGGTATTATGTTTTTGCGAGCAAGAACCTATTTCTTTTTCTGACTAAACCATTTCTGAAAATAAGATCTTTTTTTATACCAATCCTTTTACGTTTACGGTCAACGTAATAATACACGCACTCTTAAAGGACAATACATCATTCTTCACATCCTTCCATCAAAGAGTAAAGGATTTAATACTGACCGTATAGCCTCTATCATCTGAAGTCCCATGTTAACGCAATTGTAGGCATGGTTGGGCCTTGACACCGGGAGTCCAGAAACACAGTAGTAACAGTCGCCGAGGATCTTTATCCTCATGCACTGGTTATCCTGAAAAAAAAACATTACTTCATTTTTTTGTTTTATTTAACTACACAAAATTTCTAATTTACAGGGTGAAGAGACGTTCCTGACTTAATTTTACCAATGATTCCGATTATTTTTAGTAAAAAAAAAATTATGACATTTTGGTTACCGGCGATGTTTTTTATATAACTTATTGTTTTAATCTTTAGGTATTGGATAGTTAGGGTCGAGTTTGGGTGGTTACTCGTTTGAGCATGTCCAGTGATGGCGAGTGAAAAAACAAATTGAAAAAAAAATTATCTTGTCATCGTTTCATAATTTCATTACAATTTCTTAATCCAAATAGTTTCAGGAATCACTTGTTAAAGTTAGTCAGTACCTCTCTTAATACCCTCTAGATCAGTGGTTCTTAACCTTGTTGGAGGTACCGACCCCCACCATATGCGCATTCACCGAACCCTTCTTAATTAGAAATCGAACCGAATCATATGAGTCGGGGGGTATTCTTACAACCAAAACATCTGTGCAATAGAGTCAAAGATTTCACAGTTCTGCCTCAAGGCTAGTGAAAAATCATAAAAAATGGCACTTTTAACCTAAGAATACTAATACATGTTAATTTGAACCCCTGGGGTTCGATCGAACCCAGGTTAAGAACTACTGCTCTAGACGGCGCGGGCGTAGTGCTGAGAGCACCAAAAACTGCCAAAGTTTATGAAACGTACTTAAATCCTAAAAGAATCAAAATTCCCCATCATGTTATTATACTATTATTTTTTGTTTGTTATTAATATTATATTATTATTAAATTAGATATTTGATATTCAATTAATTTTCATGTACTTTAATGTAATTGAATTAATTTTATTTTTCTTTAATAATTTATTTTGTGTATTATATTAGAGGTACTACTGAATACCAGCTAAATTCCAGGAGATATCCTGAATTATAGCTGAGCAACTGAGTACCTTTTTGTCAATAGGATCAATGATAATTTAACAAAATGTGTAATATTGTAAAAAAATCTATTGATGAATAAACGGTTTTTTATTATCACTATCATAATCCGATTCAAACAAATACAAGTCAATAAAGCCAATGCAAAAATTCTTGCAATATGACCTAATTTTCGATGCATTGTAAATAAATAATTTAACATACCTCTTTCTATTTCGACTCAAGTACTTTTAGCATCAATCGTTTTCGCATTTTATTAATAAAATTTTGGTGTCATACAGGCTTTGATAAATGTTATATTTTAACCATAAAACAGAAATCAGCTTTCAGTAGCTGCAAAAAATCATTAGATTTTCAGGATTTATCTATCAACTTAAAACCTCTGAAATGTGCATAAGATTAAAAAATAATGGAAGACGCAATAAATTTGTAGATAATGAAAAATCAATCTTCTCAATTCACATTTCAAGTAAAGTTACTTTATCATAAAATGGTTATCACCCTCACGTGAGGATTATTAATCATTAATCACCCTCGCGTGAGGAAAGATTTAAAATCGTGACTATGTTTTGCGTTATGCAGGACGTGTCAGTCTTGTAATATAATAAAGCACAGCATTTTTTCTTATTTAGTCAGAACTATTCACGGGATACCTATATTTAAAAATATCCCAACATAAATCTTAAATGGCCAGACTTGTCAACTCAAGTCAGGGCGTTGAATTTTTTGGTTCAAGTTTTAATATTTTTTGTCAGTCATTACTCAAGTAATCCAAATATTTCGTATTGATTTGGCAGAAGTTTGCACTCCATCAAAACCTTGTTTCTGTCTTATTTCATTTATTTATTTATATTGAAACAAACAGTACATTGGTTGCAGTGATGAGACAATTTATAAATATTAAGTAATATTTCATAGTGGGTACCTATGATATGTTTCTTTGTAGTGTCTTATTATTTGTGGTATATGTATTTAGTAATTACCGGGTGTTGTGCGTAGTGGGTAGGTGTGCGTATATGTGTCAGTATGTTTGTAGGTGTGAGCAGTGGCGATCTGTGAAGGGAAGTGTATGCGCATTTGACATTATCTTTATTGTTTTTTTGTGTCATATTTTTGTCAGTACTGTAATTTTTATTTTTATTTATCCTGTATTGTATCAATTCTCCTCGTATTGACTTCCTGTAATGTGTATTGTGTTAGATTTTTTATTTATCTATATAAAGTGAATTTATATTGGGTTTTTCGATGAGTGTCTCACTAGGATATACCTATATCGGGATAGGCGCAGAGTTACATAAATGAATATCGTAGTTACAATAATATTTAAGGTTAAATACATATTGATTTGAATACAATAAACACAGAAAGATTATTGAAAGTGCGGGTAAATCCCACAAAGAGTTGAACATGGTCCGTCAATAAATAATAAATAAATAATAATAAAAGTAAAAAAAATATAGCCTACACAAAATCATTAAATTATAAACAGTATTGCAATAACCAATTTATTATGTAAATTGGTCGTGTAGTCTCATTCGATACATTATGTTCGCGGTAAACCGCTCACTTTTCTCACACATCCCTTACAACTTCTGAAAATTCCTATTGATAACGTTTTAAACTTGAACCTTCGTAAAACCTACGAAATAAAGCTTTTTTATTTGGGTAGCTTTTAATTTAAGACGTAACTTCATAATTTTTGCAATTCTACTAATTTCAATTACAATTAATGGAGAAATAATAACCTGTTACAAATATATATTAGGTCCTTACATATGAAATTGGCGTTTTGCCGTACTGGCAACTTTGATCTCAAATATCTTCTCTTTGGTTAGGAATTCCAAATTCAAATTTATACAGCTATTTACTCATGTATTTGTGTTTCGAAAATTATAATTAATTTGTTTTTTCCTTACTTGTTTTTTTTCTTTGCGTCACTTAGTTTACAAAATGGAAAACTTGAAATATCGCGTTATTTACGATACGAGTACGAGTTCCACCGTGGCACCAGTGCTGCAGAAACGGCTCGAAAGATTAATGATGTGTATGGCGACGGTGCCGCAAAAGAAAACACGTTTTTATTTTTATTTTGTCGTTCACCACAGCTTTCTTAAATCTGGCCAGACGATTACGGCAGATGTCTATTGTCAGCAACTGCAAACCATGATGGAAAAGCTAGCTGCTAAACAATCGAGGCTGGTTAATCGCTCTAGGCCACTGCTGCTTATGACAACGCTAGACCACACACTGCACAACAGACGGCTACCAAATTAGAGGACCTTCAATTGGACATCCACCGTACTCTCCGGACCTTGCCCCAACAGATTACCATTTTTTTCGAAATTTGGATAACTTCTTGCAAGGGAAAAAATTCAACTCCGATGGGGTAGTCCAAACCGCCTTCAAAGATTTTATTGATTCCCGTCCGAATGGTTTTTTTGGTAAAGGGATCGACGAACTACCTATGAGATGGCAAAGTGCAAAGATAGCAATAGTACATATTTTGATTAAATAAATAAATTATATTTAAAAAAATCGACTTTATGTTCCTCCCATATAAAACGCCAATTTCATATGTAAGGACCTTAAGCTCTTAATTAGTTCAAGAGATACCACTCTTTTTCTGAAGGTTTACAGCATAATGTACTTAATTACATTAATCAGCGCTGGAACTTGAAAAACAAAATGAAAGCTTAATAATTTTTTTTCAGATCCGGAACGAAGGTACGATGTATGAAGTGGATTTTATAAGAGAAATTGTTTATACATTATAAGCATTACTTCGCCAAGGAAATGTATCTGACCGACAAACGCATCGCTATAATTATTATTACGTTTTGCTTTTATTCCCACGGGGATTCATATTCATCAAATTTAAAATAAAATTTAATTTATTTCGACTAGTAGTACGGATTACCTCCAAAAAAAACGATTTTTATTATTATAATAGGTGCTAGCGCAGACCCGTCAAATTTGCGATCTTCTGAATTCTTGGCAATTTTGAAAATTAAATTAAACAGTTTTCTGCTAAGAATAAAATATTATAGGTAGTACTTTATCGCTTGTCTGAATTTTACAATTTTGAAAATGATGCGTAATTCAAAGCAAATTTGAGTTAATTGAATCAGTTCCAATTTTGAACATGACAATTAAAATCAAAACAAATTTGAGTTACAAAGGGCGCACAGACAAGGGAAATTAATATTTTTGATGACTGGTGATGGTTATTTGTAATGCTAACAAGGTTTTGTTTTAAATAAAATTTGTTTTTAATAAACTATTTACGTAATAATTACACAATCATTATTTGTGAGGGTTTATCACATTATGAAGGCTCTATAATTTGAAGGCTCTAATGAAGTTTTAAATTAAGTTCTTAGATACCTACTCGAAAAACGGAAACACTTTTGACGGGGTGAATGAGATAATTATAACATTCTTTCATTTCTCTGTATTAAAAGGAATTTTTTTTCTGGCTTTGAAATTTCATGGGCCGGCCGTGAAGAAAACTAGATGAGCCCGTTAATTACATTTTTTAAAATTTTTAATTGAAAAATTATAATGGGTTGCTTTTAAAAATAGCGCAGTTATATATTTTATTAAATAAAATAATTGACATGTCTTTCAGGTAATTCTGTAAAATTTAATTTAAAATTTGTTAGTGGTACCTGACTTAATTCAGAATAAAATTTTACTAATACTCGTCAAGCTGTCAACATTATTTTGTCTTATTGAGTAAATTAAAAAACATAAAATTATCAACAAATATTTCAAAATTCCAACGAATGTATTTCAGCTAACGGTGGAAATTACAATTACTGAATAAGTATAGTTATCAATGAAATACAAATTATAAATGAAAATTAGGTTATAAAAAGAATTAAACAACAGAACTCACCCGTTCGAGAGTAGATATTCGACGAGTTATAAGTTATTAGTACAATGTGTACACGGGAAGGATACGGAGGCCTGTTGTAGGCCAATGGCAGTGGAGAATATATGTTTAGGAGGGGAAATATAGCGTGCCGTGATGGTGGCAGACAGCGCCCTTGGGGTGATTTTTCACGAAAATGACGCTTTATAAATCAGCCAAATATTATTATAACCAAACTTTCCGCTTTTACATTTTTATTTTTTATTCTTCATTACAAGCACCCACTAAATTGCCAAAGCATTTTGTCAGTTTAACAATGTAAATTGTGACACTGACGCATACATATAACGAGAAACCACAATATAGAAAATAGATAAAGAAGAATATCATTTTAAGTGACTACAATATAAAGGCATACAATATATACATAGACAGATATAACAGAGGCAAAATATTCAAAGGCACACTTAAACATACTCATTGGTACATTTATACTCAATATTAGACGCATACAATCAACGGATACTGTGCTTAACAATATTAATAAAAAAATGATCTATTAACCATTTCATTCGCTTTTCATATGCATTTCTTCTTATTAAACATGGTAGGTACAAGATAAGTGAATGTCTCACAATGAACAAAATTATGATTTTTACTTCAGACAGATTTTCAGCTATTTTGCGCGGTACCTACGGGTATATCAAAAATAGCACAAAAGTACTAAATAATGAAAAATTGTCGAGGACAACAATTTAAAGACCCGGATAAAAATCAAATTGCAAAAACTACAAAAAAACTACAAATTTCTTCTATTGTGTTATATTTTGAACCGCGAAGACCAATCTCACACCTAATGTATCACGAACTTTTTGACCACCGTGAATGCCTCCCAAGGGTCCCCGAGAGCCGGAATCTTCTTGAAATTTCAGTTCCACAAAGTAGAAAGGCCCCAGGCGTCAGTTCCCGATTTGTCCCTTCCTGCGTTCAAGGCCTCACTCACTTTGGGATGAAATATCTAGAATATTTTAAAGATCAAACGCCATCCAAGAATTATTAAGCATCCGCTTGCTTTTCGCCTGTTAGAACAAACTAAACATGTTAAAATTGGTTATTTATTGGTTATAAGTATTTATAATATAAGCTTTTGTGGTTACTGTGTCATTCTACAAAAAAAATATAATTATTATGTACCTATAGATATTTTTGTGAAATATCATCTCAAAAAAGTTTTACTGTCCATAAAACAACATTTGTTAAATTTTATGCCTTCAAAAGGCCTGATATTTTACGTAAGTGGCGTTATTGATAAGTCCAAATATCGTTTTTGGGAAAAAGTTCTAATTTTTGGGATAAATTGTCAGGAATGAAAACAACTGTATAAAATATCAACATTTTCAGAACAGCGGTAAAGGGGATTGAAAAAATTTTTAGAATGGGTCATCTCAAATTGGACTTGCGTCTATAAAGTAGATTAAATTCATAGTGAGGTAAAAGATTATGTAATAGATTAAATTTACGTTTTTTCTGAAGAAGTAGGTATTGTTTGTCCGTTACATATCCGTATAGAATAGTTTCTTTAGTAAGTTGGTAGGCATGGAAGTCATTCTATAAATGTTTGACTTTATTTATTTTTTCACATCGTCTTTCCGTTGTTTCGCATTTTTATAAAAAAAAACATCCTCATATGTACAAAATTGAACATTCAAAAATTCTTCTATGACAAGATTTAATCCATATCCTAGTCCGAACATTACATTCAGGTCACTGAATAATCGACGGATATGCCTTCCCGACATCGGTCGACCAGTCCTTCTTCCAGATTTGTAAATTATCTCAAAAGTACCTACAAAATTACTTACAATAATTGGCCGAATAACACAATAACGTTTTTTTAAATTCGTTCGTTATATTGTTGGTTAAAATCATTCATAAATTGTGAAGCCAAATCAACCGCCTTTTTTCGTTCTACTTATTTTTTTTACTTTGCAATAATTAAATTCTTGTTCGCGAGTATATCCTTATTAGCCAGCATAATATTATTAAAAACACATTTCTCTGAATATAACTAAGTATTCTGCGGAATCTATTTTTGGTAGACATTTTTACAAATATACTAGCTTTTTCCCGCGGCTTCGCTCGCATGGTATTAGGGGATTCCCATTCAGCCTCCTCCACCTTCCCTCTCCCCACTCCACTCCCCCCATAAACCCCTCTCCCCCCTTCCCCCTCCGCCCACCCCTCCCCCCATTACTCCCCCCTCCACCTTCCCTCTCCCCACTCCACTAATCCATCAACCCCCCTCTCCCGCCCCCTCCTTCTCCACCGACCCCTCCCCCACCCCATACCCCTCCCCATTCCACCTCCCCAAACCTTCCTCCACCCCTCCTCCTTCCCCTTCCTTCCCTCCCCCCTCTCCCACCCCACTCCGCCTCCTCCACCTTCCCTCTCTCCACTCCACTCCTCCCATCAACCCCCTCTTCCTCCACCCACTCCCCACATCAACCCCCTTACCCCCACACCCTACCCCTCCCCACACCCCCTCCATCCTTCCCCTTTACCCTTCCTTCCCTCCCCCCTCTCCCTCCCCCCACCCTCCTCCCCATCCACTTTTCCCCTCCACCAACACCCTCCCAACATACCCTCCCCCCCTCCCCCCATCCCTACTTCCCCCTCTTACCTCTCGCATTCCACACATTCACTGGTCGCGTGCCAACTATTATTATCTTTCATACAAATTTCATAATGCCATAACTCAACGGTAGTTTTATACCAAAAAGAATTATCCAATTTGGTGCAGTCGGTCGGGTTTACGCGCATACATACATTTCGGTGATTCATTTTTAGAGATAGTTATTAAGTACGACGCCAACAAAGCACTCTTTTTAGGGTGAATTGCCTAATCAAAAATAAATTTAAAAAACATCATTTACAAGGCGACTATTGGTTTGATTTTTTTCTGACGTTTGCAATAAATCGATTTTGTTACGGACAGAAAACGTATGATAAATAATTTCATAACGCCAGAGATTATTCATAACGCCAGAGCTTACCAATATATATAGCCTATAGTACTCGCAAATTATGTAGCTTTTTATTAGTGAAATAATTTTTAAAATCCATTCAGTAGTTTTTGCGTGAAAGAGTAACAAACATACATCCAGACATCTATACATCCATACAAACTTTCGCCTTTATAATATTAAGTAGTAGGATAAACACGTTATCTTTTATTAATACTTATCATACACCTATAATCTTTATATATAAAAATCTTGCGTTACGATGTTTGTAACTCCGAAACTTCTTAACTGATTTTGGTAAAATTTGGCCTCTTATGTGTAATTTGGTACAACTCAAAAGATATGATAGTTTTTATATCGATTATTGACGTCAATATTTATGATTGTGGATTAAATGTTTGTTATAGGACAATGCTTTGTAATTATTTGTAAGTTCCACAAGTTTCTAACAGATGGCGGTGGGAGTTAATTTATCGACATAACCTAAGAGTATGGATACTAGAGAGACGGCATGTAAAGTGTGCCCCTCTGCCCAAAGCATGCCTTTTCAAAAATTTTACCGAACGGTTTTTAGATGGCTGACATTGGCTTTTACACCTCGGTCGCGCATAGAGCTCACAGAAAAACGTTCATAAAACATAGAAAAATGGTCCACTGTGCCGTAAAATTGTGTAAAAGTAGTTCTATGAAGACCTTTAAGAAGAAAGACAGTCTTACCTTTCACATGTAAGTGTTTAAACATAGCTTAAATATACATTTTATAATTTTCGGCGTGTTCATTTCAACCGCCATCGCCATGAGCCCGATGTTATCACGTGAACTCCGACTGCCAATGGGCCGAATCAGTCAACTTAAATTATAATAATTAAAAATTACCAAAAAACTTTTATGTTTTTATTAATCATAACGCACAAATATAAAGTTGTGATTCACACATGTCATAGGTATATGTTTTTATCATTTAGCTTATTCATTTTTTTAATTTTTCTTTGTCTTTTTTGCACTGTTATTTTTAGATTTTCTTCCTACTAATTTACCACTCCTTTTACATATGTTTACAACGTCAATTCAAAGTTTATAATCACTGTATTGTTATGTAAAAGTCACATTGACATGCCCTCGTGGTCGAGGGGTAAAGCTCTTGACTAACAATCTGGAGGTCGCGGGTTCAAATCCCGAAATAAATTTTATTCGATTGATCTGTGTTTTCAACATTTTATAATTAAAAACATTATAAGATATATTTCCGGCACGTTCCAGGTGGAAGACATTCTCAGTATCGCTCTGGCGTAGGTAAGACCACCATTCAGATTTGAAATGTTGCTGGAAATTAATTTAGCCGTGTTTGTCGACTAGATCTGAATAGCCGAGTACTTCTCCAGCTTTCTCTCCACCATTTATTTCCCCTCACCATTTACCTTCAGCCTCACAACGTACATGCTACAGACGGAAGCAGTTGGAATTCTTGTGATATATTATATGGTATATCTCTACATATTATAAAACAAAGTTATTCGCCGCGTCTGTCTGTCTGTCTATTCGCGATAAACTCAAAAACTACCCAAACGGATTTTCATGCGGTTTTCACCAATAGACAGAGTGATTCATGAGAAAGGTTTAGGTATATAATTTGTCAAGGTTTTGTGTAAATTTATTGAAATATATAACATATCTGGTTAAGCGGCAGCGGGCAGCGGGCAGCGGGCAATGGGCTGGCAAATATGGGCGGTGTGGATTTAATTTAACAGATGGCGTTGGTTATAAAGGTTGGGTAATGGCGTGGCATTTTTTTACGTTAGCCACAGCAACGTGTGGCCGGATCTGCTAGTATATAATATGTACATTTTTTTTTAAATAAATTAATTATGAAATAACACAAATTAATCAAATAAAATTTATTTGCCCACGCAAATAAGTCAAGCAGTGTTTGTTCCTATCACTTATTTTTTTGTTATCATTGTAAAACTGTAAATACAGTTCTTTTATAAGATTTATATCGAGCACTCCTTTCTTAAAACACAAGCACCAGCTTACATCAGAATAGAACGCACAAAAATTTTCACTGCAAGTCTGTTGATTTTATAAAATACGTATAAAAAACCATACTTACTATTTATATGATAAATTAAAATCTATTTCAAACTGATGAGTTAAGCAATGATAGCACCAAGGAATGGTGCCTTGAGTTATAGTGAGTTCATAACACTAGTTTTTTTACCCACTTGCACTTGTCAAGTGAAAAGTGAGGCCGATGTATTTCGACAAGCGCTTCACAAATCTTGATTTCGCAAAAAATGAGTTAAGTACGTCCTAGTAGATGAAGGTAACTTAAAATAACTTGTATAGGGAACAATAAAAATTAAACAACACATAAGTCTCCAGTCTCCTTGTTACTACCCTCTCCTCATTTCATTACTTATTTTTCAATTAAGCTATTATATTTTTTGTCCAAAATGAAATAAAAAATTAACGAAAGTTTAAAAAATATAAAAATGATTCCCATTCACAGTTCGGCCCTTATCTCCAGAGCGCCGCCTTCCCCCCGCAAGCTAGCCACATTCCCCGTTTCTATCCCCTCCCACTAGACGGCTACAAATTTGGAGAGCTACATAGGTTTTTCGCTTATCCCCGTAATATTCCGAAAGTATTGCCGCTTCCCTTCAATCTTAGTTCCATGGACATAACACTTGGCTACCTAGGTTAGGTAGCCATCCAGTAGATGGAGTTGTGTTTCATGAGCCACAGCAACGCGTGGCCGCCTCAATTAGTAATTTATAAATACATAAACATATTATCTTTTATTAAACACACTATTTTATAAACACATTATCCATGGTAAGAAGGTACAATTTAAAAAAACTAATTTTGAAAAAAAAAAAATAAGTAATACGGGTTCATGGGGTGAGGTTTGTCTAGGTCTTGGAGGCGGATGACCAAGACACACTGAACCCCAGATTCCTACCCACCCCTTAAACCCTTTTCCTTCCCAGAACTCTCCTCTCCTTCCTTTTCCTAAATAAAACACTCCACACAGCATCCCCAAAGATGACATAGGCCCTGAGGAAAATTATTTTCCTCAGCGCCTCCTGTGTGGAGCTCATGTAAAAAAAAAAAAAAAAAAGTAAGTTGCTGGTGGGCGCAAGGCATAAATTAAGCGTCGGCGATCAAGAAGTCAAATTGTTGAAAATGTTATATATCACTTGTTCGCAATAAAACAAAAAAAAGCAACCATAATTTTTACATATATTTATATCTGCAGAGTTATAATATTAGATGTTTAAAATTTCGACAGTTAAATTTTTTTTATAATAAATTATTGTGTCAAAAACGCATATTTCACTGGTAAAATCTACCTGCTATCATCGCAGTACTAAAATAGAAACTGAATAGCTAAACACCAACTGCCATTTCATCCGACCTTCCCCCAGCAGCTATTACTCAGATACGTCGTTAATCCCGGCACCCACGGGGTCAGGCTCGAGGTGATGTGGGAGGGCGGGGGTGGAGAAAAGGGGTTGTAAGGGGATGCAATTTGAAGCTGAGGGAATTGAACAACACCTGCAGGCGCCAGCGTGTCTTAAGTCAACTCTGAGTTCCTGATGTGAATGAAACCGAAAATATATGTTTGTACAGTACAGCCTCGATTATCTGTACTTCGATTATTCGGACCTCAATTATCCTTACTTCAATTGTCTAGATTTTGATTACGAGAGTTTTTGATACCTGAATGAACAAAAACAAGTAAGTACCTAATTAGATAAGAAGAAACAAATAAGAGTTTAAGTTAATTATACATAACTCCCAAATTTGTTTTAATTTTGAACTGCTATCGGAATTACCAAAGGGTAAAAGCTACTTTTTTCCGGGCGAAGAAAATGAATTTCCGAAACTGGTAGTCGATTTTTTGGTTGAAGCTTAAGAGCGTTTAAGCAGCGAGCGGCCGAAAGTTGTTCTCACGATCGTGCAGGGCGGTTACAATGAGGAAGATTAATTATTCTCCGTAACAGCTTTTTAAAATTATAACTCAATATCGATTTTATTTCATTCCAAATTTGCTTTAATTTATACCTACATCCAAAAATGCTGCAAAACTATTAAAATAATGTACTTTTTGTAATTATTTTTTTATTATAAGTATTTATCATTTTTCAATAATGTCTAAATTAAATAAGAATGTTAAAAAAATCTGAAATATATTAGTTTGTAAGTGCGCAAGTAAATACACAAACGGACCAATTTTAGTCAGCAAACACACGTACGTATATATTTTTTAATGATTTTATTTAAACTAAAATTAAAATTCTAAAACATGCGATACCCAGATGATGTACTGATGTATTTTACTGCATAATTAAATGATTTGAAATGGGTGTGGTATAAGACAAAATCTTTTTTTTAAATTTAACAAATCTGCCAACGACCTATGGTATAACCTTACTATACTAAAAATAAACATTTTTTCTCAAAATTTAAAACATTCGAATGCTAGATAAAAGAACAATCTTTTGAAATCTATTTATATTTTTTTGTGAAAAAGAGTCAATACGTCTAAAATCTGATTTAAAAATGACATATTTCTGGTTTTCTCTAGTAATACCCTTTTAACAACTGTTTCAATAAATCTAACATTTGCAAACCTCCATATCGATATCTACGATGAGAACAAATTAAAGGTATCAAAGTTCTTTTAAACCGAGCTCGAGATTCCAGTAATAGAATATTGAAGATCGTGGTATCAGAGATTTCTTCTGTTTATACGACAGTATTAACTACTACCAGTAATTTCTATTATCAGCCTTCTGCAAGTTCATATCTTCCGTGTCAATTTTCGTTCGATGTGTACCTCTGGAAGAAAACAGAAACCATAAAAACGAAGTATTCTGAGTTAGCAATCTCAGTGCCGATCTGCTATTGTTGTAAAATACCCCTAGTCAATTATAACACGAAGGTGAAACGGCATTTCAATAAGATTGATTTATTATTCAACGCGTATATTATTTATCTCGTCATCATCGTGACTACCACGAGTAATCTCAGACAGGAACCACTCTGCTGCATTGTCTAGCAACTAACGTAAGAGTGGATTCCCAAAGCTTACACGAGAACAACAATCGTAATACAAGGAGATTGCGTCGAGAAATTTCCGAGAAAATTAATTACAGGAAGCTTTGCGTTGCGCGGAACTAAAACGAGGATTTAAACACTCCAAGTTCAGTATTTGAATAGTCTGCTTGAGGAGTTCTTATACATGAAAATCGTTTCGAAGAACTTAAACCTTTTCTTGGAGAGACTGGACACTCAACTCGGGAATGGTGTAAGAAGGACAGATTGTAACAAATAATATTAAAGCTAACTTTATACCAAGATTTGATACACGTCGACCGCAAGAACTTTGCGAACAACATGTGAGACGTGTCAGATGCAGTGCAAGTCATAAGCGCAACGCAACCTTTACATCGTAACGCTTTAAAAAAATTGTTTGAAACACAATTGCTCATGTGTTTTGTTATATTTTTCAGCTTCTAAGGTAAAAATTCCCTTGCGAATATTATGAAAACATTCTTTTTTCGTTAAATAATAGTTTAACTTCGTTCGAGGTGCTTCTTAGTTCAGTGCGCCTCGAAGTACTAAATTATGATTCGGTAAAATCAACGGCACCCAAACTCTTTAGCTTGGCGCATACATCAAATTTTGTTTTCCGGTTGTCTGATCAGACAATCGGATGGAATAAACACCACACACATCTGATTCAAAAACCGGATAGGTAATAATACCGGGGCCTTTTAATAATACGCAATATAGGCAATAATACGCTCTTTTTCAGACCGGATTGGACGGCCGGCGCGGAAGGGCGTGGCCTATTCTTATTACCGATCCGGTTTTAGAATCGGATGTGTGCGGACTTTCATAAGAAATGTATGGCACGAAGGCCTACCGGTTGTCTGTACAGACAATCGGATGGAAAAATCTGACGTATGCGCCCAGCCTGACGGCGGACGGCTTGACATCTGGCTAACCAATATAATTTAACTAATTTTATTTTTAACTCAATCAAAGATCTGGAGACAGAAAAATCAGAAAAAGATATTGGCACCTCTGGGACTTACACCCAGGATTTTTCATTTTTCTGTCTCCAGATTTTGGATTGAGTTTCGCTAATATTGTCTTCGTTTAATTAAATATTACAATTTGAGGTTTTACTCATAAAAGTTAAAAATATAATAAATATTCATCCTAGACTTGCAAGAAAAGTCAATAGATGTAGCATATTAAAAACAAAACGATTAAAAAATTATTCGGACACTAATTAGATAGCATTTAGTTGGGGTTTGAATCTTGCAATCATACATAAACACTGTAACATAATGGTTCCTTGATACCATTTTTTTATATAGAGCATAAGAAACTCCCTCAGGTTGGTGGGAAGGGAAAATACAGTTTTCCCTCCGGTAGGGTTAGTTAGGCTAGGTGAATAAAAGAGATTATCTCACAGTAACAAATACTACTCTATTTATGCCTTTTAAAGTACAAGGGTACCACTCAAGGGACCGCGATTCATTATCCCAAAAGATACAAGAACCATACTGAGAATTTAACTGGAAGAAAGTTAAATATAAAGTAAAGAGCATACCTGCGGACCATGTATCTATTACTTTCTATCAATTCTAATTTGACGCGAACGCATATTAACCGGCGACCACGTAGCGTATGGAGGAAACCAGGTCCATCGGCATGCGGGATCTCCAGGTCAGCAACCGGGAGAGACCCCGAGGAAGGTCCCCAGAAGATGGGAAGTTCTTACCAGGGAGCAGGATCCACTGTACCGGTTGAGCGTACCGATATCTTCTCGGTAGACCCCTAGTACCGAAACTTTCTTCCGGAGATGAGCGCCGGCGTACATCCGCCACAAATAAGTGTCGCCACGACCGCAGCTCGTTCCCGAGCCTTGCTTACGCCAATTTATCGACTGCCCTGGCCGCGATTCTCCAGACTATTGACAATCAATTTTGAACGCGGCGGTGTGTTAGCCTTGAAAACATGGCGATCTCTCTGTCGCTCAGGACAATTGCAAATAACATCCGTTCCACACACGGAACTACTTCTGATTTTCGGTTAGAATTAATGACATAATTCTTATGAAAGGTATTAAACCCGTAACAGTGACATTAACACATAATGAACACACAAAACTTATATTTTAGGCGACCATTCGAATTAACGTCGGGCTCCCGTACGGCGGAAATTCAAAAAGTAACGCCGGAAATTTATCAATACAGTTGCCAATCGAAAAAATCTAAAATACGGCGATTCAACAATTAAAGTATGAAGCGGCCAGGTGAAGGTTTATTAAGTCAGGAAAAAAATTATTATTAAGTAATAATTATTATAAGCAATAATTATCAGCCTGAAACACTCATCAACATTGAAAAATCTTCCGAGAAAAGATACTTGTATCATTGTCAGAACCATAAAATAAAGTTTTTTTTTATTATAATATAACTTTTGTACACAGATTTTTACGTGTTTTTTTGGCAACCACATTAGGCATATGCCTGTATTAAAGTAGTCGAAATATAATACTAGAAGTACATACACATACAAATTTGAATATAAACAAATGTTTCATTTAGCCCAACTCCCCAGCTTTCGAAAGCACAGTTTTGTATGGAATTATAAGCCCAAATCGGGCCCATAATTGGGTCTCGAAATACGTTTCACAAAACACTTTTTGTGTTATTATTAATTCTGTTATATTCTAACATATTACGGAAAAACAGAGAAGAATGAAAAATAATAAAATGCTTTGTACCTACTACTGAATATTTATTAAATTTATTGTTATTCCTTTATTATTAATCCGTCATAAAAAAATACCATTTTATTTCAATCAAAACAAAAAACTTGTTGGAAGTACATTTCTGTTCAGTTATGTAACAGGGTTAACTATTACTATTTTTGTTCTACCGTAAAACATGATTCCGATGCCCGCAATGTATCTAATGCTAACGTGTGACCGCACAACAATGGAAAAATGTCGTATAAAATTCTGAAACGGATGACAAGACAATGCACATTGAAAGATAACTTCGTTTTGTTGATATTCTTCTTTCCAAAGGAACGTCTGGAACGGTCGAGAAGACATGCATAGTGAATGCACATGTTGCAGTAACTACATGAACGTGAAAAAGCCAGTATCTATTCCTAGGTACACGAATTTAGTACTCGATTGAGAACTTTTATTGCACAAAATAGCGCCATGGTTGAAAGTTTATGTTACGATTCGGGAACTGGGCTGTTTATAAAATATTTGCGTCGTAAACATTTCTGATGGTTAAGGCAAGTTCGCGTTGCCGATCACAAATTTAATTTAAAGTTGCCAAGTTTAGTGGGTAAGTCAAGTTGCGTTAACAGTCTCGCCCATGTGTATCATTATTTAATAGCCGTTGTGACTGAGTGCTTGCGTAAATAATATGTTATTTTCGGGAGTGGGTAATGTCTAGTTGACATTAACAAAAGCCATTTTCATACCAAACTTAAGTTTGGATTTTGGATTAAAATACACAACCAAACTGAAAATTATGTTTTTAACTGCAAATGTATAGCAAATATCTAGTACAGATAGATATAAGCTAGATATTGATTTATGTTTTAAATAATAAAATATAGGGCACTAAAGAATAAAAAATTTTATGATTTTCGAGGTATTTATTTGTGAGTCAATGATATTTATTAAAAATATAATTTTTATCAATTTTCTTACAATAGAAATATGATGAAATATTATAAAAAGATAAAAATAATTAAAGAAAGCCCATTGATGTGTGTAAATTCAAATTAAAACGACTTATTTCCGTTGGAACACAAATTTGTCCTCATTAATATATTTTGACCCATAAATAGTCTTTAAACGATGCATTATGTTTTT
This sequence comes from Limnephilus rhombicus, assembly GCA_929108145.2. Taxonomy (NCBI): domain Eukaryota; kingdom Metazoa; phylum Arthropoda; class Insecta; order Trichoptera; family Limnephilidae; genus Limnephilus; species Limnephilus rhombicus. The sequence continues at coordinate 27,206,164 of OV815279.1, forward strand.
ATTTATTTTATATGTCATTGTGTTTCAATGGTAGATTGTGAAAGATTATTTTTTAACAATGACCATTATTAACTCACAAAAAAATTACGAGTAAAACCTGAAATTGTAATATTTAATTAAATGAAGACAATATTAGCGAACCTTAATCGAAAATCTGGAAACAAAAAAATCAGACAAAGATATTCACCTCCGGCCCCAGATTTTCGATTGAGTTTCACTAATATTGTCTTCATTTAATTATTTTTTTATTGGCCTATAATTTATAAATTGAAATTAAAATACATAAAGTAGCACATATTTGCTGTATTTTTTCATTGAATTTTTTTTTCAGTTTCGTTAAGTATTTTCGCCTCAAATACAAAATTAAGTTTATTCCCTAAAATTATTATCAAATATTAATTATTTTAAAATATCGCTTTTTGTGTCTAGCTTTTTTCAACGATATAAGTAATAACTTATGCAATAGCGATTAGAATCTAACAGCCTTACTAAAAAACCCAGTGAAAATTTTATTCAATTGACAAACGGCCGCGGATGTGAAAACATTACTAATTAAAAAATTGTTCATGGAAAAAAATCCACGTGGTTTACACAGCCTGAGAGGGTAGTTGATCTCTGTTTTATTAATGATGTTTGAACGAAATTTGGAATTTTTCCAAAGTATTTTGAATGTTCTATATATATATATTATTTGAAGGTGTTGTAAAAACAAATACCATTTATGAAAACAAGATAAAATTACCTTTTAGATTTGTGTATTTAAAATACACTTTAGTTTTCAAAAAATGCCATATTTTAAGATTCAAACTCTGAAATAAAAGAAAAAAATTTCTTATCCAAACATTTTTGACCAAAATATAGAGAAATAAAAAAAAAATCAAAATTTCCAAAACACAGTCCTTTTATGTAATAAATTTGAAAGGAAACTATCACCTCCTTTTTCCTCGTGCATACAATAAAAAAATAATAAAAAATTTCTAAGTTTTTTTTTTGCCAAAAAAATAACTTATAAATAATACCGAAAATTAAAACAGATTTCTTGCATCTCTAAAGAAGTTAATTTCTTTGATACGTTTACGAACACATGTATTAGATATTAATATTATAAAAAAATATCACTTTTAAGAAATTCTCTTAAAATAAAGATCTTAAAATGTAAATTTTATCTTTTAAGTAACCTATAAAATAATATTCTGACAGTTCAACTTTGAAAGAACGGCGTTTGTAAAATAACTTGATTAAACTGATGTAAACTACACAAATAACATGGTAAATATATCAATACTGTTAATACAAGAGTAAATTCGTCACTACAACAGATATTATTAAGTAAAATCACAACATTTAGGTACTAACAAAATTTTCGACATCCCGCCGAGATAAACACCGAGCTATTTTTTCATCGCAGGCCGTTGAGAACTAATGCACAGGCGCGCCAATAATGCCCCTTGCGGAGAAAAATTAAAACAACATTTTTTCCTAGTAAATTAAAACCATATACAGCGTTGTCAGATCTTCATTTTAACAGCGTGACCACATAAGCAAGCTTATTGGTAATACAACGTGTTTTAGTGTACACGGGGTTTATTTATGTTATTGCAATAACACAGGTTATCGGCCGTGAAAAGTTTTTTTAGTAAGACTGTTAATATGTATCTCGATTATTTAAAAAAAAATCCCTTTTAAAATGCAACCCGTTTAATGGAAAATGACAACATTACGTTCAGCAAATTAAAATGTTTTGTTACAAGCAGTATTGATAAATACTGAAAAAGCTTAAAAATATATGTAATCAGGATCATTCGTAATATAATATCTCATATCTAACAGGTTATTCGTGTAAGCAGTACGTATTTTAAACCCTTATTTTATTTGATACTCACTAATTCAAATCATTGCAAAGTTTTCTTTTGATTTTGAAAGCAAACATTGAATGAAATCAACACGAGTTATCAATTATTAAACTTTAACTGTAGACAAAATCCATTCTCCGATAAAACTTTTTGTTGAAAACTAAAATCATTGTGCGATAAAAAAATTTCCGTATGAAAATTTTATATTTCACACTGATATCAATGAGGAAGTTACGAATTTAATAATTGGGTTTATAACTAATTGTGTAATAACTAATTGTGTAACCGTCAACAATATTATTGAATTATTTTCATGATAAATGGGCAATTGTCTTAACAAAATAGTATGCTACTTTTAAGACGTGGCTATTTATTTTTGTTTTTCATGGTTATTTTCGATGCTGTTTTGATCCGTGAAAAATCTATGAAAAAATAATCTGTGTAGTCTATGTACATACTTGTGATTATCAGGAGCATGGTATTAAACCTGTTAACCCCTTGGGTCTTGGGCCTTTTTTTCGGAAAGTCAAAATATTTCTGCTTTGCAATAAAATCCAAATAAATGGAATGTTTCTAAATGCATCTGAAAACTTAAAACTGCTTTTGAAAGGTGATGAAATACACGTTCAAATTTCATAACAAGAAATAAACAATAATTTTTTTTAATATAAATATTCTGAATCCAAACCAAAAAACGTTTTAAAATGGCTTACCTTACGTTTTTTTTGTAATTAAAATTGCAGATAACAAAATAAATTAAAACACATACCTACATATTTTATTAGGAAAATGTATTCAAACAAAGTTAAATTGTTTCATTTATATGCATTATAAACGTTATCATCAACTCACTTTTTATCGTTTCATGTAAAAATAATTAATTTAAAATTCCCAACAAATTAGCCCTAGGGGTTAAATACACCGAATGGTGCCAAAAAATCGGATGCGAAGAAATTTTTGTCACCACTTTTTATAAATATCGTTGTCAAAATACTCATTATTATTTTGTATTTCTTGCTGCAAAGCAATCCCCATGAGTTATAAAACTCATTTTCTTTTATCTCCATATTTCACTCATCGGTTAATCCCAATTAATTGTTGTTAGAGACAATCATGGTATAATTAATAGGGAATTAATTATCCCCTATTTGTATGTTGATGATATAACTAAGTAAGACAATAAATTCTCTAACAAAGCCGACACCATAAACCCTGGCCACTTACTTAGCAAGGAACGAGGGTAGTGAGTTGTGAATTAAACACTGTGGATGACTATGTCCTTAATTACACCCCTTTCCGTAGACACTCAGCAAATTAGCTACACATTGTGTCTGTTATTTGATCCAATTAAAAGCCTTCGTCTTAAGAAGAAAGTAACTTTTCGGCGAAAATTCGTTTAAGAAAGTACCAACACATTTTGAGTAAGTAACCCAGAATTTAAAATAGAATTTTTTGACGCAAGAGCTAAACAAAAGGAACAGTTAATTTGCAAGTTCTGTTCAAGTTTTGTGATTATTTCAGATTTATAAAGCAACTAGCCTATAATAATATAATAACAGAAATTGAATAGAACTTACACAAAACGTGAAAACTAACTTACAATATTTGATGAATCGTTAAATTTTTTGAAACAACGCGACCTAAATGTTTTAAAATTGATGTTTGGTTTTTCTTATATTTGTCCATATCTGTTTCGAGATAAATCTGTAAGTGTGGAGAGGGTCGGCTAATCAATTCGTAAAAAAAGTTTTACGTCGAATTTAACATCAAAGGAAGGATCAAATATAAATCAATCGGCTAATCAATTCGTAAAAAAAAATTTATGTCGAATTTAATATCACAGGAACGATCAAATATATATCAAAGAAAACTATACAATGAATCTAAAAACAAAATAAGTTCATAGAAAGACATATCATAAATCCAGGGATATAAAAATGTATCTTAAGGGCCATTACCCAGCCAGCGGCCGAAAATTCATATTTTGTTGAAAGATGTACTTACGATCGTACAGGGCGGCTCCAATGAGAAAGAATACTTATTCTCCGTACCAGCTTATTTTTAAATAATAACTCAATATCGATTTTATTTCAATAAGAATTTGCTTTAATTCGTATCTACATTCAAAAATGCTGAAAGGAGTGACGATAAAACTATTAAAGTTATGTACTTTCTGTAATTATTTTTTGATCAAAGGTAGGTATTTATAAATTTTCAATAATGTCTATATAAAATAGGAATGTAAAAAAAATATTAAATACCAGCTTTTGCCCCCGGCTTCGCTCGCATAGTATTAGGGGGTTTCCCACACCGTCTCCTCCACTTCCCTCACCCCCCCACCCCTCCCTCACCATCCCACCGCCGTACCCGTTACATCCATTTTTGTGCCACCCTTTAAAACGTAACAAACACGCACAGTTTCGCATTTATAACATTAGTATAGACATTTATAATTTTACGCACCAGATTTAAATGTCCGGGTTAAATTTTCCCCACAGGAAAAGCTAAACCCTTGCACACACTTCCCAAATGATCATCTGGTCAATCCACGTTATGCAATTGCACTATATAAGTATTATAATTACAAAACAATACAAGAACAACATGTTAACCTACCAGAGACCAGATGGGAAAATAATTCACCGACTCCAGATATTTTCATATCAGAGGGTTCGGCTGTGTGGAATTCCTAATTGAACCTATAAATTCTACTGATCCCTCAATACAAATATTTAAAAAATCTTTTGTAATCCTGCATGTATTTAAAATGACTGATTTTTGCATTTTTACATATAAATTCTTTGACAAATCTAATATGCCTAAATTTTGAATCAGAGACCTAGGTATAAAGTCAGTAGCCGAAATAACAAATGGTAATATTTTTATAGTCTGAGAATGCCAAATTCTTTTAATCCCATTTCCTAAATCTGTGTATTTTCTTATTTTTTCAGAAACAGTTTTTTGAATATTACAGGAGCTATTCCAAGCTACATCAATGATATATATATATATATTTTTAAATTTTGTCATGTAAAACTATATCAGGTCTATTATGACTAATTGTTCTATCTGTTAGCATAGTTTTATCATAATGTATTTTATAAAATTCATTTTCTAAAAATGAATTTGGTTCATATTCATAATATGGTACTATATTACGGCAGTCATTCAAGTTATGTTTAATTACCAAACTTTGGTGGATTATTTTTAAAACCTAAATGTATACTCGGACGGCGCTAATACAGAACATCCCGATATAATATATTCTATAGTTTCCGGAAAAGCCAAACATTTTCTACATAAATCATCAATCTTTGATAATATGCTTCCTATGATTTTTAGTATTAATAACTCTGTCTTGAATGGCAAGCATAAATCCTTCTATTTTTGCGCTCAACTCTCAAATACTCAACCATTTGTTTGACGAAAGTTTGTCAACATACGTTTGGTTGAGATAATTGAAGTGTTTTGCATGAATAATTTTATTTGACCAGGAATCTAATAATTCCTGGTTAGTATTTATAAAAATGTTGGCATTCTCGTCATATAAATTTAAAGGTGTAATTTTTCTGTGTGCCTTGCAAATTATTTTGTGCATTTCTGAGCTTAGCTTTCCTATTGAAAAAAATTCTAAGCATTTCTACCTGATTGTGTTTCAAAGATGTTATTTTGACTACACCTCTATCTCCTAAATTTCTGGGTAAATTAATTCGTTCTATAGCTGAATTTGGATGCTGGCAATTAAACTTTGTTAACGTAGTTCTAATTAATCGTTCTAAACTATCTAAATCTGTATTGGACCATTTAATTATGCCAAATGATTACGTTAAAAGAGGTATTGCCCAAGTATTTATTGCTTTTACTAAATTTTTAGCAGATAGATTGCATTTAAAAAAATTTCTGATCCTTGTTTGAAATTTAATCCTAATATCATTTTTAATACTAGTGTGATATAATCTATTCGATTGCGGGTATCCTAAATATTTATAAACCTTATCTCCTTTCTTTCATTTAATTTTGAAATTTCTGAATATACCCTCGTCTCCATCTACAATTTTGCCTTTCTCTATATGGATCGTTTTACATTTATCTAAACCAAAAGTCATTTTAATATCATCTGAAAATTTTTTAACTGCCTTAATGATTTTCTCTAAATTTGATTCAGAATTTGAAAATAATTTTATATCATCCATATATAATAGATGTGAAACTATACTACTCTCTCTTGTATTACCCTTAATTTTTATTCTAAATTTGCTTTTAATTAACATTTTAGATAGAGGATTTAATGCTAAGCAAAACCAAAAAGGACTCAATGAGTCTCCTTGAAAAATCCCTCTTTTTATTGAAATGCCCTGTACTACTATTTTCTTACCTTTTAAATTAACTAGTAAATCTGTATTCCAAAAGGACGTAATATTTTTCAAAAAGCTAATTATAATTGGGTTAACTTTATACATTTTTAATATTTTGATTAGCCACGAGTGTGGGACACCATCAAAAGCTTTTTGATAATCTATATAGCAAGTATGTTAATTACGCTTTTGATTTTGAATTTGTTTTAAAATTACGGAATCAATAACTAATTGTTCTTTACATCCCATATGTTTTCTGCGACAACCTTTTTGTTGTTCAAATAATTTTTTTATAATAATATATTTTTCATCCAAATGAGTATTATTAAATCTGTCAAGCAAGACGTTAAAATTTTGTATATTGTCGGTACACATATAATGGGTCTATATTGATTAATATAGATTAGTATTTTATACATATTTGAATTTTTACTATCAAAGGAATCACCATAGTAACATAAACAAAATGACAGCGCACGTCAAACAATTACTTAGCAACGCTTTGCTTTTCGTCCGGAACGTATAATAAATAATTTCATTTCCAGAGCTTACCAATATATAAAGCCTATATTACTCGCAAATAATGTAGCTTTCTATTAGTGAAAGCATTTTTAAAGTCCATTCAGTGTTTTTTGCGTGAGAGAGTAACAAACATCCATACATCCAGGCAAACTGTCGCTTTTATAATATTATTAGGATAATATTAGTAGGATATTAGTTTGTAAGACCTTAAATAAATAGACAAACTGAAGTATTTTCATCACAAAACACGTATGCGGATCTTTTTTTAAACGCCTTTATTTTAACTAAAATTGAAATTCTGAAACATAGCTTTCCCAGATAACGTATTGTTTTATTTTAGTGCATGATTATATGCTTTGAAATGTGTGTTGTATAATACAAATTTTTCTTTGAAAATTTAACAAATCTGCCAACGACCTACGGTAAAACCTTATTGAACTAAAAATAAACATATTTTCTCAAAAATTTAAAACATACCTTTACTAGATAAAAAAACAGTCTTTCGTAATGAATTTATAATTTTTTTGTGGAAAAGAGTCAGTACGTGTAAAATTTGATTTAAAAATGAATATTTCCGGTTTTGTCTGGTTATTCCCTCTTAAACGAGGTACAAGTTAATAATAATATTAAGCAAATCCCTAGGATCAGAACGTGTTAGAATGAAATAGATTTTTTCATAATTTCTCTCTTGGCATATAGTTTATGCGGTGTTTAACCGACAAAAAATATGTCTGTTCTAATTTGAGAACTGACATTTTTAGGTAATATCTGGACGATGCTTATCACAGACACATTTATGTTAAAAACTAATACATACGAGTACTAACTGTATGCATTACTAATTAGTTGAACAAAAATCTTGTTTTTTAGTCGTTCCTTAAAATCGCATTTCAAACTATTAGCGACATTCAACTTTTAATTAATTTAACTAAAGTGGGTTCTTTGAATTTTACAACCGTTTACCTTCAATTCTACTTCAAGATCCTTGCTTAATAAGGGCAAGGAATAAGGTATTAAAACTATTTAAGCACTCCTGAATGCCAACGTAAAATTATATGATTTACTAAAGTAGAACGTTCAAGTGTCCTTATTTTTTCACACATATATTCTCGAAGAACAAGGTAAAAAAACAGACATTACTTAATTAAAGTATTTTGATAACACAAAGATTTCACCTGTGTTAAATTGAGAAAACTTACCCCATCACAGCGTTAACATATTTTACTGTAGCAAATACAATGGTATTGATCCAATGCTGGGCATCGTGGTCGTAATACTGACATGATGTTAACCCCTCAGGCTAATTTGTTCGCTTTTCGAAACAACTCAGATAGATCTCATGGAAATGGTTGTATCTCCCTTACTATCACGATGAGAAATATGATCTAAACGGTATTAGAAAGAGAAAATACCACGCTATAAATTAAATCTAAAAGTTAACCACAGAATAATTAAAATGTATACTTTTATGAAACCAAAGTTTCCCGCAATTTGAAAAAAAAAATACGAAAATTTGTGAATTTTTTATTGATTATTTTTACACGAAACAATAAAAAAGCGAGCTGATTATATCGTTTATAACACATTTATCTAATAAAATATGTGTGTTAACTTTGTTTTTATCTTTTTTCATTACCAGTAGAATTACTTATACATTTTTTGGTTATTTCTAATAATAAAACTTGAAAGCGTATTTTATCATCTTCCAAAAACAGTTCTTAGTTTTCGGATATGTTCAAAAATATTCCATTAATTTGGATTTTATCGCGAAGCGGAAATATTCTAACCTTCTGCAGAATACGGTCAAGGGGTTAAAATCCCAATAATCTTATTTTATCCTTCGGGAATAAAAACTTTAGATTATTATTTTTTTGGTTTAAACAGTATCACTAACCGAACAAGGCCCGATAGGTAAGATACTTAATTTATTGGGTGGGGAGTAAAACTCAGCTCTGGGAGGAAGTGAAAAAAGAGGCCACGTTCTCCCTTTAATCTAGCAATTAATACTGAACACCTGAACACTTGACAGCCTTGTCCATGGCGGAAAATAAGATATAGAGCTGGAACGACATAAATAATAAACCAGTAGCCAATGTTGCAAGAGCATAAAATTATTAGGTAAATTTTTGGGATTGGTGGCCAAGGCTATTACGAATAATTTTTAGAAAAAAACTTTAGATTCGCCTTAATCACTATAAAAGGAAACTTATTGCATCACGGCTAGCGGAAAATAATGCATTTTAATTTTCAATGTCGTTAACTAAAATTACTTCGCGAACCGAAACTATGACAGCCCGCCCGCCATTTTGTGGCTGTCAAAATACGTTTTTGAATGGTTTGTTTGGCTACGCAGGGTTTGTGTAGCGGGCTTGTGTATGTTTCTTTACTTTAAAAAACAGCCTACGTTTTTGAATGGTTTGTTTGGCTACGCAGGGTTTGTGTAGCGGGCTCGTGTATGTGATAAATGGCGGGCGGCAGCGGGCGGGCTGTCGTAGTTCTGAAGTGAAATTTTATTTAACGACATTGAAAATTAAAATGCATTATTTTCCGCCAGCCGTGATGCAATAAGTTTCCTTTTATAGTGATTAAGGCAAATCTAAAGTTTTTTTCTAAAAATTATTCGTAATAGCCTTGGCCACCAATCCCAAAAAATTACCAATTATTGTTTGGACATTCGAACGGTCCAGTAAAGCTATTTTTATATAAAGGTATTTATGAGAAAATTATCAGTGTCAATATATTTCATCCCCCCGCTCAGACAAAGTCTGATTAACTCATCAAATTAAAAATATATATTCAAAGGCAAGAATATTCTTGAAAGTCGGCATTTCTAATTCAATTAAAATCAGCCTTTGATCTTACTGCCAATTTAATTGTTAATCAGAGCAGGTTTTGAAAATAAATTGTTTGCTTTATAGGGGATGATTCATCAATATTTGTTACATCATTAGCAATTACTTCAATTATTAATCTAATTGTTTTTGAAACTTGTACATGAATTAATTCTAAATTGATTTACGTTAAATAATCATGTTTTGGGAGGCAGGTATGAGTACTACCGCCCCGGGAACAACCCTGCCATTGGTCACCCCAAGTGGTTCACTACACTTGGAGACCTAGCGAGGGTGCCCGGGTTTATGGGATAAGGTTTGTATAGGTCTGGGCGGATCATTTGCCCACCTACTGCGAGGTGGGCTGAATCAAGAGTGCTAATTTAGAATAACTAATTAACGTTGTCTTATTCACGAAGAGATCATGATGATATTAATAGGACTGTCAGCGGTGATGCAATTAATCCCTCTCAAAACAAAACTGTTCAGTGTATACGAGTAAAAAGTCCAAAGTAAACATTTTTCTTGTACCCAACAGATTTATTTAAAAGACTAATCCTACAGTAGAGAGCAGCGATAGATATAAAATAACTGAATGGGTTGAAAATGAATTTATTTAATCCTGAGTGCAAATCTGGTGTGCAATGGATTAGTTCGTGATTAATTTTGTTTAAGGTGAAATTTGAACCATTTTCAGCGATAAATAATTAAAAAATGGGTGATGCGTAGGTTCAGTCCTACGGCGCAAATGAATGACATGATTAATACCATCCCTAAAACGGGCCACAACGAATCCTGTGAACATCGAATTTGGGGAATAGTTGTGAGGCAGGAGGAAGTGAGGAACGATATTGGGAAGAGGAAAGTTGGGAATTATCTGGCTGTACCAACAGATCTAAACATATAGCTATAACCTGACCATGTCTAAAATGTCTTTTTTGAACTGTGCTTTTCACCGGGGCAAAAATGGAAGTATCTTCCATTATTTCTTCAATAGTAATTTTTCTATTTTACAAAATTATACTTCCTTCAGTAAAGAAAACGGGGTAGAATCTTACGTAAATCAAGTGATTCAACATTTTAAAATACTCCTCAGCAAAAAAGTTGTCAGCTTTGGGCTTGGACAATAAACCTTTCTATCTTTGTATTTTGTCCACCGTTTTATAGGCTTTTTCATGGCTCTGGATTAACTTGAACTTAAAGCTTAAAAAAAAGTTTCGCAATATCTCGTCATGGAAAATCCCATAGACTGGTTTTATTCTGAGGCGCCGCGCGCCGGAGCGTGTCAATGAATTACAGCGAAAACACTGAATATACCTCCCCTAGAACAAGTAGTACTCATTACACTAAGTAAACTCGATATCACCACCTACACCAGTTCATTTTTCTTTGTTGTAAAATCTGAATTTCGTAGCAGTTTTATTGCAGATTTGTACGGGATTAAGAATTTATAAAGCGCTCTGCTTATGCATTACCTGTTGGCATTTACCTACTATTCCAACTATTTCCCAGTAGGTAATACTTAAAATAGAATGTTTTAATCTGAGTTTCCGTATATTTATGTTTTATTCATCTTTCTTTTCATAAACATCATTGTGGGGTTTGTATAATATATTAACACAATCCTAACAAGCGCTGTTCAACATTATGTTTATTTGTATCCATCATAGACATATGAATATTAGTAGACCTGCCCTAAGTGATAAAAGCATATTATTTCCCCCTCCCCATACCAGTTCCTTGGAACCGGCTGGAATTGAGTATGGCTCCGCGTGAATCTAAAAAATGTGACGTCATCATTCTTCTGCGAGCCAGCGTCACACCGCAACACCGCAAATAACACCGCAAAAAAACATGGTTTGTGTAAGTAAACACAAACCATGTAAGTAACGGAGACAAAAATTTCATTTACATTTTTTACTCCAAATAATGTCAGGAATCACTGGTTAATGTAAGTCAAGTACGTCCCTTAACACCCTGTATGTACCTACATAGTTGGAAGTGATATAAAAGTATCAATATAATTTGATTTCTTCAGACATCGAATCAACGCTATTTTGCTCGATCAGAGACATTTTCGCCAAATAAATCAGCTCTATTAGAAAAAAAATGCAGCAAAGCCATCTTATATTGCAAAATTTATGAAAGAAATATATCAACAACATCGGAGTATTTGGCTACCAAATTTTAAATTCGTCTTGTCGGCGTGTAACATAACTACATTTAAGAAGAATTATTACAAATGATAGGTACAAACCGTCTTGTAACTGTCGTGCCAGGAACATAGAATGAAATTAAATTAGCAATTCAAGGGTATTCATTCAAAATTTAATTAATAATTTTAAGCAAACACGTTAAATTACCAATTTAAGCCGTTAATCTACCATTCAATTTTAAAACATGTATGTCTTGAAAAATTTACTATGAAAAATTAATTTAATTTAGAGAACCTTTAGTTAGGACCTTTTTAACTCTAAAAAAAACTATTATTATAATTATTAAAACATCAATACCAATTCGCCCTACATCAAAAAATATATGGGGGTGGCCACTTTTGCCGAATTCATTGCGCCGCCACTGGACTCCACCGAACGCGCTAGAAGCACACTACGAAATACCTACAGCGTAAGGTACCGCGCACCGGCTGGTACACCTACCTACAGCGGTGAATAATTCCGCCACTTATGCGAAAGGCCTAGAACGTGTGGCTGTGCAATACAAATGCCCGCAGATGGTTTGAGCGATATCTCAGCTTTGCGTGGATTCACCCAGCATTACCTACCGTGAGATTAATTACTCGCCGCGGCTATATAAGCAGGAGATCCGCTCGCCCGCTCAGTCTCAGTACCTTAGTCTTCATTCATCAGTCGAGTAAGCAAGTCAGTCCGATCAGTGCCGCTATGCCATATCGGCCCACGCGGGCTGCCCGTCTTGCAACAAGTGAATAACGTTTATCCAATGTGACTCCAGGAACATCTTTTTAACACCTTCGAGGATTCCTTCTCCAACCACCATCCGCTGTCCGGCCCTTCGCGCCTCGACATGAGATGTCTCCATTCGCAGCATATAAAGCCCGCCGTTCTTTCTGCTTGGGATACAACCCGTTCTCTGGCAAATCGAAACCCATCGCGTTCCGCTGCCAGAGATCATCCTCATCGCCTCTCAAGATTCCTTCCTGCGTCACGTGTGTGTGCCGACTCAAAGGGCACACAGCTGCCATATCTCGTCAGCACGACGACGATCGACCGCCTGGACCAAGATCACTTCTACACCGCCATGGTGTAGAGCAACACGCCGGCTCCCTGAAGACCAGTGATCTTCACCGCCGTAGTCTCCGACCTTCATCACGCAGCAGCATCACTAACGGCACCACCGTCACTCCGCTCCGCCTCGACCCTCGCTAGGTAGCTCAACAATAAAGACTGACTCATTACACCGACTGACGCCTTTTATTTCTCGTCCCGTCTCTACCGACACGGCCCGCTCCCTCAAATATATAAAAACTAAATGTACTAGATAAGCTCGAAAATTTAGCCTGTCTTGTCACAGAATATCTGTGAGACAGGCACAGTAAAAAAATGTGTTTAACCCTTTCTACTCGTATATACTCGTAGATAAGCACCATAAATTATTTATGTTCATTAAAATTTCTGCTTGGCGATTGATCTTTTCATTAAACGGTTTAGCAATGCATAATTTCATGATGCCAGAGCCCACTATTGTATATAGAAACCATCACGGGCATGCGCACATCAAATCCCAAAGTTTCATCGTAATCGGATGAACGGTTTAGCAATGCGTAATTTCATGATGCCAGAGCTCACTATTTTATACAGACATGCGCACATAAAATCCCCAAAGTTTCATCGCAATCAGATGAACGGTTTAGCAATGCATAATTTCATGATGCCAGGGCTCACTATTGTGTACAGAAGCCATTGCGGGCATGCGCGCGCACATCAAATCCCCAAAGTTTCATCGCAATCGGATGAATGGTTTAGCAACGCATAGCGGATATACAAACCTAGAAACAAACATATTTTGATTTTTATATATACCTATAGATTTCAAGACATAAATATTTTATCCCGTCAGCAATCTAAGAAAGGTGGTGAGACCTAAAATATTTATAAGTTTCAGTATTATGTATAACTTCGAAGACTTTACCTCTTCTTTCATTTTTATCTTAGTTTTAATCTTCAACCCGTCCATATTGTATCTACATTACGATGGTATTATCTTATTCAATATAAATGATTAAATAATATATCGTAAGAATTATTTATCTACTCGTGTGATTCTACTTTTGCAAAATCTCCTAATATAGCCTACTAACAAATTATTTCTGAGAATAGTGAGACAAAGTTCTGATAACGTGGGAACTCACTTATTGACTCACTTATGAAGAAAGTTTGTTATGAAAAGATAGTGAGATAAAATTCTTATTTTTCTTCTTATTCTTCTCTGGTGATATAAGGAATCAAACTGATTAAAATACTAGAAGGCAGGTGATCGTTGGGTATTTCCTCGTTGATCCGCACTCAGAAAATTGTTTTCTTTTTTTTAATATGAATACCGCACAAAAGAGTCCCAATTGCTCCCGTCTGAAACCAGTGAGACTATGGCATCCCCAGTTGGTGTATGTTGTGAGGCTGTAGGTGTAGGTACTGGGGAGGAGAAGGAGATAGGGAAGAGGAAGGTGAGGAAATACAGGGCTATACAGATCTGGTCACCAAACACGGCTAAAGTTATTTTAAGCAACGTTTCAATTCTCAATGGTGGTCTTACACCAGGGCTATACTGAGAAATCTGGAACGTGCTGCGAATATACTATATTTTATTTAAAATTACTTAATTGTAAAATAACACAAATTAATCAAGTAAAGTTTATTTGCCACGCCAGGATTCGATCCCGCGACCTTCGGATTGCGAGTGAAGGGCCTTATCGCTGGACCACGCCGACCGTCATAATATCTAATTATCAAAAAATTACAAATACACCCGTGCAAAAAAATAACTTTTAAAACAGGCGATGTTATTGCCATTTTCTTCCATATGGAAAAAAATGCTGCCATGATTCGTAGAAACAGTAATTTTAGAAGTCAAAAAAGAAAAAATCTTTAGGAAAGGTTATCGTTGCGAAATTCTTTAACCGAATAAAATGATTTTTAGCTTTGTGTCCTATTTTGGTTATACTGATGCAAATGTATATTTAGAAGGTTCCATGCCAACTCAGAATGAAACCAACTCAGAAACACCCCTGAAAGGTCATTTAAAGCAATGAAAAAATAATTTATAAATAAGCCGGTAACCCTAACCTAACTTAACCTATTTAACCTATTTTTAATCTCTTTTTATCATCACTCCTAATGGCCTTTCCGAGGTGCTTCTGAGTTGGTTTCATTCTGAGTTGTCCGGGCACCATTTAGAAATACCAAAAACCCGTGGTACAAGCGGTAAACTGGTGACCCTAAAACACGCACAGAGGCCAAGAAACTTTTTTTTCGATCTGGTCAACTCGATTTATTGGGCTATTTTATGTATTATTTAAATACATAGCAACTATGACCAATCCTTTAGTGATCGATTTTTCAAGTCTGAACTAAAAATATCGAACTTTGAACTCGATTTAATCGAAGAAAACAAATTGACCCTAATTGCTTTCGGAGTATCTGGGCCTAAGGCTTGGAATAGACTCCCTCCGGAATTAAGATGCATAACAAGCCCAACAGAGTTTAGGTCCAAACTAAAAACCTACCTTTTTGGGCTTTCATACCCTTAATTTAAATATATCTACCTGACAGTATCATACTTGTATTGCCTATGATTTGTCTTAATCAGACTTTCCTTATTGAATTAATATTACTCGATTAAAATTACACATTAATCTGTCACTTTACGAATCACCCTTAGGAAGATCAAATCCTTGTACTACTGTACCGCCCACCATAAAATGTTGCTTTTGCTTTCCAAAATACACTCATAGAATATATTATATATTAATATTAAAACTAGGTTTTGCCCGTAGCAGAGGCAACTAACGGGTTAAAACACTATGCGATTTGCGTGTGAACGTGGATGAGGCGAGGAGGAGTGTGTGTTAAATTAAATATATGAAGAAAAAAATGATGTCTGAATGCGGATGAAGCGAGCGCATACAAAGGGAACAGGTAGTCGGCCGCTCCCCCAAAGTTTCGTCGCAATCGGATGAACAGTTTAGCAATTCATAATTTCATGACGCCATAGCTCACTATTTTACATAGAAACCATCGCTGGCATACGCACATCAAATCCCCAAAGTTTCGTCGCAATCGGATGAAAGGTTTAGCAATGCATAATTTCATGACGCTATAGCTCAATATTTTACATAGAAACCATCGCCGGCATACGCACATCAAATACCCAAAGTTTCAACGCAATCGAATGAACGGTTTAGCAATGTATAATTTCATGATGCCAGAGCTCACTATGTATACAAAAATCATCGCGAGCATGCATACATAAAATCCCCAAAGTTTCGTCGCAAGCGGATGAACGCTTTAGCAATTCATAATTTCATGACGCCATAGCTCACTATTTTACATAGAAACCATCGCCGGCATACGCACATCAATTATTAAAATTATATTAAAAAAACCTTCTGACTACCCAACGGATCAATTATTTGAGGAATTCCAAGTACCTTCATTCAAAGATCTGTACAATAAAAATGCATTGATTCAAATTATAAAAGAAAAAGAAAAGTATCAATTTATAACTGAAAACCGTACAAGACATAAATATTTTTTTTCATGCCGAAAATTAAATACTTCCTTCGCACAAAATTTTTATACTTATCAAAGAAGACTTATTTTCAACCGACTACCGGATGAAATTAGAAAAATTAATGATAAAATCCAATTAATAAACACTGTTAAAAAATATTTTAAAGATAATCTCAAAAAAAAAAGTTTCCGACTAATCTAATCTCAAGAATAACTTATAACTCAGTTTCCTAGTGATACTCCATTCTTCAAATAAGTTAAATTTTGTTTTGTTTTTAACAACTAATTACAATAATTCTAGATACATTATCCAAATAATAAAATTGTTTGATAGTTGATAAATACTTATAATTACATAACACCGAACTTACAACTTATTGCTTTTTTTTACATTCACATTGTAATTTAAGAACTTATGATATAATACAGCATTTAAAAAATGTACGCTACTCTTCCAGACACAAGCTAATGCTTCCATGGAAGAGTGGTATTAATTAAGATATTTGAACATGAATGTACGCTAATTATTACATAATATAAATGTACATTATATTTTATATGCTAAAATAAAAAATAAAAAAATCCCCAAAGTTTCATCGCGATCGGATGAACGGTTTAGCAATGCATAATTTCATGACGCCATAGCTCACTATTTTACATAGAAACCATCGCCGGCATACGCACATCGAATCCCCAAAGTTTCATCGCAATCGGATGAACGGTTTAGCAATGCATAATTTCATGATGGCGGAGCTCACTATTGTATACAAAAACCATTGCGGGCATGCATACATCAAATCCCCAAAGTTTCATCGCAATCGGATAAACAGTTTAGCAAGGCATAATTTCAAAATATATTTCAGGATTAAATAACATGTGTTCACAACTATGTCCTCTGCGTGCGAACACTATATTTTAATTTCTTTAAATAGACAATTACAGTGTTAATTTCAAGCGACCTCCGAGGTAAGTATGGTCCTGTATACATTTTAAGGCAGTAGATATCGCATTTATTGGTCGAGACATTGTACATAGGTAATTTTCGTAACAGTGATCAATGAACCGGTGGACGCAATTTTTAGCCATAAGTTGTTTTTAATTGTTTGTCTAGTTTGTAATTTTTGTAGATTTTAGAAATATATAGTAAGTTTGTAGAGCGCCCTTGAGGTAAATTTTTACAAAAACGACGCTATTCAAATCATCCAAATATTATTATTAATTGTGACTTATCCTGTTTCACGCTTGCATTAAGGGTATCTGAAGTCTGAACACCGTGAACATAACATAAGCATAAATATCATAGACATCCAAATTTAATAGACCAGAAGATACAGATGAGGGGTAAAACCAAACTATGGGGGGGGTGAAGAGGGGAAGATGACAGTGATTCGTTAAAAAATTAATCTGACTGTATAGAGACATCTCGCATTATAATATCACCCTTTAGTTCTTAAAAGCATAATCTGCTTTTGAATGAATAGACCTTATTACATGGGAGCGCGAATTGCCAGCCACGTTATTAACATATTTGCGTAGTCCAAATGCGGCAAAGTAAAGTTCATCCCTTTTCACAGACGCATATTTTGTTGCCGTATTTAGTTAAGACCCTTTTTTTTTTTTTTTTATTAGTAAGGGACAAACAGCTTGTACATAAAACAAAAAGATAAAAATATACATTGTTAAATCGAGTCAAGTCAAAAAAGTCTCCTATGTTAAAGTTGATTGGAGATACAGTTTTATTACATATTAAAATTAATTTGAGATGAGGAGGAGAGGAAGGGGAATAAAGGAGGAGGATAGGAGATGCTCCGGATACTTTTCACACTCACGTATTAATTTTCGATCGTACGTGTTACTTCTAATCAATATTTCTGTAGTGTATGGCTACAAATTAAGTTTTACAAATGTTTAATAATTTACTTACCCCTGTAATCAGCGACGAGCTCACTCGAGAACCGCCCACATTCGTTGTTCGACATATTTTAGGGTATTAATGTATAGCACAAGCTATAATTTTTGCCATGTTATTTCGTAAAATGTACGATGTGTGCTCGACGCTGGTACGGACAAGAATGATGACGTAACATTTTTTAGATTCAAGCGAGGCTCTCGTAAGCCCAGCCGGCTCCATGGAACCGTTATGGGGAAGGGGAAATAATACGCTTTTATCACTTAGGGCAGGTCTAGATATATTCAAATGTCCATGATAAATATTTATTTTTTACCCTTTACCGGAACACATATTGATTAAATAGCATTAGCGGTACAGTAGGTAACCGTGATTGATGAGTTCAATGACCACAAATTGAGGAACTTTCAAAACAAAACAACAACAAAAAATCCCTCTGAATTTATTTTTTCAAAATTGTTCTAATTTCTAGTTTTGAAGTCAGATTATACCGGATGATCACCGGAACCATCGATCAGCTGCAAAATACAGAGAACGGGATTGAAAACAACATATTGTGTTACTCGAACAAGCTCTCTCCCTAGTTAGTCAACAGGCAGACTTTTATCGTAATCAAATCAAACAATATAGGTATCAAAACCAATAGGGGTATGTATGTACCCATTGATTTTGAGGTTTGTTCAAACATGCCACTACAAAACAATCCAAAGATTAATATTCCCTGCGAGGTAAAGGTTAGCATTGTGGTACCTAGCACTGTGCCTTATCACCCTAATCTATAATAATACGTAAATTAATACAAAAAGTTCTGTGCATTTTTTCAAAGAAAGGCCAGTTCTTTAATTAAATCGTGTATTAGGGGCCAAGGGGGGGAGGGGAGTAGAGAAGTGTGACAAGGGGTGTGGGGGGGGGGGTCATGAGCATTGTGACGTCACATGCACAAAACGACTGCGACACATGCGACTGCCACAAAAATATTTTCCCTATCCCATTACAGTGCCCTTGAGGTGTTTTTTCACAAAAACGGCGCTATACAAATCATCCTAATATTATTATTATTACGCCCCCTCCGTTGTGGCAAATGTTACCGTGACAATATTAAATGTTTTCGAAAAACCCTTAAAATAATACCAATTATTATTTTTTCAAAATAAAAATTGTAAAATATAAAAAAATAAATAATATATAAAATTGCAAAATATGTGACGTCACGCTGGGGGGGGGGGTCTCACAAATGTGACTATGTTTGACAAGGACGGTGGGGGGGTCAAATATCATGAAATTCATGTGACGTAATTTATGGATGGCCCCTTAGAGTGATTATTTTTTAATTAAATCGTGTTTTATACCTAGTGATAATATTTTAGGATATCATGCCGTCTTGTGCTTCCTCCTTTCGCCAATGTTTCGGACCTGTAACGTTGTCTGAAAGTTGACTAAATAATGAAGAAGTGCAACTCGGCATAATATCCCAAAAAATGATCAAGATATTACGTACTATTTTAGCAGTCCTAACGCCAAAGCGAAAATTTATGTTTCGGCTCAACGAAAATGTTGAGATTCTTTATATTTAATGTGTTACTTTTCTTATTAGAAAGTCTGCCGACCCCCAACCTAAAGATGGGATTAGACCAAACGAGCACAGGGCTAGAGCTGGAACAAGAGCGTTCTTTCTTGATCTTTAGTATAAACGGTAATTCGTTTTCACCATTTACACCAAAATAATACCAACGAACAAGAACAACGAACAGGAATAACAAGAACAAGAATTCTTGCAAACGCTCTAGGAATGTTTCGATTAGGCGAGCGAAAGCATGAACATTCTTCAACAATCAGTGGTAGTGTTCACTACACAATATCTGACTGTTAGAGCGATATTGTGATTTCAAGTGCTGCATTTATCGTTGACCCAATTATAGAAAAAGAAAAGAGAGAAGAAAATCATTTTTATAATTTATTTTTTTTTTTTTTATATTCATTAAGTAACAATTCATTTTTATTTTCCATACGTTGGATCTTACAGACATCTGAAACTTTACTTTTATCATTCGTAGATATTTTTCATTAAATTTTTAATCCTTTTTTCATTTCATTTCCAATCCATAATTAGTACGACCAAGTCGATGCGGTAACTATATGGGTGCGCTTGCAGCGTTTACTTCGAACGAATGCGCATTCTATAAAATTTCGTTGAATTCGAATCACCGAAAAAATGCTCTATAACTGTATACACCAAAATAATTTGCAAGGGCAAACTAGAATGAGCATGTTCGTTTGGTGTAATCCCACATTCAGGCAACAGATATTATTATATTAAGCATGGTACATCGAGGTTTACTAATTTCGCACTGTTTGATCTTACAATATAACATAACACTCACCTGAGCAATCTGGTCGAACCTGCCAAACAGTTCATTGAGCGTCTTGACCAGGTCCGAGGCGCTCAGCTGCTCCGAGAGGGGCGTGAAGTTGACGATGTCCGCGTACAAGATGCTCACGTTGTTGTGCCGCTGGACGTACATCTCGTGGAAACGGGTCTGCTTCGAGGACATCTCCTGACAGGCGTCTGCCATCTTCAGCATGATGCTTCTCTTCACCTACAAAGATGAAAAAGCAATTGTTAGCTGGATGACATTCGAACACTTAATGATCAATTGGTTTAAATCTGCTGCTAGCGCCAGACGCTCTCTGCGGATAGGAAAAATCAAACACGCGAATAATGGTTACCAACAGATAATTTTATAATTTTTTTTAAATTTAATTTTATAATGTAATTTTTTAGTTCTGCAAGCATTTTAGTTTTTATTTTTGTGACAGCTATTTCGACTTACAAGGCCATTTTTACTATGGTTAAACCTTTTTGAGACGACTTTTTTCTACAATTCTAAATTTTAATGTTTTGAAGGTGCTGAAAAAATAATTGAGACAGTAAACATTATTTTATGTGGGGTACTTTGGAATCTGTTTTCGCCGCACTAAATGATAATTAATCCTTATTCCTTAATAGTTGAAGTTACTGCTATGACTCATTTAATGCGTTATACTGTTTAGATTTTATGATACAGCTGTGACAAAAATATAAACTAAAATACTTGCAGAAAATTTGCAGAAAATAATAACATTATTAAATTTAATTTAAATACAATTTGAAAAATCTAAATAGAGTTCTACGAAGTAAACAAAAAAACAATTAATAATAGATATATCAACAGAGAATGGCTTCATTTTTTGTGGGAAAAATTAAAGACGAATCATTTTACAACAATCGCCGTATTAATGATCATATTTTGGTTTGCTAAGCCTGGTGTTTAGATTTTTTAAATTCTTATTTATGTTTGCGCGTCGAATGATTTTTAACGATTAAATGAATTTTCAGGAGCTTAAAAAAGGAGGTTTAAAAGTATTTTATACTTAATACCAAACAAGAGTAATAACTGCCCGAAGGCAGTTGAATCATGGAATGAATATTTGGTTAAGAAGCTGAAGTTAGTGAAGGAATGAGTTTTATATATTTGGGAAGTACTGGAATCATTGGATTTGGTCACTTAACTAGATAAACGTTTAAAAACCACGTTTCTACACTGAAAGTTGGTCTCTCTGCGACTATCTTATGCCCGGAATATTTGATTATTTGAGGACATGCGCAGCTCCAATAAATGTGTATTTGAATTGCCTTATATAGGTATTTTTATACAACATACAATATCACACCCACAGTAAACACGTATTTTTTTCGTTCCAAGTATAATACTAATAAACATCAGTTAAAACTCATTTTAGTTATTTTGTCTACAAGACTAGTATCTACGGTGTACGGCAGTACTCGAGTGTGTGAAAAGTTTTAGTGCCAAGACGAACAACTGGTAAATAAATCGAAATAAAAAAAAAATAAAAATTATTATCACAAAAATTTCAATCTGTCAACAGCGAGCGATAATCTCACACACACACGCTCTTACCGAAGTGCAATACATCCGAATCTGATAACTCACAAGTAGTAAAAACAAATACAGCAACATGAATAATACTTGCCTTATGTGTTCAGAGGCTACTCTCTCAGCCGAGTCGGTTTTCGTGTGCGCACTGTGCAAAGGGACCTTTCATTTACATTGCGGAGGAGTCGCGGAGAGCTCTTACCGTCGACTCAGTAAGGAGCGCCGCGCCCAGATCAAATGCAAGGAATGTTTAACGGTACTACCTAATGTTAAAGTCAGCGGTACTGCACCTCCGGACAGTGAACTACTCGCTAAACTAATGGAACAAAACACTCAAATTCTAGCAACTCTGGAAACAATGAGTAAACAATACCAGGAGATTTTACTTCGTGTTCACGACCTTGAAGATAAAAACAAAATACTTGAAAAAAAGAACAATAACCTCGAAGCGAGACTTGAAACTATTGAAAACCACATGGAACAGATTGATAGACAAAGCAGATCAAGAAATTTGGAGATTAGAGGAATCCCTGAAACCAGCGGGGAAAACCTAAATAATATTTTATTCAATATTAAAAAAACCATCAGCTCAAACGATGCTACCAATATTGATTCAGCGTACCGCACCACACTAAAAGTCTCCAAAGATAAATGCAGGCCCATCTTAATAAAATTCAAATCCACTATTTACCGAGATGATTTTCTGGAAGAAGTAAAAAGGTTCAACAAGCAAGCTGAAAATCGAGAAGGCAAACTAAACACCACCCTCATCGGATTGGCAGGACCAAGCTCCCCTATATACATTTCCGAACACCTGACATTTCAGGCGAAGCACCTATGGTTTCTTGCTCGCAAGGCTAAACGCGAAAACCTTTTCAAATTTGTTTGGACCAGAGGTGGTCAAGTATATATCCGAAAAGAAATTGGAACTCCTGTCATTATTGTTAATGACAAAAATAAGCAACTTTTGTCTCCCTCACTCACTAACATGTAAACAAAGTTCCTTTAACTACAAAACTTACTTTCATATACTTTTAAATTTTTCTTATTTTTCTTTTATAAACAGCAGTAAAATATTATTATATGTTTCTAGCACAAAGATACTATTTTTATGCGATGTGTCTAAACCATTTATATATTTAATGCAACTGATTCTGTTAGGTTACAAACATTGTAAATGGAAGAAATAGCTGATCTATTGGATAATTTGACACCAATTCAATGTAAAGAAACAAGCAGTAATCTAGAAGTTCAACAAACATTATCTCAATCAGCCCTAAAAATCTTCTCAATGAATATTAGAAGCATAAACCGTAATTTTAACGAATTATTGATAGTTCTCACAGACCTAAACTCCAACTTTGACATAATCATTTTGAGTGAATGCTGGATCAATGAAAATTACCTTCCCAAAAATATAATAAACTACACCCACTACAACACACAGAATAACATAAACCAAAATGATGGTGTTATTATATATATAAAAAATCACATACCTCACACAGTAAACGAAATCATAATCAACCAATCCAACTGTCTCAAAATTGTTATAGATAAACACGTAACCATATTTTCAATTTATCGATCACCAGCTACGTCTAACATAACCCCTTTTCTAAATTCACTAAACCAATTTTTATCTTGTGTAACTGATTGTGATAATCTACTTATTATTGGTGACCTTAATATAAATATAATTAATTCCATGCATCCTCAAGCCAATGATTACATAAACCTGCTAACTTTTCAAGGTTTTGTCCCAGCCATCACAGCACCCACCAGAGTATCTGGCTCGTCTGTAAGTTGTATTGATCACGTATTTTCAAAATGTAAATTAAAAACTATATCTCTTGTATATCAATGTACCGTCACAGACCACTACGCTACCATAACTTCTCTTTCTCACAAAGTACATAAACCACAACCGCACGAAATTCCACAAAATAAAATATCATATACCACACTTTTTGAGCTGGTCTCACAAGAAAATTGGTCGAATCTTTACAAACAAAATGATCCTAATTTAGCCTGTGAATCTTTTGTCCAAACACTTCAGAACCACTTAACCAACGCTACATCCAAAACAACAGACAAAACAAAACATTATGACACGAAACTCAAACCTTGGATAACTGTTGGTATTCTTCATTCTATACGTAAGCGAGATAAACTCCACGCACTCTGTAAAAAAAATCCCAACGACCATGAATCCCACATATTTTACAAGAAATACAGAAATGTTTGCAAGAAAATTACTTCAAAGGCCAGAGAAGATTACTATAAAAAACAAATCATAAACGCCGAAAACGACAAGAAAAAAATATGGAGTATTATCAAGGACATATCATATACTAGACAAACGACTACACCCATCAATAAGATTAACATTGAAGGCCGATCACTAACAAATACACGTAATGACTCCGTAAAAATCGCAGACCATTTCAATAAATTTTTCACCTCAGTCGGATCTAGCCTTTCTAATAATATCTTAACTAGAAATAATGTTTCGGAACATGACCTAGCAAACAAAATATCCCTGTCTCATCTGAGTTATACTCCATTTGTTTTCACTCCTACCACAGAACTGGAAATTATAGAAATCATCACATCATTAAAAAATAGCCATTCAACAGGAGTAGATAAAATCTCTTCTAAACTCGCTAAACATTTAAAAACCCTTATTGCCAGCCCTCTCAAACATATTATAAACTTAAGCCTCCAATCCGGAATATTCCCAAAATCACTTAAACATGCCTCTATCATCCCTATTTTCAAATCAGGTGACAGATCTTCCCTGAATAGTTACAGGCCTATATCGTTATTGAGCACTATATCCAAAATTTTTGAAAAAGTAGTGAAACTAAGACTCCTCAAATTCCTCGAGGACAATAAAATTCTTTCAAAAAACCAATACGGTTTTCGTAAAGATTGCAGTACTGCTGATGCAATTGCAACCTTTACCAAACTGATATCAGATAACCTCGATAAAGGCAATAAACCTCTTGCTGTTTTTCTAGATCTGTCTAAAGCCTTCGATACTATTTCCCACCACATTCTTTTAAAAAAACTCCAACAGATTGGGATAGAAGGTACTGCTCTGAAATGGTTTAAAAACTACCTCACACAGAGATCACAAACAACCGTCATCCACTCTAATCAAGAATGTAGGAGTAAATGCTTACCTATCTCCTATGGCGTGCCCCAAGGGAGTGTTCTAGGACCGCTCTTATTCCTCATTTATATGAACTCCTTACTGAATTTGGATATTGAAGGTAATATAATATCTTTCGCTGATGACACTGTTATCATATTTACAAGTAAAATATGGAAAATAACAATCGAGAAAGCAAATTCTGGACTGAGCAAAATTAAAAAATGGCTAGACTCTAACCTCCTCACCCTAAATATTCAAAAAACGCAATATATGCATTTCTCAATCCGAAAATTCACTCTCCCAGAAAACCTTCCTAAGCTAGTCATTCACACTTGCCCACAAAATCTAGATAATCCCTCACTATCTCTTTCAAACAGCTGTTCATGCCCAATTCTCAAACCTTCTAATGAAATAAAATACCTAGGGGTCACTATAGATAACCATTTACGCTGGGAGGCCCAAATCAACTCCATAACAAAGAGACTCCGTAAGTTATGCTATATTTTTTATTCTATTCGATCAATCCTTGACATAAAAACACTCAGAAGTGTTTATTTTGCTCTGTTTCAATCTATAGCAACATACGGCATTATAGGATGGGGAGGTTGTGCAGCATCCATTCTCTACCCTCTAGTGACCATTCAAAAACTTTTGTTAAGGATCATCTTCAAATGTTCCCCTTCTCATCCATCAGAGCCACTCTTCAAAAAACTAGCTGTCTTAGACATTCGCCAATTGTACATTAAGATAGTTCTCATCCATATCTGGAAAAATGGTTTGATAAAATCCACACAAAAAGATATACATACTCGTTACTCAACTCATGCAAAATGCACAATCCCTACAACAAAAACAACTTTTTCACAAAGGCAATACTCATACATCGCACCTAAAATATACAACGAACTAAATAACAACATCAAAAAATCTAGTACACTTACTCACTTTGCAACTAGTGTCCAAATATGGATATCCGTAAAGGGTCGACAGTTTTTTAAAGAATTTCTTTAGAAAATTTATTTGAAGAGAATTATGTCATTGCCAAACTTTGTTTTATTTAAATATAAGCTTGGTGGGAAACAAAGGTCACGTGTCATTATCCGTAATTCAAATTTAATTTTGCCTTAGCATTACATTATCGTTTTCTAATATTTTCTGCTAGAACAGGGATAGATATTTAATCCTTTTATGAAGATCAACTTTTGCCTAAACCGCTTTTGCAATATGCTAGCAGCTAAACTGCATTTGACTCGATAATATGATATATTCAAATCATAAAAAATACTCCTAAGTACTAGCACACTAAAATTTTTTCTTTTTTTTCCACTTGTTAAGGAAAAATATTTTTTAATTATTATTTCACTTATTGTCCTCTTCTCGTGCATACATATCTACTTATTTTTTCTGTGAAAATGTGTTTTTGCCATTGTGAAAACATCATCTGCAAATTATTGATATTTGTAAAATATAATATCTCATTATTACTTCTTTTATCTGGAGGATAGCATCACTTTATTTTATTTCCATTGTGAAAATATAATAAAGCTTTCAAC
Organism: Limnephilus rhombicus; assembly: GCA_929108145.2. NCBI lineage: Eukaryota > Metazoa > Arthropoda > Insecta > Trichoptera > Limnephilidae > Limnephilus > Limnephilus rhombicus. The sequence continues at coordinate 27,233,046 of OV815279.1, forward strand.
TTTTTTATAAAATGTGGGAGAAGAAAAGTTTTTAGTCATATTTTGTAAATAAAATTGATATCGGTTTATATACCGCTAATAAATTTTTTTGGTTGTAATCACTATAATATAAATAGCCAAAAGTTTAAATACTTTTAAAAACTAATTCTTTAAAACTGTTTGGCACCACTGTGTACTAGTGCCTATATCTACATGTTTATGTACTCAGAGCCCAGTGCCACCAGAAAATCACTGTAACAATAATAATTTACTCTAGTGACCAGTGTAATTCGGCGGACTCGAAACATAAATTTATTCCAAAATTTATTTGTACAAAAATTGGATTGAAATAATGTACCTACCAATATTACCACGTACACACAGATCTTCATTAAAATCGTTATCATTTCTTATTTGCATACTCTACAAAGTACTTACTTCGACTTTATATATTTTATAATTATATCATTTTTATATTCTTTCATGTATTGCCTTCTATGTTCTATACTTTTCATATTATTTTTATATTCTACTATATTCTTTCATACTCTTTTATACTCTATAGTAATTTATTGTTTCCATACTCTTTAGTTATTTACATTATTTTATATTCATTTGTTTTCTTTAAATTTCTTTAATATTATTATATATAATATGTATATTTATATATTTTTATTTTATTTTTTTATATTCTTGCACATTTCTTTATATTGCATCTTTTAATATACTGTATATGAAAATCGACCACCACAACACAGGCATGTGCCTAGTATGGTGGTCGAAAAATCCCCAATTCATGTAATGAATAATTCAAAGAATAAAGAAACTTTATTATTATATATATATTTTGATGTGAGCATATTCAATATTCACACTTCACATTTTCCCCTTTCGCGATAACATTTATTTGGGATACACAAATTGATTCCATCCGGATTTACGAAACCTTTTTCAATGAGCTTATTCAACTGTATTAACGTCAAGCAAGTCAGAAACATCCTTGGGAATAAAAGTAGTTGCCTAAAGGATCTACCCCCGCAAACTTGATTCATTCAAACTTTAAAAAAGCTTTACTGAAATAGAAGTATGACTGGATGATCTTTAATATTTTATTTTGATTAGTTCATTATAACTTACGCGTCTAGAAATCTAGACGGTTTTGGTTCCCTTATAAATGAATAAATTCTCCGGAGAACTGTAATTTAGAAACGTATTTTGCCGCACCTTCTTCTAATGTTTCAAAACCTTCCATCTAGGTCTGTTTATAAACAACCCAGCCCCTTTATTCACACCCTTTCGTCTGTCTGGTCCCTCCCAGCCCATCCGGCAATCCTGTCTATAAGTAAAAGTAACATACAAATGTAGATTATGTAAGAAAAAGCCATTTAACTTTTCGAAAAAACACAGTTCTTTCCATTTGTGTTTGACCTTTCCACCGTTAACACAAATAAATCTGGGTGCAGAAAATGACAGGTTGCGTGTTGAAATTATGACGTCATGGTGGTATTAAACCGATATTGTGACCTAACCTACTATTTAGCTTTCGTAGAAAAAATCCAAACGTCACACGTAATAGATATAAATATTATATTGTATTATTAAAATAATTCCTGGATTGAGAAGAACTGATGTCTGATATCACTCTAAATTTCTTCTTGAAATTAAATTCATGGGTTACAATAGTTACGTGATAAAATGCAATTTATCATAATGTTATATTGATTTGAATTGAAAACAGTGCGAGCTTGAAAATTGAATGTTTGCAGAAAATAATTTCCTTATAAAAAACCACTAATCTGAGTTTATCTGACGACTATTAAATAATGGAAATGAGTTCATCTCAATCTCAGGAATTATTATAATACCAAAAACTCCTATCTTTTGACGAAGGCATTATCTTCCTTAATGAAAATTCATTTCTTTTTCGTCCCGTATTTCGAACAGGTTCTGACATTTCATTTTCACATTCATGCTTTAAAACTTGGAATATACAAGTTAGGAGTAAAATATCGATTGAATTGAAACGTTGCTCGAAATGGCTTTAGCCGTGTTTGGTGACTAGATCTAAATAGTGAGGAACTTCCCTACCTTCCTTTTCTCTCCTCACCTGTGGCAGGGGTGTTGGTTATCGAACATATGGTTCCCGGGGCGGCGGTACCCATTCACGCCTCCCAAAATAATAATTATAAAGCTTTAACATCATGAAATCACATTTTGACTCATTACGGGCGATCTTGGCCATGTTTAGGAAATAACACTGTAAATTTATTAATTAATTCTTAAATTTGAATGCCTTTCTTATAATTATGCTAATAAATTGTTAATATGAGTTGATGATGAGATTTAGCTTTAGAAGGGAGGGAATCATGAAACCGATATAATTTTAATATTAAATTTTTATTTTTTAAAGAACGACAAACATTCCCTGGTTACGAATAACCTGACCATATATGGAAAATCTCCTACTACCACCACAGTAAGCGGAAAATGTTGGTTGTATCGTGATGGAGGACCTGGCCAGCCGAGGAATCAAACACGCGATGCCATCTCAGCCACTGACCTGTCGATACGAAGTCATATTATAGCGTTTGCTGCTAGCAGCGTGTCTGTTTACGCAATTTCGTATGGTCTTGTTGGCTGCCTTGTACACTGAAAAGGGCACGTGTGCTTCGGGCGATCCTTCGAGAGTTTTCGGCCGCTCAGTTGACGTGAAACCGCGGTTTGGGTAGTTGTGACTGTGGAACGGGCTGTCATTAGTGCTGGACTCAACGTACTTCGGAATGTGAGATTATAATAACTTCGGAATGTGAGATTATAATAACTTCGAAGTACGTTGAGTCCAGCACCAATGACAGCCCGTTCCACAATCACAACTACCCAAACCGCGGTTTCACGTCAACTGAGCGGCCGAAAACTCTCGAAGGATCGCCCGAAGCACGCGTGCCCTTTTCAGTGTACAAGGCAGCCAACAAGACCATACGAAATTGCGTAAACAGACACGCTGCTAACAGCAAACGCTATAATATCATGTGAATAAATGTGACAAAAATATCATGCTTTTATAGAATCACTTCAGCGTTCGAGTAGTGTTTTTAATTTAAGAGATATTAACACATTATTTTGTATTTACACGCCATATAGAAACTTCAATATTCTGCAAGTAGAAACGGTAAAACAGTAAACATGTTAATGTTTGCGGCAAAATATTACCCCGTAAATCTCCCTGTCGCGGTCGGTGGAAAGTGTGCTGCTTATGAACACCCCTACTGCTTTTCAAAGGGTTGATAAAACTGCAAAATCCTTGCTCCTAATTTATATCTAATTTAACATTTTAATTGGTTGGAGTGCTGCTCTTTGTTTTCACAGAGCAACTTTACACAAACGTCCGCTTTTTGAAATGTTAAACAGCAGTATTTTGCAGTTACGTGGATTTAAGTGTTTACTTTTCTGCTGTTCCTCGCACTGGTTAGCGGGAAATCAGAACTTCTTTTTTTATATTAGCTCCAAATAGGAGGCCCTGAGGAAAATACTTTCCCTTGGGGCCTATGTCATCTTCGGGGATGCTGTATGAAGGGTTTTTTTAACAAAAAAAATTAAAGGGACCTCTGGGAAAGAAATAGGAAATAAGAAATATATGAGGGGTGAGTGGGAATGTCGGGGTCAGTGTGTCCAGGATCCGTGCAAAGCAATGCGTAGCGGGATTCCGGCTGGAGAGGTCAAAACACCTCCCTCAACCAGTCTCCCTCAATCCGGCCCGCCACACAGCAGAGGCATCAGCCGCCAAGGCCTGGACAAACCTCACACCATGAACTCGGGAACCTCTGCTAAGTCACCAAACTTAGCGGACCACTTGGGATGACCTATGGCAGAAGTGATGGTAATTCATTAAATGGTTCCCGGTGCAGGGGAATGTTGACCTAAAAATGTGATAAAAACGTAAATTAAATATATTTAATTTAAACGAAACAATAAATTAAATAAAAAATCATATATTATTCTACCAAATAGTTAGTCTTGTCATTTTCCAGATAAATAATGCTAGGATGTTGATTGTCTTTTATTGTAAATGTAATATTTTGTTGTTATTCTTATTTTTATTGTAGCTATGTTATAAATTGTGCCTGCTCTCAACACAGAAGTTCATAGTGAGCACATAACAAATATAATGTAATTAAAATCAAAAATAAGCCACTGAAAAATGAACTAGGGACATCCTTCACCATTTTTCCTTTCAAGTAATATTTGGCAAGCCGTTGTAAGTGCAAAACATAATTGAATGATCTAATTTATTGTATTTATATAAAGGAACCATTTTTACAAACAATTTACCTCAAATTGATATTTGAGGTAAAAAGTAAGTTATGAAAATGTTACACTTTTTTTGGTTGTCATAATAAAAGTTTAAGAAAAAGTTTTAAAAATAAATCTTTGAAAAAATTGTTTTAAAGAACACGTTGGGTGCAAAAATGTTACATAGAAGATTATAACTTAGGGTCTAAATGTTATAAAAATGAATACAAGATGGAGAGCATGAGACAAGAGTGATTATTACTAGAATTTATATCTTAGTGTGGACCTTGAGTTGTTTGCAATACTTTGTATGAGGAGGTGTGTGCAATACTTTGTATGTCAAATGTATCGGGAGTATAAATTTATACGATAATACTAGCGTACACAATGACGGCTAAAGTAAAATTAGGGTGCCGAAAATAGGTAAAAGTTCTTCAAACTATTCAAAAATACCTTTAAAATGTTCTCTATAAATCAGTTCAAAATGGACGGCAAGAATTTATTATTTAACCGCAACCCAATTGCCTGCACATGTGCCCAAAGTTGAGTTATCTTTCGCGCGGCTAATGCTGGTTAGTTTCGTCTGTATTATTTACGGAGTTACTACGGTCGTTCTATTTTCCATATTTTAAAATCATAAAATTTTCAAATTGGATATTGAAGTATCAGGTAAGTAAATTTTCAATTCTTGTTAAAATAACAGTTACTTATATGTAATATAGATATAATATTATAGGATATTATAAATATAATATATGTAATATAGATAGGTCATTTTCCAAAACAGTTTAAAATTTCCACCATAATTCCAATTCATAAATCTGGTGAAACGCATAAATTAGACAATTATAGACCAATCTCACTTGTTTCAAACCTATCAAAAATTTTAAAAAATGCATTAAAAATAGAATCGTAGAACACTTCGCAACTTAGATCTTTACGAAAACCATGCTGGTTTTCGTAAAGATCTAAGCACTGAAGATGCAATATATGATCTAACAAAAAATATATACACATTGTGATGAATTGCATTGATCAACAGTGAAAATTAGGAAATATCGTAGCTTCCCACTTTAATTTAAAAAGAAAATATCAATTACTTATAAAACGGACACGTCTACGACATCTATCGGATTAGAGTAAAGTGAATTCATATTTACGGTAGGGATCTATAATTAGACAAAGTGAGACGAGTATTGATGAAAGGATCACAGATGGTATCAACAAATAATCAGAAACAGGGACTCCCGGTATAATTTAGGCCGTGATATATTGACAGCCAATTGAATTACAGCAAAAACGATTAAAAACCGAGTTAGCCTATCAACGGGAAGAGGGCCGAACCCATTTTTAGAACAAAGGAACGACCTTTGGACTTAGCAATTAGTAATGTGATTAATGAGTTTGACGTTCCCACCAAACCGAGAGGTGAATAAACTCCATGGGAAGAAATAATCTGTTCAGGGACAAAAGAACGATGACCCCAAGAAATGTTTTGGTTAACCGGTACATTCCAGGGATCAGAAACCCTAGTTCTCGAACGCATTAAAACATATCAGGTGCGAAAAAAAAGGATACACGTAAACACGATGCAAAAGTTTAAGTGAAAGATTGCAAAGCAAGTGACGAAAACGTATTGTAAGATGTTAGGGAGATTTTCATCTATAATACGATTGTTTGTGACGACCGGAGATGATCGATTCGAGGGAAAACGTGCTAAAGGAAATGGAAATGTTGAAAAAACAATGGAAAATTATTGTTATCAATTTTAGACGGAGCTAGGATATTACGATGAAAGATTTAGGGAGGAAACGTCAAAAAAAAATGAGAGTTTTAAAGAATAGGCGAGGGTATATTTCAGATGTCTAGAGCAGTAACAAGTGTTAGAGAAGAAGATAGAGTGCAGTACGGAGGGGAGTGGAAAATGCTGAAAACATTGCGATAGGAAAACTCAGGAAAAGGAGTCATTTTACGTAATTAAAATGGAGTTTATAGAGTAGCATAGTACGCGATTGCAGATAAAGATGAGGCATTACAATGGTTGCCGATTTCAGATGTATTTTGTTGTGATAAACAAGGAATATTCGAACATGGAAATTGTTTAGATAAGAACGATTAGCCGTTAAAAAGGTAATAAAAATTATCATGGGTCTTATGAAATATTTACATTAAAGAATTCTCGTAAAAGTTAACGACACTGAAATAAAAAAGGATTTATTGCCAGGTGGGTACAGGGACTAATGTATACAACTGTCAAGACATATGGTTTATGGGATTTTTCGTAAGAACGGGACAAAATTTGGGGGACGATCTCTATGAAGCAATAAAAATGACAGGAATTTAAGGGCCGAAGTGGGGGTATCTCCTATAAAAATGTTAAAAATGATATATTTATTAATAACAAATAGAAAATGAAATTTTCCAAGAGGCAGCAAACATCAAAAAACGATATGGTTATATCAGGGAAGTACGGGGAAGTGAGGGGAAAGGAGATACGACAGAGAAAAACAAAGGAAATCTTAGATTAACAGTGAATAAAATAAATACGGCTTGAAATATAAAAATCTATAGAGATATGAACAATAGCGTAAGAATAAATAAGGAAATTCATGGAAAGAGTGTCGTGAATAAAAGAAAATTCGAGAAAAAAATGGAAAATTCAAATATACGACGTAAATAGAGAAAATTCGGTTTTAAATGGAAAGGTTCATATAGAATACAGAAAAACTCGTGGAAAAATAATAAAATAAAAATGAACAATTTGCGAGAAAGACTTCGACATGAAGATATCTCTGATAGGCGAATTTGGGGACAGATTTGGAACATATGGTAGATGCCGTACGCACGGACATGTTACGAAATATATGAAAATAGAACTTTAATATTATTAAATTCAAGCTAGTTTTGTATGAACAACAGGACAAAGGAAGTTGGGCCATTAAACATGGATCTTACTAAATCCGGATCTTGTAAGTATGGAGGTACGAGACAGAATTTAATGTATCAAACGCAAAACGTACAAAGAGACCGCATTCGACAATAGTGGAGAGGTTTCAAGAAATTACGAGTTGATAGTAATTAGATTGGTTTATTACAGGAGATTCAGATACGATCTTTTGGACCTGAGAGGGGTATAAAAGTCTAGACAAATGCCAGTTGAGGACAGTCTACGGTCGTGGTCGAAAAGGTTTTAAGTTCGCGGAACGTGACGAAACGGTGGGTGATTTAAATTTGAAAAATTCTAAGTGATAATTATTTTGATACTTAGAAAAATTTCACATTCTAGTCAAAAAAAAAAAAAAAAAAAAAAAAATACTTTGCAGTTAGAGTCAGTGAAAAATAAAAATAAAGCCAACGCATTAATTACTTGTGAAAAATAAAAGTGCTCGTGATAAATACAATTTGTTTTAGTGGAAAATTCGGATTTTATAATCACTTAATATTGTGGTTTTAAACTTAGAAATTTCGCGTTCAATATTAGTGCAATAAATAACTGAAGTGATGTGATAATTTAGCGTGACGAAGTTATAATTAAATACGTGTGTTCAATCTAAGTGAAAGTGTTCTAACAAATAATAAATATTTAAATTAATTATCTTAAATAATAATAATAAAACAAAATAATATTTTATTAATACATAAAATTTCGGAGGGATAAAAATTTAATTTAACAACAATTTACCATCTCTAAATTAATCGTGAAGTAACTATCATTTAAAGTGTTATCTAACCAACGAGTTTTGAGATAAAATACAGTTTAGAACGATAGAGTTCATACATCATTTTAATTAATTAGATTAAATGAAAAAAAAAAAAAAATTGAAGTCAAAAAGATTTAATTAAATTTAGGAAAATAAAAAATTAATTTAGGAAAATCGCAGCAAGGTTTACTGTGTATTCCCGGTCGGAAAAACCTTGGTAGGGGTAAGTCTTTTCCGTTATAAAATTTTACAGATTCCAAGGAGATAGCGGAACGCAGCAAACATTGGTATTTGGATTAATTATTTGACCAAGATATTACTCTCTTAATATGTGATATGTAACTATATTAAAATATTGTAAGTATAATAAGTATATTTTATATATTTATATATGTATGTATATCAACATATATATGTAATTTATTGTTCCCAAGAAAAATCTTAATCAAAAAAAAAAAAAATAAACACTTATATAAAAAGAGGAAAAGGGTATCGATTCCTACCTCTGAATTCATCAATAACTATTGAAAGGAGTTATGTGTGATAAATTTACAAATCAATATTTTATATTTAATTTTATGTATGTATTAATATGATTTCAGAAAATCCAGAGCATTTGAAATAAGTTATGATATTAGAAAATATTCCAATCATAATATAATTATACATATTAATATTATAAATTATTATTGAGACAAAGTATATATAAATGAATAAATATGTATACGTAATCGGGTATCAGACTAGACAATTGCGCTAAGTACGTCATTATCAAACAAAGAAAAAAATTTTAGAGTCATCTCACACGTCTCCGGAATGTCTAAAGTAAACATACCTCATACGCTTGAATCTAGGTCACGGGGCCATCGAGAATGTTTACAAAGCTCAAATTGTTTACAAAATATGTCGGTCACTGGGGCACTAGTTCGATTACAAAAAAGGAAAAAAAAAAATGACCTTGATTAATGGATATCGTACTTAGGTATTAACTTCTAGGAACGGGAAAAAATTATTATATTGCGCAATTATTAAAGAAAAAAAAAAAGGAATTAAACACTATTTTAATTTGAACGTGAAGAGGTATCTACGGATCTAAGCAATTGAAAATTAACAGATTTATTATAGCAGTTCAAAAGGGTGTATTGAAGATTTACATGAAACATTTGAAAAATCACGGGATAGTTCAAAAGGGTGTATTGAAGATTTACATGAAACATTTGATAAATCACGGGATAGTCCAATAGGGTGTATTGAAGACTTACATGAAACAGTCGGAAAATCACGGGATAGCTTAATAAGGGGTAATGAGGATTTACATGCTTCAATTGAGAATCACGGGATAGCAAGAATTTATCAAAAGTTGAACATTGGAGGGGAGGGAAAGAAAAAAAAAAAAAATACAGTTCAACCAACAGAAGGCAGTGTTCGCTTCTGTAACAAGGACCATTAATCAAACCATAGAGATGGCGGATCTCTCAAACAAAACCGTCAACAAAACCAAACAAAAGCTTGGAGTTATGGCGAATCTCCAGAACACATCGCCAGATAAGATCTTATTGTACTAGTATATATTTATATGTCACCCACTATTCTTATGTATCTATTCGGTATCAATCTGAAAATTTCACAGAATTGATGGGCGAGATCCGAGCTCGGGATGCGTTGCAAGTAGTTTCGCATTGCGAGTTATAAACCTTCCCAAAACGTATGTTTACATATATATCTTTTTATGTACTGTTCATTGAATGAAACGAACTCACTTACAATTAGTGCTTTAGGCCTGTCGGGTCACTCTCGTCTCATTTCTTGAACGTGGAGGGAGGATTCACGACCCGTAACTCCACACAAACCCGTGAGTATATGATTGCATATAGGACGAAACCGGTTCGCCCTAAGTAAATAGTAAACTTTGGAGGAGTAGGAATTTGGAGGTATCTGGGCTTGGGGGAAGACCTGAAGGCAGTGCATGATGGCGAAGGAAGGTCAATTGGGACGCGATAACTTAGGTATCAATCAATTGAACCGTGCCAAAAGACTGTGCGAATTTTGGGTTGACTTCTAATCACCCGGCTTACTTGATGGAGGCAGGAGCCAAATTTTGCCAGAAAAAGGGTTATTCTGAGTTCGTCAAATATGCAATTAACTAATTACATTAACCTACTAAATCCATCTTTATATGTACCTTATAGCAGCCGAATCTAAACGGAGGGGCGCCCAGCAGATACGAGATACAATCATAATCAAATTTACTAACATTTAACCATTTGAGTTATATTTAATTATCTGTTCAATTAGTCATGTGTAGTTTCGATTAGTATTGCTTATTCATGAATTCATTAGGATGTAGGGAATCATAATAAACGTCAAAGGGAAGTTAGTTCATTTAGAGAAATTACTTAAGGTTAAATTTGCAAGAGAGAGACCAATACAGTTTTGAAATTCAACACTCTGTTTAGAATCAAGAGGGTTACCACAAAATTTAAAGTAATTAAAGTCCTATATCATAAATCAAAAAATTTACACAACGTTTGATGGAGTTTAATTACAACCTAAATACGAAAATATTTACGTTCAAAGTCGTAAATAACGTATTTATTAGTTAAGTACATATATCGCTAAAGGTATGTAGTACAAGGGAGCTTTAAGTAGCTTTCTGTAGTTATCAGAGGAAATAAGGGTCCAATTTTATAAAGGCTTGTGTGACGTAGGGGAGGAATTTTCCATCCCTACCACACATATGCAAAGCCTTAAGAATTTAAATATCGATCAGAGCCAAGAGAAAAGAAGAATATTACGACTGGTGCCAAGTGCACAGGAGTAAATAAAAGACAAAAAAAAAAGAGGAAGAAAAGATAAACATCACAACTGCACAGCCGTGACAGGAGATCAGAGTTTTACAAGTTGTTTTAGAAAAAAAAAAAAAACTTTTATTGGTCAATCTATTGCAAAAAACAAAAAAAAAAAAAAAATAATAATAATAAGTAGGACGTTATGTTAAATGAAGTGATAATAAAAATAAAATAAAAATCAGAACAGTGCGCCGTTAAATAAACACGAAAAAAATATATAAATAAATAAATCAACAATACATTTAAATATAAAAAAAAGTGTTAACGAATAAACTCTACATGTTTTAAAATAATTTATAAAAGTGTCGATAAAGTTTAAATCAAGTGACCATGAATTTGTTGATTGCTTATGAGATTATAAATATCGTAACAAAGAATGTAGGTCAGATACAAGCGTAAACAGTTTATTCAAGGCAGGCCATAAATTCCTGAATCCAGAATGTTAATGATCGTAATGTAAACAATCTGATACGAGATACCGCGGTGTTTGTAAGCATCGAAAGATTGATAACCTAAGCATCGAAAGTGATAACAAAACATCGAAAAATTTTGAAGTAGGTGACATCGGGGGTAACGCGCATCGCTTTAAGAGATTGTAGAATAAACAAACTCGAAAATGATATCAACACTCGGTTACGGAAAAAATAAACAGACTTTACAGATAAAAACGGGGGAACTTACCTACATAAAGTGACCCTTTGTTTATAGTTAATGTTGTGGGTTTGTATGTGAGGATTATCACATAAAAAGTCATAACATAAAAGATAAGGAACATAAAATAAAAATAACATAAAATATTTGATTGGGGATAGTGTCGAGTTGAGAGCTTTAATATCACAGACGAATGTTTTATAGGTATATACCTATTTAAGGGAACATTTGATCATTCGGACCAAAAAAAGGAGGGGATTTGACGAAATAACATCAAGATAGGTATTGCGAACTCTAAACAGATTTTGCGAAAATATCGTAGGTATTGCGGAACTTGAAGGAATGGTTGGCATTCTAAACAATGAGTAATTATTGGTTGAACGAAAATCACGGGATATTCATTAACATTGGAGTAACAATATTCATTCCGTTTTTTTTGCAATTACCTACATTTAATTGAAATGAAGAGTGATGGTAGAGTTGATCTAATTTGGGTTACAATCATCATGCAAACAAATATAAATAATTAAAAATATTGTGTTTTATAGGGGGACAGGTTCCAAAAAAAAAAAAAAAAAATAAAAATAAAAATAAAAATAAAATAAAATAAAATAAATTATAAATATATATAGGTATATTTATAATAAATAGTTGGTATTGAGTTAAATTCATTAAAAATTTTAAACAGAAAATGGCGGAAAAAAGGAAAGTGGATGCGACGGAATTAGAAGCTAAAGAAATACCGTCGGGAGATGAATTACGGGAGATATTTAGACGTTCAAAGAGGTCTAAGTTACGAGTCGAGGATATGATAGAAGTCGTTCAGCCAGAGGGGGAGACCGACACAAAATCGGAGGAACAGGGCGAAAATAAGCGAGAGTGTGAAGAGAGACTCACACATGATATGTTACAGGAAAAACCCGAGGAAAAGGAACAAGAAAAGTTAACGAAGTAAAAGGAAAAATAAAAAATATAGAAAAACGAGAAAATTGAAAAAAAAAAATAAATATATATAGAATAAGGAAGGCAACATAATTTACATAAGGTAATTTAGAAAATTAAAATAGAGATTATAAGGTTGTCGCTTAATAAGATAAAAATATAAACATTAACCAGGCGACACTCGGAAAATAAAGAAAATGGTTGGGAAACGTGGAACAAGTAGGCGAGCCCAGGCTTTAGTGACAGCAATCGGGGAAAATGTCACAACCGAGACTTCAACAATAAACATAGGAGATATAACTACAATAATTCAGGCAGCTTTGGCACCGCTCGTAAATAAGATGCAAGAACTCGAGAAACAATTGGAAAGCCCAGCAACAGTGGCGGTGATAGGAGAGGATAGTGCGCCGAAAAGCGTTCTCCAAGTAGTGGAAATGTTACCACAGCAGGAACGACCATCATTCTCCGGTGGAAATCAAAATCCCATTAGTTTCCTGGAAGATTTAAAAGAATACACTAGAAAAGTGAAACGAACGGATCCATTAGTCGTCGTACGGGAAAATTTGAAAGGGGAAGCTAAATCGTGGGCAAAATTGTACAATAAACGATGGGAGACTATGTTAGATTTCGAACGAGATTTTTTAGCTACCTATTGGGGAGACATAAAGAAAAATGAAGTTCGCCGTCGTCTTGCAGAAGGGGTATATGATGCCAAGAAAAATATATCCATGCTTACTCATTTCGCAAACTATTGGGAGCTAGCGAAGGCTTTAAAGATTATTGACACACCGGTGGGCATAGTTGACGAAATTATGAGACATTATCCGAAGGAAATTCAATCGCTATGGTTTTCGGGGCAATCAGGAGATGAGATTGTCGCCGCTGAGTTTCTACGAAAACTAGATACAATGGTATGTACACCAGAAGAACGGAACATGAAGAAGAGGAGTGGGGAGGAATCCAGCAAGAAGGACAAATACCGTGACCGTTACCACGCCATAAAAAGGAGGATACACGCAATTGAAAGTGTGGGCGAAAACGCTAGTTGCAGCAAGTGCACCGAAGTTAACAGTTCACCAAAAGAAAATTCTACAATAACTACAGCCGGGAAGGAGCTAGTGGTCGCAGCCAACTCGGGAGATAAAAGGAGATTATAGCGCTTTACATTTAGCTAGATATTACACAAGTAATAAGAAACAAAAATCAGGTTTACAGTTAGTGGAAATCAACGGATAGAGTGCGAAGTTTACAAATATTTGTAAATGTTAATAAATAAATAAACGATTGAGAAATACAAATAAAAATATGTTAGGATACATTATAATTGGGGAGGGGGAAGAAAGAAAATTACTAAAATATTAGATTATCGGATTGCTTGCGAGGGGCAGATCGTCGTTAAGTCTTTGAGGGTGAGTGGACAAGTTCTTAATAAGCGACAATCATATTCAATTATTGAAATAGAGTAAGGCAAATAAATTCGTTAATTTTGATTTTCTAGTTGAAAAAAAAATTGACTTTTTTTTATGTGTTAGTGAGGAAAAAAAAAATGTTAGATAAGTAAGAACACTCAAAAGGAGAGAATTAGAGATATTATATGGCACACAAAAGGGACATTTTGAAAAATAAACAATGCTTAGGAATTTTTTTTTTGAAATATTGAAATAAGAAAGTTTATCTATAGATATAGGGTAGACATTAAGTATAGAGATAAAAAGGTAACATTTGAATTAAGGTATAAATATTTTAGATTTCGAAAAAAAAAAAAAAAGGAAAAAGGAACGCTGAACCAATTTGAGGATAATAAAGAACATTTATAAAAATTTAAATATTAGAGTGGACAACACTTAGGCTAGAACAACTTTGGATGAATTAAGAAATTATAATTAGAAATTAAGAATTATAAAATAAAGTTTAAATAAATAAAGAAAAAAAAAAAATGCTGGAAAATTTATATGAAACATGTATACCACTGATTGTCGGATTGGGTGAGGTCGTGCGAAAACCCACATTTCACAAAAAAATTTTCATACTTACAAAACAAAAAAACAATTCATTGCACACCAAGAGACCACCCGCTTTTCAGTTGTTCGAGAGGCCGCGAGATTGTAAACAATCTTTACTTAAATCATTGTAAGGGAGGTCTTAGTCCAATTTGGTTGGGGACCACCAAAACACGCGAGTCGAGGGGCGTGTTCCAGCAAAAAGAAATTAATTTTGAATCTATCAAAATTAAAGAAAATTTCATAAAGTAAAATCTACGCGAAAAGAAAATAAAGAATACAATGAGATTCAAATTCAAGATTGTTAACAATCCGAACAGAATGAGGAGGGGGAGATAGGAAGTAATAGGATACGGAAAAGAGATAGGGGATAACAGAATGAGGAGGGGGAGATAGGAAGTAATAGGATACGGAAAAAAGATAGGGGATAACAGAATGAGGAGGGGGAGATAGGAAGTAATAGGATACGGAAAAGAGATAGGGGATAACAAAATGAGGAGGGGGAGATAGGAAGTAATATGACACGGAGTAGAGATAGGGGATAACCAAATGAGGAGGGGAAGATAGCTAGTCTAAATTTGAACACAATTTCGGTGTCTAACGAAAAAAAAAAAAAAAAAAAAAAAAAAAAAAAAAAAAAAAAAAAAAAAAAAAGAAGAGGACATTAAAATAAAATACAACGTTAGCCACAGCAAATTGAGTTCAGAGGAGGGAACTGTGATGAATTGCATTGATCAACAGTGAAAATTAGGAAATATCGTAGCTTCCCACTTTAATTTAAAAAGAAAATATCAATTACTTATAAAACGGACACGTCTACGACATCTATCGGATTAGAGTAAAGTGAATTCATATTTACGGTAGGGATCTATAATTAGACAAAGTGAGACGAGTATTGATGAAAGGATCACAGATGGTATCAACAAATAATCAGAAACAGGGACTCCCGGTATAATTTAGGCCGTGATATATTGACAGCCAATTGAATTACAGCAAAAACGATTAAAAACCGAGTTAGCCTATCAACGGGAAGAGGGCCGAACCCATTTTTAGAACAAAGGAACGACCTTTGGACTTAGCAATTAGTAATGTGATTAATGAGTTTGACGTTCCCACCAAACCGAGAGGTGAATAAACTCCATGGGAAGAAATAATCTGTTCAGGGACAAAAGAACGATGACCCCAAGAAATGTTTTGGTTAACCGGTACATTCCAGGGATCAGAAACCCTAGTTCTCGAACGCATTAAAACATATCAGGTGCGAAAAAAAAGGATACACGTAAACACGATGCAAAAGTTTAAGTGAAAGATTGCAAAGCAAGTGACGAAAACGTATTGTAAGATGTTAGGGAGATTTTCATCTATAATACGATTGTTTGTGACGACCGGAGATGATCGATTCGAGGGAAAACGTGCTAAAGGAAATGGAAATGTTGAAAAAACAATGGAAAATTATTGTTATCAATTTTAGACGGAGCTAGGATATTACGATGAAAGATTTAGGGAGGAAACGTCAAAAAAAAATGAGAGTTTTAAAGAATAGGCGAGGGTATATTTCAGATGTCTAGAGCAGTAACAAGTGTTAGAGAAGAAGATAGAGTGCAGTACGGAGGGGAGTGGAAAATGCTGAAAACATTGCGATAGGAAAACTCAGGAAAAGGAGTCATTTTACGTAATTAAAATGGAGTTTATAGAGTAGCATAGTACGCGATTGCAGATAAAGATGAGGCATTACAATGGTTGCCGATTTCAGATGTATTTTGTTGTGATAAACAAGGAATATTCGAACATGGAAATTGTTTAGATAAGAACGATTAGCCGTTAAAAAGGTAATAAAAATTATCATGGGTCTTATGAAATATTTACATTAAAGAATTCTCGTAAAAGTTAACGACACTGAAATAAAAAAGGATTTATTGCCAGGTGGGTACAGGGACTAATGTATACAACTGTCAAGACATATGGTTTATGGGATTTTTCGTAAGAACGGGACAAAATTTGGGGGACGATCTCTATGAAGCAATAAAAATGACAGGAATTTAAGGGCCGAAGTGGGGGTATCTCCTATAAAAATGTTAAAAATGATATATTTATTAATAACAAATAGAAAATGAAATTTTCCAAGAGGCAGCAAACATCAAAAAACGATATGGTTATATCAGGGAAGTACGGGGAAGTGAGGGGAAAGGAGATACGACAGAGAAAAACAAAGGAAATCTTAGATTAACAGTGAATAAAATAAATACGGCTTGAAATATAAAAATCTATAGAGATATGAACAATAGCGTAAGAATAAATAAGGAAATTCATGGAAAGAGTGTCGTGAATAAAAGAAAATTCGAGAAAAAAATGGAAAATTCAAATATACGACGTAAATAGAGAAAATTCGGTTTTAAATGGAAAGGTTCATATAGAATACAGAAAAACTCGTGGAAAAATAATAAAATAAAAATGAACAATTTGCGAGAAAGACTTCGACATGAAGATATCTCTGATAGGCGAATTTGGGGACAGATTTGGAACATATGGTAGATGCCGTACGCACGGACATGTTACGAAATATATGAAAATAGAACTTTAAAATTATTAAATTCAAGCTAGTTTTGTATGAACAACAGGACAAAGGAAGTTGGGCCATTAAACATGGATCTTACTAAATCCGGATCTTGTAAGTATGGAGGTACGAGACAGAATTTAATGTATCAAACGCAAAACGTACAAAGAGACCGCATTCGACAATAGTGGAGAGGTTTCAAGAAATTACGAGTTGATAGTAATTAGATTGGTTTATTACAGGAGATTCAGATACGATCTTTTGGACCTGAGAGGGGTATAAAAGTCTAGACAAATGCCAGTTGAGGACAGTCTACGGTCGTGGTCGAAAAGGTTTTAAGTTCGCGGAACGTGACGAAACGGTGGGTGATTTAAATTTGAAAAATTCTAAGTGATAATTATTTTGATACTTAGAAAAATTTCACATTCTAGTCAAAAAAAAAAAAAAAAAAAAAAAAATACTTTGCAGTTAGAGTCAGTGAAAAATAAAAATAAAGCCAACGCATTAATTACTTGTGAAAAATAAAAGTGCTCGTGATAAATACAATTTGTTTTAGTGGAAAATTCGGATTTTATAATCACTTAATATTGTGGTTTTAAACTTAGAAATTTCGCGTTCAATATTAGTGCAATAAATAACTGAAGTGATGTGATAATTTAGCGTGACGAAGTTATAATTAAATACGTGTGTTCAATCTAAGTGAAAGTGTTCTAACAAATAATAAATATTTAAATTAATTATCTTAAATAATAATAATAAAACAAAATAATATTTTATTAATACATAAAATTTCGGAGGGATAAAAATTTAATTTAACAACAATTTACCATCTCTAAATTAATCGTGAAGTAACTATCATTTAAAGTGTTATCTAACCAACGAGTTTTGAGATAAAATACAGTTTAGAACGATAGAGTTCATACATCATTTTAATTAATTAGATTAAATGAAAAAAAAAAAAAAATTGAAGTCAAAAAGATTTAATTAAATTTAGGAAAATAAAAAATTAATTTAGGAAAATCGCAGCAAGGTTTACTGTGTATTCCCGGTCGGAAAAACCTTGGTAGGGGTAAGTCTTTTCCGTTATAAAATTTTACAGATTCCAAGGAGATAGCGGAACGCAGCAAACATTGGTATTTGGATTAATTATTTGACCAAGATATTACTCTCTTAATATGTGATATGTAACTATATTAAAATATTGTAAGTATAATAAGTATATTTTATATATTTATATATGTATGTATATCAACATATATATGTAATTTATTGTTCCCAAGAAAAATCTTAATCAAAAAAAAAAAAAATAAACACTTATATAAAAAGAGGAAAAGGGTATCGATTCCTACCTCTGAATTCATCAATAACTATTGAAAGGAGTTATGTGTGATAAATTTACAAATCAATATTTTATATTTAATTTTATGTATGTATTAATATGATTTCAGAAAATCCAGAGCATTTGAAATAAGTTATGATATTAGAAAATATTCCAATCATAATATAATTATACATATTAATATTATAAATTATTATTGAGACAAAGTATATATAAATGAATAAATATGTATACGTAATCGGGTATCAGACTAGACAATTGCGCTAAGTACGTCATTATCAAACAAAGAAAAAAATTTTAGAGTCATCTCACACGTCTCCGGAATGTCTAAAGTAAACATACCTCATACGCTTGAATCTAGGTCACGGGGCCATCGAGAATGTTTACAAAGCTCAAATTGTTTACAAAATATGTCGGTCACTGGGGCACTAGTTCGATTACAAAAAAGGAAAAAAAAAAATGACCTTGATTAATGGATATCGTACTTAGGTATTAACTTCTAGGAACGGGAAAAAATTATTATATTGCGCAATTATTAAAGAAAAAAAAAAAGGAATTAAACACTATTTTAATTTGAACGTGAAGAGGTATCTACGGATCTAAGCAATTGAAAATTAACAGATTTATTATAGCAGTTCAAAAGGGTGTATTGAAGATTTACATGAAACATTTGAAAAATCACGGGATAGTTCAAAAGGGTGTATTGAAGATTTACATGAAACATTTGATAAATCACGGGATAGTCCAATAGGGTGTATTGAAGACTTACATGAAACAGTCGGAAAATCACGGGATAGCTTAATAAGGGGTAATGAGGATTTACATGCTTCAATTGAGAATCACGGGATAGCAAGAATTTATCAAAAGTTGAACATTGGAGGGGAGGGAAAGAAAAAAAAAAAAAAATACAGTTCAACCAACAGAAGGCAGTGTTCGCTTCTGTAACAAGGACCATTAATCAAACCATAGAGATGGCGGATCTCTCAAACAAAACCGTCAACAAAACCAAACAAAAGCTTGGAGTTATGGCGAATCTCCAGAACACATCGCCAGATAAGATCTTATTGTACTAGTATATATTTATATGTCACCCACTATTCTTATGTATCTATTCGGTATCAATCTGAAAATTTCACAGAATTGATGGGCGAGATCCGAGCTCGGGATGCGTTGCAAGTAGTTTCGCATTGCGAGTTATAAACCTTCCCAAAACGTATGTTTACATATATATCTTTTTATGTACTGTTCATTGAATGAAACGAACTCACTTACAATTAGTGCTTTAGGCCTGTCGGGTCACTCTCGTCTCATTTCTTGAACGTGGAGGGAGGATTCACGACCCGTAACTCCACACAAACCCGTGAGTATATGATTGCATATAGGACGAAACCGGTTCGCCCTAAGTAAATAGTAAACTTTGGAGGAGTAGGAATTTGGAGGTATCTGGGCTTGGGGGAAGACCTGAAGGCAGTGCATGATGGCGAAGGAAGGTCAATTGGGACGCGATAACTTAGGTATCAATCAATTGAACCGTGCCAAAAGACTGTGCGAATTTTGGGTTGACTTCTAATCACCCGGCTTACTTGATGGAGGCAGGAGCCAAATTTTGCCAGAAAAAGGGTTATTCTGAGTTCGTCAAATATGCAATTAACTAATTACATTAACCTACTAAATCCATCTTTATATGTACCTTATAGCAGCCGAATCTAAACGGAGGGGCGCCCAGCAGATACGAGATACAATCATAATCAAATTTACTAACATTTAACCATTTGAGTTATATTTAATTATCTGTTCAATTAGTCATGTGTAGTTTCGATTAGTATTGCTTATTCATGAATTCATTAGGATGTAGGGAATCATAATAAACGTCAAAGGGAAGTTAGTTCATTTAGAGAAATTACTTAAGGTTAAATTTGCAAGAGAGAGACCAATACAGTTTTGAAATTCAACACTCTGTTTAGAATCAAGAGGGTTACCACAAAATTTAAAGTAATTAAAGTCCTATATCATAAATCAAAAAATTTACACAACGTTTGATGGAGTTTAATTACAACCTAAATACGAAAATATTTACGTTCAAAGTCGTAAATAACGTATTTATTAGTTAAGTACATATATCGCTAAAGGTATGTAGTACAAGGGAGCTTTAAGTAGCTTTCTGTAGTTATCAGAGGAAATAAGGGTCCAATTTTATAAAGGCTTGTGTGACGTAGGGGAGGAATTTTCCATCCCTACCACACATATGCAAAGCCTTAAGAATTTAAATATCGATCAGAGCCAAGAGAAAAGAAGAATATTACGACTGGTGCCAAGTGTCCAGGAGTAAATAAAATACAGACAAATATAAGAGTAGAGTAGAAAAAACGAAACATCACAACATCTATCGATAAAAATAAGAAATGTCTATTCTTAGATTTAAAAAAGGCTTTCGATACTGTAAATCATAACTTACTCATAAAAAAAAATATCACACCTAGGTTTCAAAAATCACACACTAAAAATACTCACTAACTATCTTAAAGACAGAACACAGAAAACCAAAAATTGGGAATGTGTGTAGTTCAGAAGCAAAGATAAAAATGGAGTTCCGCAAGGAACTGTACTTGGCCCGATTCTATTTTTGATATATATATATATAAACGATTTATATAATTTTGTAATCCCTGGACAAATTACTTCTTATGCCGATGACACGGCAATAATAGTAAACGGAAATTCTTGGATTGAAATATTTTCTAAGGCAAAAGAATGTATTGCACTTGTTTCAACATGCAACAGGTAACAAACTCATCTTAAACTATAGCAAAACATTTTATTTAACTTTTTATAAAAACATTAAAAACAAACCTCACGATAACCTAAAAATTAGAATCCATAACACAAGTTGCAATCAAGAAACATGTTCACTATGCAATGAACTCGTCGAAGTAGAAAATATTAAATATTTAGTTGTGCCTATTGATACACATCTTAACTGGAAATTACAAATTGATAAAACCATCTCGAAATTAGATATCTTACATATACTTTTTATAGACTTAAGGAAGTACTCAATCTAGACAAATTGAAAATGATCTATTTTTCCCTGGTTCAATCTTCAATAATCTACGGCATTGTGGAATGATGCTTTTATTAAGCCTTTACAAAATGCTCAAAAGCGCATCATTAAAATTATGTATAATAGAAATAAAACATTCCCGACTGATTTATTATTCAAAGAGACAAAAATATTCAATATCCGAAAATTATGTATATTGCAAACAATGAAATATGTATTTAAAAACAAAAATTGTTTCTTGAAAAACGAAAATAGAATTAGCAAAAGGACTAATAATGTGTTTCAAGTTCCCCAAATCAAAACCAAATTAATGCAAACACATGGCAGTTTTATTGGTCCTCTTACATCTAATCTTCTACCAAAACACATTCAGATGACAGATAAAATATTACTTTACATAAAAGAATTAAAATTATGGCTAAATGATGCAGATGTTGAAACACTTTTTTTATAAACTCTATGTAAAACCTTCATGCTTTACTTTTACAATTCTACTGTAACTTCAAGACTTTGTTTTTTTTATCTTCTTGAAACCGTAACAAAAAATCAACTAACTTGTTTGTGTCACTTTGTTACTACAATACTTCAAATATACATTACCTATATTTTTAAACTTTCTCTTCAAAATTTACGTATGTTTACTTGTACCGCCAACTTATCGGTGTAATTTAGCACTTTAGTTTATATTACCCACGCACATGCAGTGCCTTAGTGGGTTCCCATTATCTACTTTTGTCTTATATATATGTTTTACTCTTTTACATTATTTTTATCTTATGTTATATTATATATATTTAAAAAATGTGTAAAAAATACTTTTGAAATGTATCAAGATAATATAATAGGAATAAATAAAGGGAAAAATATAAAAAATAACGTCGGTGTAAGCCCGCGTGGAAGAACCATTTGTAAAAATGTTTAGGAGGGAGAAAAAACTATCTAGGGATGCACGCGCTCTTACTTGGTTATGTACTGAGGATGGTTCATTCGCGGTATTGGCTTTAACCTAGTAAAAGCAGTCTAGGTCAATTTTATAATTAGAAAGCACCAATCAATGCAGCTTGTGCTGTTCAACTGAATGTGCCAAAAAACGTATTTTGAAATTATTGGCGATGGTTGTGTTTGAGGATTGTATTGAACAGAATGTTTAGTAGTTTGGGTATGTATCTACCTCCGTACCTTATGTGTTCAATACTTAAACTATCATGTCCCGGAGATTTACCGGCCTTAGTAGCTTTGATGGCCTTCATTATATTATTTTCAGAGAGGAAGACGTTTTGTCCATCATATTCCATAATATCAGGAGCAGTCCTTTGCAGAAATATCTGCAAAGGTTCTTCTAAATGTCCTGGCAATTTCCTCCGTATTTGTGGACCCGTCAATTTGGCTGGCGATTCGAGCGTTTGGTTTGATCAGATTGTTGCTTTTCTTCCAGAACTGAGCAAACTGTTTTGTGTCAAGCGATTTTACGATTTCGTCCATCTTTGTTTGTTCGGCAGAGCTTTGGCAGTGTTTGAGGGCTCTTTTAAACTCCTTCCTTTTCTGTTTTCTTTCATCCGCAATGGGACCTTGTGATGGTCTCCCGTTTTGAATCCACGTCATCAATGCCGATCTGGATTTTTCATAGTGTTCCTTGACTTTTTGATTCCACCCGGAAATGTGACGATGTGTTTTTGGTTCGCTTTGATTGCTCTCCCGATAGAATACAATGTCGGCAGCCTTTCTTAGGGCTTCCACGATATCTGTGTACATATTGTCCATGCTTTGCATATGATCGCATTTATCACATGTAGACTCAGAATTACATATGTATTCTGAGTGTCTTTGATATGTTACATGGAGTAATGCATCTGCCACAGACGTATATTCATTGATTTTCTTGTTGTTAGTCCTTCGCCATATTATATTATTAGGCTATTTCGGGGCATTAAAGACGGTAGCAGGTAGGTTTTCAGCAGCAATTATGCAAGATGTCGGCCGGTGATCGGACCAGTCAGTATCATAGTGTATATGCAGATTATGTATTTTGTCCTTGAGATTATTAGTGCATATACAATGATCGAGCCAGGAAGTGGTATTGTGTGCATCACTAACATATGTATATGTGCCGTTGGGTAGTCTTTCCATATCGATACAACTGTAGTTATTTTCAGTGTAGAAAAATTATAGTTCTTTCCCAAATACAGAAGATGGGTGAGCGTTGAAATCTCCCATCACGATGGTTTCAGAGTATTCATTGTCTTGAATGATCGTATGTATTTTGGACAGGTAGTTGGTGAAGTCAGTAAGGTTGTCCGCATGACATACCGGCATGTAGACAGTCAGTACACATATTGTCCCTCCTTTGGTTGTTATCTGAATACCAGCGATGCGGTCATCTCCACATGGTATTACGGAAGCTTGCAGCTCATTCCTCCAAAGTGCCGCGACTCCTCCATAGGGTCGTCCCCTCAGCGGCCCGTTAGCTAAATCTACGGCAGATGTGCACCATCCCTGAAAGTTTGGATGAATTTTGGATAGATTAGATGTTTCGTTTTGTAATAGCCACGTTTCTTGCAAAAGTATTACATCGTATATATCGCACATATCTATAATGAAATTAATGTTTCTTTTAAAGTTTTTGCAGTTTATCGAGATTATTTTAATTTTGTTCCTTTCCATTGTATTTTTTTTCAATAAATTTTCGGAAAACGGTACCTGTTGGCCAAAATTCTTTGTTCATGTAGGTTTTGAAATCCTTATTCGGTATACTCAACTTAAAGGATCCAAACTGTGTGGGATTTCGTTGAGTAATTTTTTCCACTTGGATGTTTTTCGCTGTTATTTTACTATCAATAAAGTTTCGAATATTATTCTCAGTTACACTATTGTCGAACCTCGATACGTAGAGCGTTGTGTTTAGTTCGGCTATTTTAAGTGAGTTATCCGTTGCTGTGCCTGTTATATTTCTCGATCTACGTGGTTTTCTGGTAACAGTTTTAAAACCTTCCGCATTAGAATTCGTTGTCACTGATTTGTACGCATTTTTATCATATTGTGTGCGTATATTTTGAGCTTAATCAGGATGTTGTACCTGTGATAGTTTCTGTTGTGCATGAGAGTTAGATGCAGCTATTTTATTCCATTGTTTAGGGGTATGCAAGAGAGGCGGCGTGTGCTGTATTATCACATTACTGCAGTGGGCATCGTCAAATTGTAATTCTTTAAGTGGCGGGCTTGGGATCGAGCGGTTCTTCTCTAGTGCTACTGGTATGGTGACCTTTAATGAATTCAAGGACGGCGATGTATTTACGTCTTGATTTCGAACATGGTTGTGATTGTTCGTTTTCAGTTTTTCCCTTAAAAGGGCCATTTCAGAGCGCAAAACTTCCAGATCGCTTTGTTTGGACATTTGCGATTGGATTGTAAAAAGTTCACCCTTTAGTAACATGATATCTTTTAATAGACATGTTACGTCTATGTGATCGAAATTTACAGGCGGTAATTTGTGCAGATTCTGAGCCACAAAGGTTGGTAGGGCTTCATTTTCTGTTTCCTTCAGTATTTTAATAATGTCGTATAGATTCTTGCACTTCTTACCTTCACCTTTCCTCATAATTCTGCGCCCAACTGTTTCACTGCACAGAATATCTTTCGCTGCCTCCACATCGTCTTCGGAGAAATGTGTGGAGCATATTTGCACAGCAGTTAGTTCATCTAAGAAATCAATTTTATTTTGAAGAAACGTTAAAAGTTCGTTAATAATCAGTTTTTCACTTTTTTTCGTGTTATTCATGTTGTTTTCGTAAACTGCGGCGGCACATGCAATTCGATCCTGCGCCCGAGCAGACAAAATGCTGCAAAAACTACTAAAACTTGTTTAAAAACATTAGTTATTCGAGAGCACAACAAAAACTCGACAGCTGTCATTGACAGGTTATTGTCGCATGAGCATCATAAGCATTTCTCATCATAATATCTAATAAAAAAAAATTTTGCGTCGTAAATTGATAATTCGGACGTTTGCAGCGGTTTAAAAAACTAACAATTTCGTACTACGGTTCACAGGATAACTTTTTAGCAAATAATTCTACACCTCGTTCAAGAACTTTCGTCAAAACAAACAAACAACCAAGGAACAAAGTCAAGAATTGGTATTGACTCTTTATCTATCTTTAGAACTTCATATTGAAGCTTGAACCTGTTTTAAAGTTGAACTCAAGCATAGTACATGATATGATGTGTAGTTTACTTCAAGCAGAAGATGTGAAGCATCTCAAAGGATCGCCCGACGTAATGGAATAACTTTCCATATTTACTTCAAAATTGTCTTGTACATTTCTAAATTGTCTTGTTTACCCTCGACCTGAGACTTGATTATCCCAACCATTCTGTAACAAGGTAATCAACAGCGTTGAATCAAGAGACGCAATTCAACATGTCCAGACATCTTGAACCATGAAAGGTTCCAAATTAGACTTATAAATTATATGTTATTGAAATATTGCATAGTGTTGCTTCTTGTAAATTTCAAAATTATCTACAGTTAACTCGGAAGTTGAAAATAGTTAATAATATATGTATTTATTAAACAGGGAAATCTCTATAAATAAAAATGAATCCCCGAAATGTATGTACGCGCATAACTTGCGAACGACTGCACCAAATTGGATAATTCTTTTATTTTTGTGTTCGTTATTGTCAGGACAAGGTTTGTATAAAACTACTGTTGAGCTCTGGCATCATGAAATTTGTATAAAAAATTGCAATAGGTGGCACGCGAGCTGTTTGAAAACTGAATGTACGGAATGCGGGAGCGGGGAGGGGGGAGGGGGAACTCGGGAGGGATATTAACGGGAAAGGAGGAGTGGAGTGGGGAGAGGGAAAGTTGAGGAGGCGGAGTGGGAACGCGAGAGGGGAAGGGGGCGCGGGAGAGGAAGGGGAGGCGAAAGGGGAACGAGACAAATGGGAAAGGACACGCAAGTAGAAACAAATTCTTTATTAAATGGCATAGCAAAGCATGCCGGGAACCAGCTAGTATATATATAAAAAAGTGACAAGAGTAGAGAAAATATTTGTATTTTGTTCAAAAACTGAAAAATTATTTATCGTCTAATATTAGATATCCTAACTACCAAAGAGCAAAACATTTCTGTCATATCAACCATCTCAATGAACACTCTCGGATGTGCAAAGTGTTATTCTGTACTTATATGTAAAAATTTTAGTATTTTAATAAACGTTATGATGATTTTTGTTATTAGTTTTTGGGGTATTATGCCGTGTTACGCTACCTCCTTCTTTAGCCAACGTTTCGGACAGCGTTGCAATGTCCATCATCAGGGCAGATGTGTAATAGTTAGGGGTGATGTTTGTACTTATCTACTTAGGAGCGATACCGTGTCGCCAGCTCAACTCCTCTACGAGCTGGCGCTACAATATACTTCAACATGTTTTTTTGCGTTTAGCCTTGATGTAACCGTCAATTACCGGATACCAAGAACTATTGAGTTTCGCTCCGTCGTCTCTATTAATATATATAGGATTTTTGTGAATTTCAATGGCCTCCGTAATCAGGCGTGCTCTATGAGTTTTGGGTCTTCCCAGGACTTCAGGAACAAATCAAAAGTAATGGCCGGTTTCAATTAAATGTCAAGGTGGCCAAGTGTACACGCTCGAAAGTGTTCCGATATCCTTTTGGAGATCGTCCGCTCTGTTTGGCCCACATAGACCTTATCACATCCGGAACAGCTGAGTTTATATACTCCATATGTTTCCAGAGGAAACTTGGTCTTTGCAGGCCTCAAAAAGTCTCGTATTTTTGTCGTGGTTCCGAAGACAGTCCTGATGCTTTCTTTTTTCAATAGTCTGGCAATTCTGTCTGTCACGTTGTGAACGTTTGTGAACGTAAGGCAGGAAAGCGCAGCCCTTTGACTCTTGTTCAATTCTGTCTTCGTTTGGTGCAGATTTGGCTCTTATGATTTGCCTTGTCTGCCTTACTGGGTAACCGTTACGCTCCAGTGCATCGGTCAGTTTTGTAAGTTCTGCTCCGATTTTTGTTTCTTCACATATTCTGGTCGCTCGGGTCACCAATATATGGATAAGACGTCTCTTCTGCGCTGGGTGGTGATGGGAATCAGCATGTAGATACCGATTTGTATGAGTTGGTTTTCTATATACTGTGAGTCCTAGACTACCATCTTCTTTTCGCATCACCTCCACATATAGAAAAGGTAGGATCTTAGAGTCATTTTCTAGCTCCATTGTGAACTTAATTTTAACGTGGAGTGAGTTGAGATGGTCCAGAAATTCGTTCAGTTTCTCTGTTCTATGAGGCCAAATGGCGAAGACATCGTCGATATACCGCCATCATACTTTGGGAACAGCCGAAGCTGTGTCGAGTGCCACTTCCTCAAACTTCTCCATAAAGAAGTTGGCGAGTACTGGCGACAACGTACTGCCCATCGCAACTCCTTCCACTTGTTCAAAAAGTTCACCCTGGAATGCAAAATATCCCGTTTTAAGGCAGTGTTCAAAAAGTTTACAAATGTCTTCCTCGTAGATCTCTCTGAGCATTGTCATGGAGTCTTCCAGAGGCACATTCGTGAAAAGGGACACAACGTCAAAACTGACCAAAATATCTCATTTCCCAGTCTAAAGCTTACTTCCTAATCCAATTACATTCCTAACTTTTTAATCCTTAATCCAAGATTCAGTTTTCCCAGTTTGCATCTTGAGAGGTATTGAAAAAGTTTGTACGTCGGTGCACCAATAGCACTGACGATCGGTCTCATCGGGATATCCTTTTTATGAATTTTTGGAAGACCGTACAGGGCAGGAGTTCTGGAGGCTTTTACAAAAAGCCCAGATCGATCCTCTTTCCTGATATTGGAAGCTTTTACTAACTCCCTTGTCTTCAGGTCAATTTTGTTAGTGGGATTGTTTTTAATTTTCTTATAGGTGCCGTCATCGCACAAGAGGTCTTCTATCTTTTTAATGTAGTCCACCATATTAATCACGACATGGACTGTGATGACATGTGACATGGACTGTGATGACACGTGACGACATGGACTGATGATGGACACTGCAACGCTGTCCGAAACGTTGGCTGAAGGAGGTAGCGTAACACGGCATAATACCCCAAAAACTAATAAGAAAAATATTTTTGGCCTTGAAAATCTAAAATCGTATCTGACGTTATGATGAGTTTAGTTTGATAATTCGTCGGTACCTACTACCTAACTCCAACCTGAAAAAAGCGTTTTTATAATTTAGGAAATACATTCTCGTGTATCTTAATAACCAACAGAAGTGAGAAAACACGCTGCAATAGTATATTATAAGTTTATAATACCGAGGTCCAGTTCGCAGAATTTGAACAATTCATCAAATTATTCTATTTTGAGTGGTCAGTGGTTGAGTGGGCATAGCGCTTGGGTCCCAACCGAGCGTCGCGTGTACGATTCCTCGGCTGGCTAAATCCTCCATCACAACACAAGCAACATTTTCGGCTTTCTGTGGTGGTAGTAGGAGATTTTCAAACATTGTTGGGTTATTCGTAACCCGGGAATGTTTGTCTTTCTTTTTAAAAAAAAAAAAAAAAAATCTGTTGTTCGCATAACTGAAATAATAACAGAACTTGAATAGAACTTTCCCAGTACTTTATTGTTAAATTTTATGAATTGTTTAAATTATGTAAAACAACCCATTCTTTGTATTAATTACCCAACTTAATGGGAATATAATTTTAACGAACGACTATCAAAAATGGTGCCTACATTTATTCCAATTTTTTTCACAAATCATCAGTAGAATTCGCCTCACTACTGAGACGAGATTTTCATGTCAAGCCAATCTAAATCCCTGTCAATATCAGGTGGTGGTATGACAGCAACATAAAGATTTTTCAATTAACATTCCGCATCGAACGCAGTGTGAGAAATATTTCAGCGAATATTGATTTGGTCATGAAATTAATTTGACGAATTGGTATGTAAAAAAAACATCCAGCGACATATACACGTTGCAAAAGTAATAAAATAGTGTTGTATAGGTAAAGCTTCATAATGTAAAAATACGAACATTTCACATTTTTACCCAGTATTTCTGTAACAGTGGACGTCACGTCCAAAAAAGAATGTTTCATATTTTTCTTATTTTATGAATCGAAACCAAAATTTCCTCTGGTCTAATAATAATATTTGTAAACAGGTACTTAAACATCTACCGACTTAATTATTATTATTAACCATAATATAATATATATGTAACATTTTGTATTTATTTCAAATGAGGAATTTTACAACTTATCCAAATAAAAGTCACTATCTCAATGACAAATCTTTTTTCGAAATTTCTTTCATGCAGTTACCTCGATTACATTGAGCGAATTTACAAGCTACAAGCCAACGAATTCACTATCTGCTAGTAAACTCGCTCAGTGTAATCATATGTTCTAGCTAACTAGCAGATTTTGCACTGAACAAGTTTACCAGCAGATAGTGAATTCGTCGATCAGCAGCTTATAAACTCGCTCAATGTAATCTAGACTATAGCTACCACAATATTGATAAGTTGTACGATTACACATTTGAAAAAAGAATTTTTACTGAAATATTAAATCGGCATCATATAGAAAGTACAAACAAATTCACAGACAAATGATATGTAAAACGGTCGATTTAAAATAGGACTTCGCTCCGCTCAGTCAATTACTTTCAAACCCCCTCCTTTGTAAATGGATAATCCTGTGTCCTGGTGACCTACAGGCAACAAAGCCAAGACGTCTCAGATAGTCCCTTGGGATGCTTAGAAAGCGCTTGAGCAGATCAAGTATGATACGATTTTAGATTTTCAGGGCCAAAAATATTTTTGTTATTAGTTTTTGGGGTATTATGCCGTGTTGCGCTGCCTCCTTCTTTAGCCAACGTTTCGGACAGCGTTGCAGTGTCCATCATCAGGGCAGATGTGTAATAGTTAGGGGTGATGTTTGCACTTATCTACTTAGGAGCGATACCGTGTCGCCAGCTCCACTCCTCTACGAGCTGGCGCTACAATATACTTCAACATGTTTTTTTGCGTTTAGCCTTGATGTAACCGTCAATTACCGGATACCGTATCCGGGTGTATCCGGTAATTGACGGTTACATCAAGCTAAACGCAAAAAAACAAGTTGAACTATATTGTGTATATGTTTTTTTTTGCGGTTAGCCTTGATGTAACCGTCAATTACCGGATACCGTATCCGGTTGTATCTATACTATAGCTTCGTAACTAAAGTAAAGAAAAATATTACTTATGGCTTAAACTATGATAAAGGTCAAAATGTAGCCTTCCTAGCTGTAATCAAACTTACAGGAGGTACTTATATAAAATTAAAACCAAATAAATATCGTTAAAAATAAATAAATTTATTGAAATAAATCTCTCTAGCCGTTTTTATTATGTAAGTAGTTGTGAAAGTTTTTCTATCATAAAGGTAAGAACTTATAAGTAAATTGATGAAAATCACTTGCACGTATCATGAATCTTGTTCTTTGTGTGCCGTATCAGGTCCCCCGACATTACCGATCACTCTTGAAAATGTCTCTCTGTCTTGCGCTGCCCGGAATAGCTGCTCCACACTTTTAATGCCGGTCAACTCTCGTATAATTCACAGCCAAGACATTTGTCTCCTACCAGGCCCTCGGCAATCCTCAATCTTGCCTCTCAATATTAAATGGAGCACGTGATACTTCTCCCCTCAAAGTATATGACCCAGATATGAAATTTTCCGGTTTTTATTAATGTAAGCAGTTCTCTATTTGCTCTAGCCCGCCTGAGAATTTCTGTGTTGGTGATCATGTCGGTCCATGGGACCTTAAACGTTCTCCGGTGAAGTCACATTTCAAAAGCCTCTAACCTGTACATGGTATTTACTTTCAAGGTCCATGTTTCACATCCATACAGCAAGACCGACCACACATAACACTTTAGCATTCTCTGTCTTAGTTTTGAGCTGAAGCAGAAGAGGGATTTCATTTTAATGAACGCAGTTCTTGCTGCTTCAATTCTGCACCTAACCTCTACATCTGGGTCAAGAGTCTCCGTGAAAATACTGCCGAGGTATCTAAATCTTTCCACTTTTTCGACATTGCAACCATTTAACTGTATCACTGATTCAGAGTGATCTAGTCGTCCAAATATCATCCATTTAGTTTTATTGACGTTGATTGTTAGGCCCAGTTGCTCACCAGGATTATTAACAAGATTTAATAGGTCTTGGAGGTCATCGATACAATCAGCTAGTAATACAGTATCATCTGCGTATCTTATGTTATTAATGACAAATCCGTTGATCTTCAGACCCTTCTCAGTATTACTTAGGGCTCTTTTATTATCATAAATAATCCACTTTATTTAGTATCGGTGAACTATTTTTTAAATTACAAATATACCCAAGCATGTTTTTAACACATCTTGACTTCTATCACATTACTGACGTAGTGCTTGATGAACGGTAGAATGGAATATTTATTATCAAGTAATGGGTGAGAAAGAATAACCTGCTAGGTACAATTTAACATTGCAAGGGTCTGTTTAATGTTATAAACCATCTTCTCATTAATTCTAATTGAAACCCACTAAAATCTTTTCACTGATTTTGAACAGCTATTTATTCAGCTAAAAGAAACCATTGCTCTTGGTAGGGGTACAATCTACACCAACTTGAGAATAGTTTTCATATCACAATGAAAACCTATAAATTCAGTTGTTTTCTGTAACCCTGGTTCAATAAATCCTTCGAAATTTTCAAAATCGGAACGGATGTACGAATTCAGACATATATAGAAAAATATTTTATTTGTATTAAAAAATAAAACTTTTATTGAAATTATTTTGTTTAAATTTTTAATAAATTTCCAATGAGAATATGTAAAGGTTTTTCAAGTTTTCTAATGGCGTTTATTTGAAAGGTAAATTTCAAATGAATAAAATTGATAAGATTTGTTGTTGAAAGGCAAATGATCTTGGTGCAGATATTTTATATAAACTTTCAGCTTCACAAATTCTGCAATTATAATAAACCTAGTATGTTATATTTTTTGAAGTGTGCGAAATTTGTCACCAAAATCAAAAGGTGGATAAAAAATAAAACGACTTACCCTGAAATACTGTAATTATTATTACAAAATATTAAATATTTTAAGATCACTAACCCATATTATAACTCTGACTATTCTCCCCAATTAAAAAAAACCTGATCTAATTCAACTTATCAAAGCCTGTATTTTTTTCAAGTAAATATGAATCGAAAGTTTTGGGGTTTTAACAAACAGGTTTTATTTCAACACTTATCTAATTTGAACCGAATCACCATTGATTTTTTAGATTTGAGATAATTGCCACCAATCGCATCAGTACATTTGTAAAGTTAATTTTCAACGACCATCTTTAAATTTATGCCAGGGTGAACAGAGTTCTAACCAAGACATTCAACAACGATTTGCGGTTGTGTTTCGCCAAGTAATAACAGTTCTCACGGTCGGTAAATTAATCAACTAATAGAAGGTGTCAGAAGCAAATAAACCTCACTTCAAAGATGGTTCAAACCACTTGATGAAGTTAGGAGAGGAAGTTGGAGTCGGTTTTCTTGTAAAATAATAATGACTAAATTCAAGTAGGTACATACCACTGCAATAATTAATATTATCACACAGCAAACGGAAGTAGGTAATAAATTTATTGTGATTTTGGGAGGTGGGTATGGGTCCCGCCGTCCCTGAAACCATTAATTGGATAACCAACACCCCTGCCATAGGTCACCCCTAGTGGTTTGCTACTTTTGGTGATCTAGCGATGGGGTGAGGTTTGTCTAGGTTTCGATGGCGAATGCGTTTGCTCACCTGCTGTGTGGCGGACCGGATCGGGAGAGACTGATTAAGGGAGACCTAACCCAGACCTCACAAACTGGACTCTCTCGACCCATCGGCTTGCACCGCAGTAGAAAGGATGGATTCATACGTCTGGCACTCCTGGACACTTTGACCCCCAGATCCCTTCCCACCCTCCATACATTTTTACTTCGAAGAACTTCCTTTTCTTACTTTACCTAAAAAGATCCTCCACACAGTATCTCCAAAAATCCCTGATGATTTTTTTCCCTCAGGGCCTCCTACGTGTAACTAATGTAGAACCCATTAAAACTTCTGTAGTTTTTTTATTATTATTTTATCCATATATTTTTTCGAAGAGCATAAAAAATTGTACACCTAAATTATATACTAGGAATTCTCCAATGTGGTAGAACAACTTTAAAAAAAAAATAGATTTAAACATTTATTTTCAAAGATTTTTGATTCAAGTAACTACGATCGAACTTGTTTTATTGTTGATACGTATGTTCACTATAGCACTAAATATAAAGATTTTTTTAAATACCAAAATACCTAACTATGGTGCCATTTCCTGCAGGAATGGGCAGTGGGAAATGAACGCAAAAACAATTCTGACTTTCTGATTCCTTGAGTCATTCACATCATTCTTAGTCTAATCCAGTCCTGGGTCGGTCGTGAATAACCCGCTCATTGAAACCCGCTCATGGACCACCAAAGAGCGAGCGGGTCATTTTCTCGTCAGCACCCGGGTCTCGCGACCCACTTCTCGCAACCGCTCTACTACTGCAACCTGGTTTCGGATGCGGATGTGGCGGGGCGAGTGACGATAGATAGATGTATGAGAGAGCAAACGGGTTGTCAACACTCGGGTTACGCTACCCGCTCTCTCGACTCAGGTATTAGAAAGTAGCTGGGTGAAGCGTAATCGAGTTTCATATTTTTTTATCGCGAAAAGAGCGGGTCTTCGCGACCCGCTCGTGACGCTAGTGTGTCGTGAGCGACCCGGGTCGTGTAAAACGATCGATCGACCCAGGACTAGTCTAATCTCTTGACAAGAATGAATCGTGTCATGCTTTCCTGAAGCGCTTCCAGCGTCATCTTCAATTATCTTATTCATACAATCAAATTGTACGTTTTTTTGCAAATTTAACCTTCATCAGCCATACTTTCATGTACATGACAGCCTCCACGTCAAGGGGTAAGGCTTTCGACTAGCAATCCAAAGGTTACGAATTCAAATCCCGGGATGCGCAAGTATTTTTTTATGAATTTGTCTTCTTTCACATCGCCGAAATGTATGTACGCGCATAACTTCCGAACGACTGCACCAAATTGGATAATTATTTTTTGTGTTCGTAATTGTCAGGACAAGGTTTGTAAAAATCTACTGGTGAGCTGTTTTAAAACTGAATGACACGGAATGTGGCATTACGAAATTCGTTTTTAAAAAAATGCGATAGATTGCACGCGAGCTGTTTTAAAACTGAATGACACGGAACTGAATGTGTGGAATGCGGGAGGGAGAAGGGGAACTCGGGTTGGGAGATAGTAGGAGGGGGAGAGGGGAACCCAAGAGGGGGGAGGGTAACTTTTGAGGGGGGAGGGAAACTCGGGAGGGGGGTTTACGGAGTGGAGTGGGGAGAGGGAAGGTGGAGGAAGCGGAGTGGGCACGCGACACAACGAAAAGGACACGCAGGGAGAAACAATTTCTTTATTAAACGGCATATCAACGCATGCCGGGAACCAGCTAGTTAAAAATAATTTAAGCCATACCTATTTGCGGCATGTTTCATAATGGAAGAAAAATACGCACTGGCATAAGACCAGCCTTCAGAATTGAAACGTTACTTGGAATGGCTTTGTTTTATGTTTGAAAAGCCAGGTACATTCCCACCTTCCTCTTATTTGTATCCTTCCCCTCTCTCTACCTTCAGCCTCACAACATACCTCAATTGGGGATGCCACAGTCTCACTGGCTCCAGATGTTGGAAACCGTTGGGACTCTAGTGAGCTATACACTAAAAAAATCAGTCATAAAATATTTTATCACACACGCCTCAGGGGTAGGGTTGCCATCTTCTAAAATAAAAAAGCCTGACTCTGCGCTCTGAAAGGCCGGACATTTCGCCCTAAAAGCCGGACGTACGTACATGATTTTGGACATAGCTTTTATACATAATAATAAAAAATCTGTTGCATGTCACAATTGTTTATTAATCACGCATTAACCAATTTAATAACAACAATCATTAATCAGTCTTATCCTTGTCATCAGTTGACATTTGTATAGAATATAATGTCAATAACAAAATAAAAAAATATTGAGTCTTCTGTCTGTAGACATACTAAACTTATAAAACAAACAAACAAAACATAACTTTTTTCTGGTTAAACAACTAAATTTTTTCGTTAAATAGATATAAAATGGAACATATTTATCTTTGTGGACAAAAAACGAAAAACATAAATTAAAATGAAATCTCGACTTCTCCAAATTATTCAAAAATTACAAAAATCTACCATTTTGTATATTTGGCGTTTTCACCTACTTTATCCAAAACGTCGCTTTCTTTGGAAATCATTTAATAAAATCCTTGACATGTCATTTTTAAATTATACAATGTGTACACTATCTTAGCAATTGTTTGCAATTTATTGCGTTCCTTGGTCCACTGGGTTATTATTATTATTAAAGAGAAAACTCTTTGAAAGTAATATTCCGCCAATTTCAGAAGTTCGGAAGACAAAACCCGCGCAAACCAAAAAAGCCTAACAAAAGCCGGACAGGCCGGACATATAAATATTTAGCCGGACACGACCTAAAAAAGGCAAACATGTCCGGCTAAAGCCGGACAGATGGCAACCCTACTCAGTGGCCTAATTTCCAATCAGTCTATTTGCGGTCTTCCTCAGTCAGTATTAATGTCGCACTTTTTGTTTGTTATCTGGCACAAAAGAATCCAATTCCTTCTAACAATTATTACATTTTGCAACCACGACATGGTAAAGACATCTGTTGAAAGTTAACTGCTAATCAATAGCTTAAACACATTAACAATGTTCCATGTCATTATAAAATAACACAATTTAAGAGGGTTACAAATACCTCACAAATAATTTTTAGATTGAAGTTGCATTTTTCAAAAGAGACGAAACTTTAGAATATAATACTTTTATTTAGAAATCCTACCGCAGTATATATTTATAGTGAGTGTATCAAAAAAATATTCGTCTGCCTACAATAAATCTATTTTCTGAAAAGCATAAATATTTTAATTTCTTATACTTTTCTTTAAATGTATCTCTTTTCTTTTCTTTAAAGGACAAGGAAAATTGGTCGAAATGATGAATGAGTCTATATTGTTAATCAAGTTAAATGATTGTACGTTATCTTTTTTCCCGCAATTCACCTCAAATGTAAATAAACTATAAGACAGCTTAATTCATATACAAATTTTTTAACCGTTATGGTTTTAAATTTGCCCTTATTTGATCAACAGTACAAATCGGTAATTTTTTTACATTCCCAGAAAACTGGTCGTTCGACCCATAGATTCCTTGGACATGAGCTTGTTCTTGACAGATCCGGGTACCTACCTGTTTCGTACAGTTATTTTTGTTACATCTGCGAAAATATTACAAAGCAGATATTAAGAAAAGGGTCCGAGTTTCGAGTGTATATGTGCAAAATTCCTTCGTGGTAAAGCAGTAAGGGTTGTATTTCTTATGCCAGAGGTCACGCATCGAAAACTGTGTACCGCAAAATATCTTTTATCTAATTTACTTCCACTACCCCGATTACCCCCACGACCACAGTCCTACTGTTTTTGGAAAATGGAACTTTTGTGTGGTCTCATGAGTAAATAATAATTAGTTGGGATAAATAATATAATGTACGATGTTCCGCGCAACTCTCACTTACCATTCACCGAAAATACACTTAGCAATATTACTTTAAACAATAATAGAAGCACTTTAGGGTTTTGCCTCATATGCTCAACTTGTAAACCTCCAAAGATGGTTTGATGGGTTCATTTTCCACAAACGGCTTTCCGGAATTTCGGACCGCCATTGAGTAGGCGTCGTTTGTGCTTTCAGAATTACTTTTTCCTCAGGTAACCCTTACTTTACACAATTCACCTTTTACCGAGGATACCGAATCGCTTTTCCGAACCCCTGATAGGTATTTAAATAGTTGTGGCTCAGAACTCTTAACAAAGAGATTGATATTGTTACGAATTGTTGTACCAACATGTAACTAACTTCCATACCACATAACTATTTATTGAAGTACTTTTGTACATCAATAAATAGTTGCTTAAATGGGCATATGTGAAGCTCTGTATTCTTACTGTGAGAGGGGTTGAACAAAATGGCAAATGGTTTAAGTTATTGTTTTATTCTAATTATTTTTTAGTAGGTTCATTACAATGAAAATTGCCTATTCTTGGGTCAACAATGTCGTTACTGATTTAATTTAAATCGTTGTTAAGCCTACAATATAAGACATCTTTTTTCAACCCGATTCCAATTAGAGACCAAAGTCAACCTTTTTCGCTTTACGCGATCGCTATTTTTCTGTCTATTTTCATATCTACGATTTCAATTGTCATCACTGCAAACAACACATTAACCATGCTGTGTAAAAAAAAAAGAAAATTCTTAAGGAATTAGATATAATGAGTGTAGCGTCCCTGGGTGTGGTCTCCAAACAGTCCTCTGCCAGTTGTAAAGTGAGCAGCTTCGTGGACTTCTTCGTTTCCACACCAAGTGAAACGTACAGTGAGAGGTTATGATTTGATGTTAGATGTATCCTTTGCAAGTAAAAAAACTTATATGTACTGGATTAATTGTAACTTTAGTTTATTCAGATGAATAGCAAGTTTACAGAGAGATTGATTCTAATCTGAGCACTGGGTCTTGCAATTTGTAGAATGAATTGTAAAAATGCAAACAGGTAATTTATTGACACAAAAGAGAAAGCTGTGTGGATGACCACAGATAACAGAGCTAGTAGACAAAAAATGCATTTAAATGAGACACGACAAAATGATGAATAAAAGAGGCTATATATAGAAGCAAAAAAAATGATAAAATATTAAGTGCTCACTGCAAAATTTATTTAAATATTACAGATGGGACAATACAATCTACAACAATGAGTGTTTAGCGTTTAATTTTTCATAAAATTTTAATTTTTATCTTCGAAGTTTTTATCAATTTACAACTAACTTTCTTTAAAGACAAACTACAATACAATAAAGACTTCCGCACAAACCGCATGCAAGCCAGAGAGAAAACTTCAGACTAAAAAAAAATTTACAAAACAAAAACATAGAATTGTTTACTTACTGTATAAAGGAATCCGAATGAATAGCTTAGTTCCCAGTGAAATTTAAAATATACCTAGTTTAAGAAAAGATGTTAATTTATGTTTGTAACAAGTATTGGTTGTATGTTTACACTAAAACTAAACCATTTAAAGTGGATTTATTTTAAGCGGAATAAATATTCAATAAAATATAGTTTGTGAAATATTTCAACATTAAATGATTTGAGATTTCAGAACATGCTTTAATCTAGTTTCCAAATAATCACTCTGCAATGTGATCTTCTGCATAAAACATTATAGCTATTTTCCCATCGCCTGAGATATTGAAAAAAATTATTAATTCAGGTGACCATCTTAAGAGTTTAACAAAGATCAGCTTTATCCCCAGTTTTCTTTGTTAGAATTGTTTAAAACTTCGATCTCGGCGAAGTTTTTAATGTAAGAAAGCTTTAAAAACACGTGCACATAACTTTAAACGCGAAACAAAAACTAAAAGGAGCTTTAGTGAAAATCGCGAACACATGGAGTACGAAAGAAAATATATTTTATAATTTACACGACGTATGAGGAAACGGTTAACTTTTATCCCGGAAAAGTATATTATAAACATATATTGACTCAATTTATCGTTTTTATTTATCTATCATAATCGGTACCTTCGAGTACCTACCTATACTACTTTTAGTTTAAAGCTAACTTGTTTTGGACTGACTGTTTACTTTAGGCAGTTTGAAGGCAAAATAAAATATTTAAAAAAACATATTAAATCATAATGTTTTGAAAATTAAAAAAATATGTGTTGATTATTATTTTTTTTAATTACCCTTTATAAATTATTCACTGGGTACTTGGCAGTACAACGCGGCGTAACTTTCAAAGTTATTAAAAGAAGAAAGAAAATTATCAAAAACTAACCTAGGCCCGTGAAAAATCACGAATAGCCTAATTTCTTAACAAATCAGATCCTATTTTTAAAATGGTAATTAAAATAATTGTCGGTAAAAAAAATAATTTGACTGAGTTCTCCAAAAAACACCATTAATTTTGAAAATCATGACAAGTAAATTCAAAGTAAATGTTCTCTAGTTCATTGAACCAGAGTTACAGACAACTGAAATTAGAATTTTAATAATTCATAAATTATCTTAAGAAATTCACAACGTGTTTTACATAAAACATTTTTATTTTTTGTTATCCGAAAAACAGTGGAGGTAATCCACCTCTTACCCGCCTTGGTATAAGTAACTGATGGTTACTCCTTCAAGGCTCTCGCAAGATTCTAATTTTTTTTGTTAAACGAAGCTACATTTATTTATTTTGAACGAATCTAGACCTCCAGTGTCCATGCATACGTTGTTAGTAAGCAGTATGCAAGTGCTTAACAGGAAAAACAAAATGCAAAAAATAGGTTAGTAAGACAAAGATAAATTAAACAGGGCAAAAGAAAAACTCATTCATGAGGCTCCATGAGGCGACATTGCATCTGTAAAAACCCGCAAGCACCTGCATAAAATAGAGAACATAAGTAATACAATAAATCTCAAATCAATTGGCAAGTACCAACAAAAAATGTGAATGGCTTTCGGTCTGATCATAAACTACACTTAGCTTCCGTGTCCCTTAGCCAACCACTCAGTGAAGCCTCAAAGAATGTTAACTGAATATTTGGGGTAAAATACCCGAAGACTAAAAGAAAATTCAGCGTTGGGTAGTCAGAGGCAGGACAAAGGATAGTCAAGGTCGTCTGATCAAGCCTCAAGCCTGCACATGTCATTGGGGGAGGCGCAGATAGATTTGAGAAGGATCTGCAAAATTAGTAATGTAACTAAAGATGAAGCAGGGACGAGGTCCAGCACACCCCCGTATGGGGATAGGGGGAAAAAAAAAATTAAAAAAAAAAAATTGGAGTTCAGTTCATCCAGTAAAACATTGAAACAGTTAAAGACAAACAAAACAAAACAAAACAAATGTTATCCGAAAAGAACAATTTCTGCGAATTGTTATTTGTGATCGTTGGATGAAAATTTTCTGAATAAATCTTGGGTTCCAGCTAAAAGAAATAAATCGCCATATCAAAATTGGGAAGCTTCATCCAAAATAAGTATTTTGTAGTTAGAACTTTTTTTCCTGCGAAAACCTTAGCATGTAAAACAGAAAATATTTTTTTCCTGTTACATTTTAATGAAATATTTATATTATTCTTGTTTCGATTATCTCCATTTATCGGAAACAAAATCAAATGAAAAAGTTTATTATTCTAGATATTTATCTGTCTCGGTTCGGAACACTCGCTAAATCATTGTTCTACGAAAACCTTAGTTCATATGTGGGTTGATGATAATCAGAATTATATTTATTTGTGTTTTGAACTTCTCTTGCTTACATATGAATTATACAACCGTGGCGTAGCTATCACCCAGGTGACCTGGGCAGTTGCCTGGAAGCCCTGGTCTATTTCCTTTTTGGAAAATTTTCCGGCAGCTGCGCTAACTCTGATAGTTTCGTAATAGGGAGGGTGAATAGTTTAAACGCTGTATTTTGTCTAAAAGGTAAAATTTCCACTCTAAATCTAAAACTCGCTAACAAGAGAAGAGCCCGTCCTGATGCGTCTGCAATATTTCAATCATAATAACCATACATTCTACACTCTAACCACTTAAGAGCGTTTAACCAGCCAGCGGCCGAAAATCCACATTTCATCGAAAGTTGTTCTTACGACGATCGTGCAGGGCGGTTACAATGAGAAAGATTAATTATTCTCCGTACCAGCTTTTTAAAATTATAACTCAATATCGATTTTATTTCATTCCAAATTTGCTTTAATTTATGCCAACAACAAAAATGCTGAAAGGCGTGATGATAAAACTATTCAAATAATGTACGTTTTGTAATTAGTTTTTGATTATAAATATTTATCATTTTTCAATAATGTCTAAGTTAAATGACAATGTTAAAAAAACTGAAGTTTATTAGTTTGTAAGTGCGCAAATAAATACAGTCAGTTAATATATTTTTCATGATTTTATTTAAACTAAAATTAAAATTCTAAATCATGCAATACCCAGATAATGCATAGATTTATTTTACTGCATGATTGTATGATTTGCAATGGGTGTGGTATTATACAAAATCTTTTTTGAAAATTTAACAAATCAGCCAACGACCTATGGTATAACCTTATTATACTAAAAATAGATTTTTTCTCAAACTTTAAAACATGCGAATGCTAGATAAAAGAACAATCTTTCGAAATCCATTTATAATTTTTTGTGGAAAAG
This sequence comes from Limnephilus rhombicus, assembly GCA_929108145.2. NCBI lineage: Eukaryota > Metazoa > Arthropoda > Insecta > Trichoptera > Limnephilidae > Limnephilus > Limnephilus rhombicus. The sequence goes on from OV815279.1 coordinate 27,274,880, forward strand.
ATTCAATACGTCTAAAATCTGATTTAAAAATGACATATTTCTGTTTTTCTCTGCTAATACCCTCTTAAAGTATTTTATATTCTATTTTATTACTTCCATCTTCTAATATATTCAGTTGATGGTCCGTTGGTGGATGGGTTGAGTGGATTTGATTACTATACAAATCCAAAGATTTATATTGAGGTTGATGGAACTAAGAAAAGTGAGATTACTGTATTCAAGAGATTTCTAAATACCACCCCCATCCTATTTCCCACCCCTTAAAGCACTATTTTGATACTTTTTAAGAAATTATGCACACTTAACATTTGAAATATGTGGAAAATTAATGTTTACATGTGATGTCAAAAAAACCCATAAATCCCAGGCAACGCCGAAGTCGTCAGCTATGTAATAAAATCTATTAACCTATACTATATGAAGAAGTGTCACAGTGCGGCTTTGTTTTTTTTATATAAATCCACAGTTTTATTTCGAGATCAATAAAATTTTGCAGCCTGGTTTTGAAATCATAAAAAGGGTAACCATTTACACGAGATTTTATAAAACCACCCCATCCTCATTTCCTACCCCTTAAAGCAGAATTCATACATAGTGATGAAATTTTGTACACCTAACGTTCATTAGTGTCTTCATTTGAATTCGAAAAATTGTCGGGGACATAAAACTTTCTTCGACTTTCTCGATAAACTTAAAGATCAAAATCACAAAATCACAAAAACTTAATAGTTCAAAGCTCAAAGCTTAGCTTAAGGCAAAAGTTCAAAGTTCAAAACTCAAATCTCTATACTCAAAAGTCAAAGTTCAAAGTTCTTAGATCAAAACTAGGAGCTCAAAACTGAAAACTCACAGTACGAAACCTCAAAACATAGTTAATTGTATTTGTGCATAATTTTTCTCATTTAATATTATCTATAAATATATGGCAGACCGTATAGATGATAAGGATATTGAATTATGAAGTGGAAGTGGATGGGTGACAAAGTTGGGGACGCCCGGGGAAGGCATGGCACGATCAAGTGAAGCAAATTATTATGTGTGGTAAAATTAGGCGTATGTGATGAATAAGGAAAAAGGTGCGTAAAAATGAATGGTATAAGAGGGCCAAGTCGCCCGAGGAAGACATGAAACAAATAGGAACTTATCTGTCATAAAGTGAGACGTGTACCTATATAATGATGTGATGAGAGCGAAATGGATAAGATTAAGAAAGGAATGCTTTGATTGTTTGGGCATACAGACGGCCGGCGTAGTCCAGCGGTAAGGCTCTTGACTCGTACACCGAAGTTCGCGGGATCGAATCCCGGCGTGGCAAATAAATTTTATTTTATTAATTTGTGTTATTTCACAATTTATTCATTTAAAATAATATATAGTATATTTGCGGCACGTTCCAGAGTGGAAGATACTCTCAGTATCGCCCTGGTGTAAGACCACGATTCAAAATTGAAACGTTACTTGAAATGGCATAAGCCGTGTTTGGTGACCAGATTTGAATAGCCAGGTACTTCCCCGCCTTCTTCTTCCCTATCTCCTTCCCCTCCCCACTATCTTCAGCCTCACAACATACCCTAATATGGGGATGCTATAGCCTCACTGGCTGAACAGACGGGAGCAGTTGGGACTCTTGAGCGGTATTCATATAAAAAATAATAATAATAAAAAAAATACAGTCAAATGAACGAAGAAAGGAGTATCATGAGGAGTATCATGAGGAGTATCATGAGTACGACGTGAAAGTGTATGCTAGAAGAAGTCGAGGACGCCCGAGGAAGACATGGCACGTGGTTTAAAATGAAATACCAAAAAAATTAAACTTTTTCCCTTTTCGACGATATAATTATTTCCACCCCAAAACTACACAATTATTATTTCCACCCAAACTACACCCAAAACTAAACCAAGTTTACTAGAATTCACCTCAAAACTTTACTCTGAACCAATCATAACCCCGAGCAACTCCGGTTTCACTTCAGTTGAAAACGGCGTTCGTTTGATTTTTTTTTTAAATCAACAGTTTTATTCCGAGATTGATGAAATTTTTCACGCTATTCCCTCAAAACAAATTGTTTGAGTCTGATTATAGCTCTGAGTAAAGCCCGAGCAAAGCTGGGGAGTTCAGCTAGTTATGCTTATAAACCAAACCGAATTGTATAATTTCATTATTCTTATTATCAAGCATATTATGAATAAATTCATTCTGTAAACATCACCCACTATGACACAAGAACATCCCTAAAAATTTATGTACTGTACAATTATTTTGGCTTAAAATAAAAAATAAATATAGATTCCGTTGGCAGCGCCAAGGGTTTGCAACAAAATTTGCTTTTTAGTACCAAGACAAATAATATACACTTAAAAGTGTTGCACAAGTTTGCTACCAAATATACCATTATTATTGCATTATCTGTTGACATCATCAGAACAAAGTTGTCCTGTGGGAAAGGCACTCGAATGGCAATCGGAAAGATGAAGTTCTGAACTTATAGGGGTACCGCCTAGTTACGCAGAGTATAGGTCGGAACTACAAATATTAGGAACTATGTTAATTCACATTTTTAAATAAGGAATATCAATAATCCCTCTAATCCCATTATTTGTATTGCTTTTTTTACTATAGCTCAACAGAGGAGACCCTAAGAAAAAATTCCCCTCAAGACCTAAGTCATATTTGGGGATAATGTGGGGAGGGTATTTTTAGGAAAAGAAGGAGAGGAAGTTCTGGGAAGGAAAAAGGCGTGAGGGGTGGGTATGAATCTGGGGTTTAGTGTGTTCAAGAGTATGAATCCAGAGTAGGAAGTATGAACTCTCTCCCTCGGGGCTTTTATCATAATATTTGGGAATCATGAATGGGAAGTATGAATCCTTTCTCTCGGGGCCGATATCATGTTTGGGAATCATGAATGGGAAGTATGAATCCTTTCTCTCAGGGCCTATATCATATTTGTGAATCATGAATGGGAAGTATGAATCCTTTCCCTCGGGGTCTATATCATCTTTGAGGATTCTGTGTGGGTGTGAATTAACCAACATTTGAATTTTATTTCAAAATACATATGGACATTTCTATTATTCATATTCATCGTGATGAGTTTGTTCTAGAGATGCGACGAATATTTGGCTATTATTCGGTATTCGGCCTATTCGACTACTTTTTTCACAATTCGGTATTCGGCCGAATATTGTACAACATTCGGCCAAATACCGAATACCAAATCATGGAAAAAAAACGCATAATAAATATTACTAACAAAAAATACTATTTTAACAAAAAATCAGCAATCAAGATCAGGTAATTTTTTAGTAAATTGTGCCATTTCGCAAAGCTTTTCGTGAACGAACGGTGATTTTTTAAGATATACACACTATAGGCAACTTGATATAACTATAAACAAATAATGCGTGTAGTGATACAACCTACTCTTTACCGGCGCTTCAGCCGAGAGTCTAGCCGAATATTCGGTATTCGGCAAAATCACTATTCGTGGCATCTCTAAGTTTGTACCAACAAACCGCCATGCCAGTGACGGAGAAATAATATATTTTATATAATTTTATACGCAATATTTGTACACGTTAACTTTTTAAAGTGTTAAAAATCTGGTGTTTGAGAAGTTTTTTTTACGTAAATCATATACGTAAATGATTACTTCCTTAGACTTAAATGTTTGCACGAATACACGAAAAACATGCACACATTTGAATTATTTTTATTAAAACTTGATTATATTTTCCAGTTCCTCATATAACACATTTAAATATTTACCTGAAGCAGTGATCAGAGGGTACAAAAATAATTCGTACTCCACTAAATACCAATTCCTCTTTGATATTCCTGTAAACATCAACTGACATGATCTAAACTGGGAAAGCTTGTGGATCAAATCATTTCACGAGTCTCTGTTTATAAACAACAAAAAATGAGACTACAACTGCGTCTTGCGAAGTTTTTTGATAAATTACTCAGATGAAAAAAATTCTAAAAAAATATGATTTGTAAACACGAATACACGAGTACCGCTAATTGATTCCTAGGCAAATTTATCTTATTCGACATAATAAATATTATGTCTAGAACGCATGCAGATAATAATAACAGCATGAACCATTATACATTTTGTAATCTTACTTGAAAAATAGCATCCGATGAAAAAGATGCTCCGAGGAACTAGCGTCATTGATCCCCTCGGCACCGGTGCATAGTCGGGAAACACGCCAAACACGCGCCCAACATTTGTACATGGTTGACATTAGTCACATGAGAACGGGTCGTTCTATGACTCGTTCTTGAGTTCAACGGCTCGGCTGTGGAACGATTTGCCGGCCTCTGTGTTTCCTTCCTCCTACAACATGGGTATCTTCAAGACCCGTGTTCACTCCTTCCTTTCCTCAAAAAGACCCTCCACACAGCATCTTCAAAGATGACATAGGCCCTGAGGGAAGTTATTTTCCTCAGGGCCTCCTGTGTGGAGTTAATGTAAAAAAAATCTCTTTTAAATTTATTATTTATAAACTATTACAACCCGGCATTCCCAATTTCTTTCAATTTAAAATATGTTTTCCTTGAACACCTTAAGTTTTTCATTTCTTAAAAAATTACATAATTGAAGACAATATATGTAGGTATAAATTTGTTAGGCCGAAACGGTAATTAATTATACAAAATTCCCACAATAAAAATAATCGTAAAGAATGCTCCGAACATTATTAAAAACACATCTTGTTCTGTTATTTAACATTTTATAGTTATGAAAAAATCACAGTGTTTTTTTAAACGCTACATTAGACATTTGCCGAGAGATTTTTGCTTTATTTTAAACGAGTCGTGTTTTATTAAATACACAATTTTCAATTTTTTATTAGAACAACTCTCTTTTTATAACTTTTGAAGGTCTTTCCCATCAACTTAACATATCATTGAAGAAGAAGAAGATAACATGAATAATCTTAACGAAAATATGAAAGAGAACAAGAAACAGAAAAATAGAAAAATAAAATGATCGCTACGTGACTCGAACCCAGAACCCCGAACCTCTCGTCTAACCGGGATATCCGATTTTATCAATTCAGCCATGGCTACCTTCAAGAATTTTTTTTTCTAAAATTTTCGCTTTTTTATAATATTTTTTTTATATTAGCTCCCTTTAACGTTCGTATTTACAAATTTCCATTTCAAATCATATTTTCTTAATTTTGAACTCTTACTACGGAGCCTTAAGGGCCCGCAACCCGGATATGTACCGATTTATTACATATTTCCCTTAAACACGGTAAGTTTTAAAGCTCTTAAAAAAATATATGTTATTCTTGAAGATAGTATCTAGACTTTTCCCGCGCCGAAACGCAAATTATATAAAATTCCCTTGATAGAAAAAAATCGCAAAGTATGCTCCAAAAATTATTCTTAACACGTTTGTTTCAGTTATTTTACAAGTTATATGTATGAAAAAATTCACAATGTTTCTTTAAATGCTGTTTAAGATAATGTCCGCGAGATTTTTGCTCTATTTTAAACGAGTCGTGTTTTATTAAACATTTTCGCAATTTTCACATCGATTTTGTCGCTGTAAATGTTAGCGCTCTCCTCTAACATTCGTAATTTCGTATCTCTCCATCTTCTTCTTTTCGGTCCCGGTTGCAGAGCCTTAATCACATTTGAAAAATAAAAGCATAAGCAGGAAACTCGTTCGCGTGTCTCGCTAAGAAACGGTGAGCTCCAGTGTAACGAAATTTGCACCGTTTATCCTGACTAGAATTTCAAGCATCATTTTTGAGTTAACAACATCTTTCCCAAAATACGTTGTAATGCTTTTATATATCTAATTACTTGTTGAAAAAAAATGTTGAAAACCTTTGTTTGAAGTTATGTGTATTTCCTGTGTTTCACTGAGAATCAAAAATTGTAAAACACCTTTGCTTCCGAGAAGTACCTAAGAGCAGATCTACAAAGTTTTCTGAACAAGCGGCCAAGAAAGCATCTAGTCAATGAACTTTTTATCTACTGTTGAGTCGTCTCCGAATATACAAATCTACATAGGAATCTCTATAAATCAAACACAAAATATCCGTAAACCCTTGCAATGCACAAATGCATTACATAACAATGTGGTGATTGTCGCATACTTTTTTTTATTTGTTGGCAAACTTCGACTGTGGAAAATTATGCAACACGGTCAAAAGGCGGTCAGGTATGAGCTAGCATTGTGTTTACTGTACCATAATAAAAGTCAACTGAAAACTCACTTGCAAATGCTGAAACTGCTGGAGCGTATTCAGTGTTCGTCGTATCGTGGGGCATCGGTGAAGTTTGCAAACGATGAATGACTTTGTGGGACTCCTGGGACTCTTTTGTTATATGAATAAAATGGGATCAAGAACAGGGGCTCGAATTACAAAACAATCCACACAACTCAACTGTCAACTTGAAGTCCGCTGTAATAATGTAGTATTAATATTTGGTACGTGTTGTTAATGAAGAAACCCGTGCTTGCACGTTAGTAACAGGATTTCATAATATAATATATAACTAACCTGCATTACGCCTTAAAAACTAAGGTGAAGGTTGTAATTTATATTAATTTAGGTGAAAATTGTTTTATTTTCTTTCCTAGCGTTCATTTCGCTCCGGTCGTCTGATTAAATAATGGAATAAACAAACTTTCATCTAAGATTGTCATTTTATCGCCTTTGCATCCCTATATAATTGTCAACTCATACGTGTTATCATCTTTCTTTAAATGTGACGATAAAAGGTACCCACAATATGCTGCATCCATGTTCGAGGGGCAAGGCTATCGACTAGCAATCTGGAGGTCGCGGGTTTAAATCCCGGCATGCGCAAGTTAATTTAATTTGAGTTATTTCAAAATTTATTAATTTAAAATAACGTATAATGTATTTGCGGCACGTTCCGAAGTGGAATGTACGAGTACCTACGTATTGCACTGAATTGAAACATTGTTTAGCGGTATTTGGTGACCTGATCTGAACAGCTAGGTACTTCCCCGACTATCTCTGCCCCATTTCCTTCTCCTCCCCACTACATTCAACCTCACAATGTACCCCAATTGCAGATGCCACGGTCTCACTGGCTCCAGACGGTGGGAGCAGCTGGGACTCTCCGATGTAGCGATGGGTCGAAAGAGTTCGGTTGGAGAGGTCAAAAGGTCTCCCTCAACAGTCTCCGCCATGGTGGGCATACGCACCCTCCGCCAAGACCCGGACAAAATTCATCCCGTGATCCCGCACACCCCTATTAAGTTACCAAATTTAGCGAACCCCCTGGGATGACCTATGGCCTAGTTTGTTATCAAATAAATGGTCCCTGGGGCTGCGGTACCCATACTTGCCTCCCGGGTTTTTTCAATTGAAAACAATAACTCAGAACAGTTTACTTCTAGTGAGGTAGGTATTTAAAACATATATCTTAAATTACATGTAGCAAATAATTATGGTTGTATGAAGCTGTAATAAAAGTATTTCAATAAACTTATTTTTACCGGCACTGAAACAGAAACTCAAACGAAAAAAATATTAGAAATGAATTTGAATAACAAGTTTACTTTTAAAAAAAAGGTGAATGGAAGAAAATCATCCTTCCCAAGAGACAATTTGCATAAAACTTCTAATTATTGTTGAACCAATTCGTAAATACTTGTTCAAAAACTACGTGTTAACAATTAGGTCAGAATTAAGTACGAAAATAAGTTGCCTTAAACTTTTTCGGAACACAATTCACGAATACCCCCCTTTTTGATCATTTTTGACAATGATTAGTACAAACCAACTACAACTACAATGTAACTTACACCGTTTGGAGAGAGTATAAAGAAAATTTCTTCGATACGTTCAATTCAAATTGAGACAGCCTGTAATTGAAATCCGCTACAATGCATTAATGTCTGATCTAAACCTAACACTACTTTCTACCCGGCGTACTATTAATGACATTCTTATACTTTTTAAATTACTGAACATTCTTATAGATTGCCCTCAAATGTTAAGTGTAATAAATATTCGTGTCCCTGTTAAATCAACTCGACTCCACCACCTTTTCCACAGTGACAATCATAGCACTAACTATTCCTATCATTCACCGCTAGTGCGTTTTCACCGAACTGCCAATACGAATACAGACCTTTTCGATATTTTCAATACCTCACCGTCTTGCATCAAAGCAAAAATAATTAGTTATTTTAACTGATATGTTTGTAAAATGATAAATGTTTGTTTGTTGTACTAATATGCATCGTATGTATGTACGGTATATTATTCTATATAATATACCGTATAATATACCTCACCGTCTTGCATCAAAACAAAAATAATTAGTTATTTTAACTGATATGTTTGTAAAATGATAAATATTTGTTTGTTGTACTAATATGCATCGTATGTATGTACGGTATATTATTCTATATATATAATGTTTGTAAATGTTCGATACACTTGTGTAATGTATGTAATAGCCCTATGTACGGGCGTTTAAATAATAAATAAATAAAAACCAAGATTCTCAAGTAGATCATTACGAGAATCGCAATTATCAAAACAACAAAAAAAGGTGGGGGTCTATTCTTGTTTTATAGAACTAAAATCAGCGATGATGCTGAAACGATGGATATTCCAGAATTATATAAAAACAAATCACTCGAAATCCATAATGCGATATAAACAATTATTATTAAAGCAATGGCCCTAAGAGAAGAATATAAAATAGAAAGCGTCCGGTCCCTCGAGAACTATGAAAATGAGAAACATTTTGCAATATGGTTCGACGACGACGTTAACGTTTTCTTCAACAGTAAAGAAGTTGATAACCGCTTGATTTTATATCCCTAGAACGTGGAAAGAATTAATATTCCGATTAGACTTTGTTTTCAAAAAGAACTTTTCTATATTTCAAAACGACAAAAAGTAAAACGCACTTAACATGGAATTTATTGTTTTTTGACCTACAGAAAGGATAATTAGCCAGGAAGAATTTTTTTTTTATGAGTTTCTGAAGTTTTTTCTACCTCGGTGCACCTAATGTATAAATAGTACACTAATTAGCTAATTTAATAACCTACCTCTCCGGAATTTGGAAATCTCTTTGCCCGGTCTTAATTGTTGAATACCAAAATATTAACAAACTTTATTCATTGAAGGTATACTTAGAAACTTCAACCCCAGTCTTACAATTAATTATTATTCATTGTGTGTAACAATGAAACGCTTTTTAGTAAAATTTCTTCCTAGTCCCTAATTTTCATTCCTTGGAACTCTCAAATTAGTAGTAGAACTGAAGAATAAAGAATATAACATTATAAATGACTTCCGTACAAATTTTAATGGAAGGAAATGTACCACTGACTCGGTACCTTTTGGTTGTAGACCAATTAGCACGCGGTCTATCTCTCTTATACGGATTTGCCTGAAATTGTATCGTCATATCATTTGAACTTGGAAATTACGGTGAAATATAGTTTTATATGGAAATATATTCCGAAATTAATTTCTTTATTCAATAACTAGAACTTTGAATTTAAATGATAAAGCGTATAAAAGAATGTAAAAAACCCTTTTTATACATTCCTTTCAACCTCCTAAGACTACCACCATTGACGAATGATATGGGTATACTTGGTCGAAGACTACCACAATTTTTTTTTTTTTTTTTTACATTAACTCAACACAGGAGGCCCTGAGGAAAATAATTTCCCTCAGGGCCTATGTCATCTGGGATGCTGTGTGGAGGGTCTTTTTGAGGAGAGGAAGGAATGAACATTGGTCTTGAAGAGACCCATGTTGTAGGAAGGAGGAAACACAGAGGCTGGCAAATCATTCCACAGCCGAGCTGTCGAACACAAGAACGAGTCGAAGAAACGACCCGTTCTCATGTGACAAATGTCAACCGTGTACAAATGTTGGGCACGCGTTTGGCGTGTTTCCCGACTATGCACCGGTGCCGAAGGGATCAATGATGCTAGTTCCTCGAAGCATCTTCCATTGTAATACCGGTAGAACAAGGATAGCTTTCCCACCCGACGCCTGTGCTCTAAAGATTGCAATCCGTCTGTTAAGATGGGAGAATCTATCAAACGGACCGCCCGTTTCTGCACAGAGTCGAGGGTATTTTTCAGGTATTTTGGAGCTCCAGACCAGAGTTGGCTGCCAAATTCAACCGTGGGGCGTACTTGTGATTTGTACAAGGTTGGCAGTTGTGTACTATTAAAGTATCTGCGGGCCCTGTACAGTACGCCCAGTTTTTGGGAGGCTAACTTTTCTCTGGCTTCGATGGAGCCCCCATACCTGAGCTGGTCACTTAAGGTTACACCAAGCATATCAATGGAGGGCCTGTTCGAAAGATTGCTTCCGTTGAAAGAGACTAGATTTTCATTTAGATCCCTTTTAGACGTAATCAGACAAGATTGGGTTAAATTAACTTTAAATACCCTCATTGACGTGGCGTCAAAAGAGTCCGTAAATGGGAGTCATCGGTGTAACATCAGTTAATGAACATAAAATATACTAACGTACTTGTTCTCTTTGCCGTAAGATAAGATTATAAAAAGTTTTGTAAATATCCAAACGGAAACAAATAAAAATAGATAAACTGGGAGGCGTCTACTAATATCTACAGGAATTCCAAAAACTGAAAAAACCGAACTAATATCTATGAGAACCAAAGTGTTGACGAATATCTACAGCTCAAACTGCTGACTAATATCTATGAGAACCAAAGTGTTGACGAATATCTACAGCACTGGCAGAGGTTGATTTGCAATTAAGTATAGCATATTGGAATAACGTAATGTTTTAAAAACTTAATTTATGGAAGTATATATACAAAAATCCCTAATATCCGACTATTGGACACATTTAGCTGATTAGTCCAACCTACGCTCTGTAGATATTAGTCAACACTGGGACCGCCATAGACATTCGTCCGACCTTAGCTCTGTAGATATTAGTCAACACTCTGAAATTCGTAGATATTAGTTCAACATATGAGCTGTAGATATTCGTCTGACATACAGGCTGTAGATATTAGTATCTGGAGTCATAAACTGACCATAAATTTTATATCATGTCCAATGTACATAACTGACTAAGAAACTTGTAAACTGCACTGTTACCCGCAGTAATCCATTCAGTGGGGCAATAAAAAATAATATTAATGTAAAATAATGAGACTTGTTCTTTGTTTTTAAATAAAATCTGTGGGACGACATATCACTATCATATAATTCAAATTCACTTTGAATTCTCCATTGCAGCCCAGGACAGGATTCAATGCAATTCGTTTGAAGGGTTGCATGTTCCACTAGGCTTTTGATATTTGACTGCGTCTCCTAAAAGCTTTTTAAAAGCTTTCCAGAGTGATGGAAAATAAACGCACGGATTATATTTTGCGAGAGTCAAAAATAATTTGTTTGCGAATTCCGGGTAAAACCTAATATTTCTTAAGATTCGTATGTTATACCTTAAAGTAAGTATTCGTCATTTGCAGAATTTGTGGTGCAAAGTGTTCTGTTTCTTTTTTTACTGAGATCATGCAGTAATTCTGGAATTTTTGATCCAATAAATAAAGTTTATTGCTCTCTATAAATCTTGACACTTAAAGCATTTGGGCCTAAAGCAAACACTCGAAACATTCTGTAAGCTCTGAATTTTTTTTGATGCATTATCTCTATTGTTACTTTAACAATATACAGAGTGTAGATCTATCACTGTACAAAATTTTAGGACTCTTCGCTTTGTATCTTTTATTTAAAACCCAACCGGGTGGTGACATAGTTCCCCTATCTGCACACTATATTGAAATATAAATTCTTAAATAAATGAATTCTTTGAAAGCTATGAATATATTCATAATTAATATTATTATCAGCAGGTAAAAATATACATATTTGCTATTAAAATAATTATCAGAATTCTCAAAAGGTAGAATTTGCTATTCATGTTATGTTTGCCTCCAGAATGTTTTCGAGCGGTAACTACAAAACAAAAATTATGACAACCCTTTATTGGAAATGAAATGTTACTTGTATAATAATATATTTGTTAATTTGTATAGTGCCGTTTTTTTTTTTTAAATCCCTTCAACGCGATGTATTGTATTGCATGGGCGGTATTATGAACTGATCAACATACTTACCAATTAATCTTATCTTTATGAACATGACCTTCAGGTCTTTCCAAATTCATCTTCCATCTACTTGCTCGTCGATAAATTCTGTTACCCCTTTCTCCGTCCAACCGCCCTAGGTACCGTAGCCTGACGCTAACCTAACATAAACTAACCACCGATATACCTTTTCATTTCGTTTGCATCAGATGCCAAGTAATATTTTAATATAATCAAAGTAATCATTTAACCATATTAAAGGATAAGATATTACTAATATATCTAAACAAACATGAAACAGAACACGACAGAGAAAAATAAAAAAGGTAACGGAAGTAATTGGGAATCGAACCCAGGATCTCATGTCTTACCGGGACACATAATATTTATATTACAGTCAAAGAAAGCTTCCTTATACTGAATGTATTTTATAACAAATAAAATAAATAAATTAAAAAATTTAAAAAATTTAAAAATGTACATAACCTTTAAAAGTTAATTTAAACTACATTTCAGGTCGTTTATGTTGACTTTCTAATCTACATGTCTAAACTTAAAAAAAAAAAACAGTAATTTTATTTATACAAAAACATAAATATAATTGATTTCACTGTCCATTAGTCGTATGCATAATCAAAGGTATCATTTCGTTTACATAATTATGAATCCATATTTTATTTAAAGAAATGACCCCCATAAAAATCTAAGCCTGTACGTATGATGGGGGGTGCTATTATTTTAATTATTAAGATTTTTTATTATTGTTGTTTTTTTTTAAACGTTTTGTTGTTTTGGAATTATGTTCTGTTGAATACCATGAATTTTGGTTTCGGATTTAATGTGATAATCTTAAATATCAAGTATTTCATAATGATTTTTTTTTTATATATTACGTTTTTCCTACGATTTTGGTACCGAAATTTTATTCAAGCTTTATAATTAGCTCCAAATTCAAACAAAACTGAAATTAAATTAGAGGAAATAGCAAAGAAAAATATTGAACGCAAAAGTTAATTATTCCCTTAGATGAAATTATTCCAGTGTTTAAAATAATTATATTAGCACGTTTAATTAGTTAATTCAGAGTTTGAGAACTTTCCTGTCTGGCCAAATTGAGTTAAAATTCTGAATAATATTATTATAACGCAGAAAATTATGTTAGTTTTTATTAAGAAAGTTCGGGGTTTCTTCGAAATCAATCAACACTTCACAAATATTTTAACGGAAACTTTCTAAAAGTTTAAGGTAAGTTATTATGTTTTATGTGAGAAGTTGGGATATTCCTACCCATATTCGACTAATGGGCATTTTACACAACGCTGTTTTTCGTCCAGTTTCCATATGGGTCGACATTAATTTGATGATATGGATTGGGGATGAAAAAAGAACGGATTCTATTTTTATAGACAGGATGTAACAGCACCTAACAGAAGGATTTTAACCAGCGATTCCTGGGCATTTAATTTGGAGTGCATAATGTACCTGTCATTTTGCTGTCCGTTGATGTTTTTTTTTTCAATTAAAAACAATACAAATACTTTTTCCATCACACGTCGCTACTACGTAGTCCGATACCAATAGCCATTTCAGCCAAGCTAACCAAACCACTCGCGTCCTGAGTGAACGGAGTCTGATCAGTAGCGACGTGTGATTGAAAAATATATTTTTTGTTTTAATGGAAATAAAAATATCATCGGACAGCACAATGACATCTACTTTTTGTACTCCAAATATGATTAGGAATCGCTGGGTAAAATCCTTCGGGTTCATGCTGTTACACCTTTTTGCCTCCGGGAGCCATTTCTATGTTTGTAGTAGCACCCGTGGGCCGCACATAGTTTTTCATGCACCAGGGGGGTAGGGGGTGGTAGGAATAAAAAATAAAATTTAACTAGAAATTTAGTCCTCTCGGAAAGCGAGAATGGTTTCCTTTAAATTGCGTCGGCAGAGGATTTCACATCTCGAATTTTTAAGTTGTGCTCAGAACACGAGACAGGTTTTAGCTTAAAGTTGTTTCTGCGTAAGAGTCCACAATCTTAAATAAGAGTTACACGCGGAACAGTCAGTTTATCGGAATTTTGCAGCATTTGGTGTGTAACTCAAATATAAAGCTTCACTCGGAATAAATGGGAATAGCTTCCTTCGATGAATCTTAAACTGTTTTTTTTTTTTAATTTATCATTATATTCTGAACACAAAACTGGTTTAAACAGTGTTACCCTCATAATTTGCGTATGATTTTGCAGAATATGCATTGAAACAAAAATTTTAATTCCATTCGAAATATTAGATTAATTTTTTCTTCGAAATGCATCAGCAGATTAATCCGCAACTCGAATTTTGTCAGCTCATTCGGAACATGAAACTGGTTTTAACAGTGAATCTGCATGCGAATCCTCAGCATTAATTGATACTACTCCCACACCAAAATGGTTTTCCTCCGATTTTTGGACTTGGAACACATGGATTGTTTCCTTCGAAATGCGTTAGCATTCATCTGCAATTCGGAGAGTGATACAAAGTTTTATATTTATTTAACTGTTGGCAATGATTTACATGGAATGATTTCATTTGTATTAAACTCTTCATAACCGAAGTGTGGTAATGTATAATGAAAGCACATAATTTGTATTCCTTTCTGAATAGAGTTGTCATCAATTCGGTCAATTTTTTTCAATTTTAATTTCACTATCGTATAAAAAACGAAATAATAGAGAGAAATATATCGCGTATTTATTTGTATCTAAACTAATGATTAGTGACATAGGTGCATACCTGTCAGCTGTATTAAAACTTTCTCTGGGTTTTGTAATCTTTAAAATTTACTTGAAACACTGCGAAAGAAAACCATTCTCGCTTTCTGACTGTAATTTTTTGTGGTACTTTCAGCTGGCCGCACCAAAAGTGCTCGCAGGCCGCACCAAAAAGCTTCACGGGCCGCAGGTTCCTCACCCCTGTTGTATAGGAACCGATTTTCGTCTGTTGTCTGTCACTTTTTCATCTAATTATACTATGGGGAAAAATTGCGTGTTTGTTGCGTTTTGAAACTTTGTAATGTTGATATCTAAAACAGACTATAACGTATATTTTTACTCTTAGTGAGAGTATATTGTCATTTTTTTAAATTATCTTATTAAGATAATATTATATTGTATACAAATATATTTTTTGGTACGTACCACGTGAATTTAAATTTTGAATTTCGCGTATATTTTTGAAAATTTGCGAAAATTGTCGGCAAAGGTAAATGACAAATGCTTTCATAATTTGATCTCGATTTTTGAGCACCGTCTCAAATTTTCAAATCCGATAAAGTTTCCATGTGGGGATCGGCATAAAAAAAGCTTCATGTAAATCTCCCATTAGAAAGCGGAAGTGAAAAATTAGTAAGCGGAAACCTGATACTGTTCATTATTTAATTAACCTGCATTTAATAAATAATAATTTGTAACTACTTACTATATTTGTTAGCAGCTGCGTTTGTTTCAACTAATTAACTGTTTATCTGATTTAATAAGTTCAAAGGTTTTTAATAGGTCGCGCAATTCGAGTTGACTTAAAACTCAAAGCTGTGAGGTGTTCGCAAAAAAAAAAATAAGATCTGAATAGCCAGTTCCTACCCAGTTCCTGCCAGTTCTCTCCACATTCCTCTTCGAAAATTACGTCCCCTCCCCACTACCTTCAGCTTCACAACTCACCAATTGGGGATGTCATAGTCTCACTGACTCAAGAAGGAAGCTGTTGTAACTTAATTGTAGAATGTCCACTTTTTTATTTTCATTGGCTTTTTCTTTTCTGAAGTCGAATAACAAAGTTGAAAAATACTGTGCCGTACGAGTGCTTGACTTAATTTTGGTTTGCAATGCTTATAAACGTATCTGAGCACATTTTTACTACGAGTACATCCGGGAAAACGGCCACGTTTATGGCCACTTGCCATAAACGACGTATTAATGTCGGTGAAAAGGGAATTTTACCCTAATTAAATATATTTTGAATGTTGTACAAAACAACCGCCATACCTGAGGTGAAATGCTACCGAGAAATTCTTGTCAAGCCAATTTACGACTGCGCATTTCCAGTGAACGGTTTGTTTCACAAAAATAATACTTCCAAATATTCTTTACCTATTAAATATATATTTTTTTTAATTTTCGCCATTTTAATCATTTGTATATACTCAAACCGTCTTCAACAATCTTTTTTTTCTTTTTGAAAGCTTTTAAGGGAGCTTTAAAACATCTTAGAGTTATAATTACATCCGAAAAATTATGACGTAGCTACCTATATAAAGATAATACTAATATAATGTAGGTATAAAGACACGAGTTAAAAATAAGCAGATTATCGTTTCAAATAATAATTTTAATTAAATTCGACCTGCAAAGTAATTTAATCAGTAAATAATTGTAATCAGTGCTAAAAACATTATAAAATAATTGCCCTACTTACCTTAGATTAGAAAACCACTTTATTTTATTTGGATATGAATTATTTAATCACTTAGTTTAGTATTTACATTCAACCTACATTTCCCTGAAATTATCTCAAACATACAAACGAGAATTATGAATTATGATTAATGGCTCTGAAGTAAATTAACCAAAAACCCATTGTGGTTAGTTAGATTCATAAAAGAAAATGAAGGATTTTACGCGATTTTCGTTATTTGTTTTTGTGGTGTTATGCCGTGTTGCGCTACCTCCTTCTTTAGCCAACGTTTCAGACATCGTTGCAGTGTCCATCATCAGGGCAGATCCGGCAGATCCGGTAGATGTCCCGGTAGATCCTGATGATGGACACTGCAACGATGTCCGAAACGTTGACTAAAGAAGGAGGTAGCGCAAAAACAAATAACGAAAATGCTTTTGGCCGTGAAAATCTTAAAACTTATCCGATTTTACGCGATTTCATTCATATTAATAAACTACCTATCAAAACATAGATTTACAATAAATGTGATATAAAAATTAATATGTAACGATTGTAATTTTTTTTAAATTGGGGAAGACTTCTCGAAAACGTAATAGGTGCACTTAATGTGTTTAAATAATAATAATCATTCTGAATCAGCCAGCCACATTTCGGAAACAAATCATTGAACTTAAAAATTGTAAAAAGTGTTAGTAGCTAATTAAATATTATTAAGATGAAGCCATAGTAAATAATGCAAAATCATAAAAAATCATATGTTTTTGTTTTGAAAATTTGATCGCTTAGAAGTATTGTAGATGCTTCAATTAAATACTGCATGTAGAACATACCTTGGCCCTTAAAAATATCGGTCATTTTTTTTATAAGTCTTTTAATAAGCCTATAAAAAAATAAAGTATAAGGTCTAAAAAACCACACTTTCAAGTCCAAACTCTCCTATTTATAAACCCCTTTTCGGTTATGGTTTTATTGTATAATGTGGCAAATTCAGTTTATTTTATAATGATCGCAAAAAAAGTTGATATTTACACCCAATCTTCCCAAAATAAAATAAAATATGCATTTTCGCGTTGTTATTTTACAATACGGCCGCTAGTCAACGAATTCGGTTTTTCAAAGTGAACCATATGGCGTCCACCGAAGAACTACTGTTCACGCCACAGTCGCCAAACCTCAGTCACGCCCCGAACTTAGGGGGAGATAGACGCGTCACTTCGCGTCGCTTGATTTCGTGAAATCAATTTTAAATTTCCGTTTTATTACAATAAACAATGCGTAAAACAGGAATTAATATTTTTTACAGGCCTTTACGAAATCAACCTGTAAAACAAAACTCTCAAATACCTCTTCCAACCTTTCCAAAAGCTTTTTCTCAAGTATTTTTAAACTCCTCCCATAAAGGGCGTGAATTCCGATTTCGATTTTTTCCTGAAGTAGTGTATCGCCTTAATATCCATTTTTTACATCATCTCTAAGATTTATTCTCTTATTGTTTTTTAGACATATGGTTACTCTGTCATTATTTTGTGACAATTCATAAAACTTTTTTATTAACTGTTATAAAATCATTTTTATCTTTATTTTATTAAATGATTTTTCATAATACCTTTAACTAATTAATGACCACTCTTTGTAATATTTTTTGTCCACATGTACTTATTTGTCTGTACTTACTTGTCTTTTATTATTTATGTTTATTTTCGTTTAGCGTGACGAACGATTGGTTTCGAAACATGGTGATAAATTTGATCTATAAGAGGTGTACACAAATTGATAAGTGGTGTATAAAAATAATAAGTGGTGTACACAAATTGATTTGTTTTCAATTAAATAAAAACCTTGTAAATTTTTTTAAACAAATAAAACAAATTTTAAAATTATATAATAAATAACAAAAATGGGGTTTATAAATTAATCTGAAACGATTATAACTTTTTTTGTATTGGTAAGACTTCTAAAAATTTTAATTAGAGTTAACCATCCAAGGTGTTTAAATAATTATTATTATTCTGTATTTATTAACCACATTTTGGAAAACGAACCATTCTTTCGATATAAATAAAGGCTTTAAAATTTTAGACACAAACACAACGGGTTCACAATTTGATAACTTAGAAATTTTACAAATTAGAACAAGCGTTTATATGAACATCTGGCTGTCACAGTTATTTTGTTTTCGCCTAGGAAAAAATAATCTTTTTTTATTATTTTAACTAATATTTTTATGTTTTCTGGTCAATAAAAGTGTAGTGTGTTGTTCCTTAAGGATTCTTCTCCCCTCTGATCTTCCAGGAGTCACTTTTCGTCGCTGATTTCCAGATATTTATAACCTTTTTTTATTTCTGTCACTTTCCATACATTTTTTCTTTTGTAATTTTGTGAACAATGGAGGAGGACCCCCTGGACACCCTAAAAAGCCCCCAGATCCTCCCCCTGACCCCTCAGATGGTTAAAATGTAGTAATTTCAGACAGTGAATCTGTCATTCTGACTACCACAAAAAAAAAGGAAGTTTAGTCCCTCTTCCTCAATAAAACATGACTCTCCTTCTTCTTCTCAGTCTTCACCTGCTCTTCCTCAACCTCCTCCTACAAACTTTTATTCTCCTCATTCCTGTGGCCCGTTCATTGTGTACTCTCAAAAAACTGAGCAAGGTAAAACTATCCACCCTCTTGAATTTGGTAAATTTCTATCAAATAGCAAGAACCTTTCGATTAAGCCTGGAGGTGTAAAAGCTGAGGGTCGCTTCCGAATCTCTGTTGAATTCCTCTCAGGTTCAGCCGCCAACAATTTTATCAAAAACATATTTATTTCATCAAATTCTAAATTCAAGGCGTACATCCCAACTTTCAATGTCACTCGAATGGGCCTCGTCAGAGGTATCTCGACCGATCTGTCCATTCCAGAAATCCTGTCTTCACTTTCAACCCCCCAACATATCGGCAATCCCATAAAAGCCAGGAGGTTAAATTATAAGGACTCTTCTGAGGGCATCGTTTCCTGAAAGCCCTCCCAATCTGTCGTCATCACATTTGAAGGACAATCTCTTCCCTCCCATATTTATTTATTTTTCAACTCCTTACCAGTTGAAATGTATACTTATCCCACCACTCAATGTTACAATTGCTGTCGTTTTGGTCATACCAAAGCTGCATGCAGATCCCCTCCCAGATGTTTCAAATGTGGAGAAAACCACACGGCTGACCAATTTTCTTCTCTCTCTTCACCTAAATGTTTTAACTGCTCAGGTGCTCATTCCGCCATTAACTCTTCTTGTCCGGAACAATCTCGCCAAAAAAATATAAAAATTTCTATGGCCTCTGAGAACTTGTCTTTTCTGCAGGCTTCTAAACTATTCCCGCCTGTCAAAAAATCATTTGCTGAGGTTTTATCCAGTAACTCTTCATCCAACCTACCCGCCTCCTCCTCAACATCTTCTCGTTCAACTAAACTCACATACAAAAACCCTATCTCTAAACCGGCTCCTGGATACGATCAGCAACAACACAACTCACTTCTCTTAAATCCCAATGGTTCACCTCTTTCAAATGCCACAAATGGGTGCGCAAACAATTATAATTCATCCTCAATAAACCATCAAAAGCTTTCTGAACAATTCTCCCAAGATAATTCTTCATTTATTCAAAGTCTTATTATGCTTCTAATTTACCTAATTTCTTCTCAAACTAATCTACCGTCCAACGCTGCTTCTATTATTTCCACATTAAAATCATTTATTCAAAATGGCTCTTCAAGATGTCAGAATTCTTCAGTGGAATAGCCGCAGTGCTATTTCTAACAAATCGAACCTTCTTAACCTATTAAATTCAAACCTTGTTTCTGTGGCTGCTATCTCGGAGACATGGTTTACTCCATCCACCCACTTTAATGTGGGAGGGTACTCCTGTCTCCGCGATGATCGCCCGGAAGGTACGGGCGGTGGTGCTGCCCTTTTTATTAAAAAATCCCTTCCGTTTTTCCTAATAAATAATATCAAACCCCCCAATGCTGACTTTCAAATGGTTGCAGCTAAAATAAAGGACACTTCCTTTGTTTCTATCTATCTTCCCCCAACATCGCACTTCAATAAACAAGCGTGGTTGCAAATTGTCCGTCAACTAAGCCCTCCTTTCTTTTTATTGGGTGATTTTAATGCCCATTCCCCCGTCTGGAGACGGTCGAAGTATGATGGATTTCCTAGATGAATCCAACCTTTTTCTTTTGAATGACGGATCTCCTACTAGAATCTCTCGCCCCAACACAAACCCCAGTGCAGTGGATCTCTCCATATGCTCTACTAATCTGGCACCTCTCTCCTCGTGGGTGGTGTCCCTCGACCCTTGCTCCAGTGATCATTTCCCGATCACCATCACTTATCAAACTTCTTTCCATTCAGACAAGTCCCATATTTCAACAATGATTAAAACAAAACACACCAAATGGGACGAATTTAACTCACATATGGATAAGTTTATACAAAATTTATCCTATACCGATACATTATCAGTCAAAGATGACTACGATAACTTCAAATCAATGCTCGTAACTGCAATCAATAAATCAAATCCTCCCCCTAAAACCAAATCTCTCAAAAAACTCCCTCCGACTCCCTGGTGGGATAAGGAATGTTCCAAAGTAGTGAGAATTCGGAAAGCTAAATCTCTTTCCTATCGTCACAATATGACTATGGAGAACTATCTCATATACAAAAATGCCGAAGCCAATGCCAAAAGGGTATTGAGGTCAAAAAAAAGATCCGGGTGGTACAACTTCTGCAGTTCAGTATCTCCGAACACTCCAATTTCGGAAGTTTGGTCTATGATTCGAAGATTTCGATCCTCCTTCAGTCCAACATCTCCTCGAGATTCTCATTCTAAATGGATAGACGAGTTCTTGGACAAAATTGCCCCCCCCCTTCTGTACCTAACTTAGATGAAATAACTCCAATCCACAACACTCCTATGTCTGATTATTGGCTAGACTCTCCATTCACTTTAATTGAATTAAAAAATTGTTTATCAACAGTCAAGGACTCATCTCCAGGCAGAGATGGTATACCTTATAGCATTATCAAAAATAGTAATGATAATGTTCTAAATCACTTTCAAGCAACTTAAATAAAATCTTCCAGACTGGCATAATACCTGATGACTGGAGTTCTCAAATAATCATCCCAATTCTAAAATTAAACAAATCACCCAATTCTGGATCCAACTATAGGCCAATTGCTCTTTCATACACCCTTAGTAAAATTTATGAAAAATTAATTAAAAACCGGTTAGAATTTTTTGTCGAGAGTAATCATCTTCTCTCTCCATCCCAATTTGGATTTAGGAAAAAGAAATCTACACAAGATAACCTTGCCATCATCAGCACTGATATTAATTTATCCATTTCTAACAAAGAAGTATGTCTTGCAGTCTTTATAAACATAGAAGGCGCCTTTGACAATGTTTCCATCCCAATTCTTAAAAAAAAACTTTTAGGCCTTGGCTTACCCCTCATGTTTGTCCAATCTATTATTAATCTTTTTCTCGATAGGAAAATTTTCATTGAGCTACCAGATGTTACTCCTCAGAGTAGGTCAATTTGGAAGGGTTTACCCCAAGGCGATGTATTATCCCCCTTACTGTATAATATATACACACACGATATGCATGTCACCATTCCCCCTCAAGTAAAAGTTGTTGAGTTCGCAGATGACATAGCTTTCTTCTTATCATCCAAAATCATTCCATCCGCCGTCAAATATCTTAATGAAGCCATGAATGCCCTTTGCACATGGCTCACTTTAAATGGTCTTGAACTTTCAGTACAAAAGAGTCAGTGTGTCACCTTCTCAAATCGTCATAATAACCCCCCTGTTCAAATTTTATTTAAAAACTCTCCAATCCCCAATGCTTCCGAAGTTAAATTTTTGGCAGTAACATTTGATAGGAAACTTAAATGGTCTTCCCACATTAATAATATAGTTACTAAATGTGAAAAAAATTTAAATATTATCAGATCATTGACTGGCGTTTGGTGGGGTGCACATCCTATCTGCATTAAGTTGCTCTACAATGCACTTATTCGAAGCCATCTCGACTATGCCTGCCCACTTTTTAGTACTGCATCCAAAAATGCACTCAGTAAATTAGACAAAATTCAATCTAAGTCATTGCGAATAATAACTGGCGCGATGCAATCGTCGCCCATCAATTCCCTTCAAGTAGAATGTTCTGATCCTCCTCTTTATTTAAGGCGTCAACTATTTGCTGACAAATTTGTTCTTAAATGTTTAAATTCTAAAAGTCATCAGGTTATTCCCAGAGTCTCGTTGTTCAACGACTCAACACATTCATCTACAATCAGAGCTCGAACTAAACCTCTCCCCGCCATCTGTAAAAATTTTCGCTCTCTCTCAGAGCTTCAAATTATCAAAAATGATCTTCTTCCTTTGTACAAATTAAAATATAGTCACGTCACCCTATCCCCAACGATTTTAGAAGGGATCGGCATCCTTAAAAGTCATTCCAATCTCCCAGCCCGCACTGTCAATAATATGTTCAATGACATTATTTCTTCTAAATAGCCCAACTCTTCTCTTTTATTTACTGATGGCTCCAAATCTCCGGACTCTCCTAACTGTGGTATTGGTATTAACGTTTACCACAATAATTCTAATGAAAGAATATTTTTTTTTAATTAAATGAAGACAATATAAGCGAAACTCAATCGAAAATCTGAAAACAGAAAAATCAGAAAAAGATATTGACACATCTGGGACAGATGACAGACAGTTGATTAAACCACACCACTCCATTGTACGTGTAGTAGTGTTGTGCAAAACTGGTATGCATTAATGGCGTACATAAGCGACCCACTGTGTTTTGCTTATTGCTCTCAACGCGTACCATGGCATGGTGCGACTTCTTAGAATAGTCTTTGTGTATTTGAAGCAGCGTATTTTTTATATATGTATTTTTTAGAAGGTTAGACTTGAAAGTCTTGGAAAAGTTGAGAGGTGATATCAAAAGAGTATCTAGTGAGGACATACCGTCGAATAACAAAATACGATTTCCACTCAAGATGCATACAGATAAAAGAATATCGACCTTTGTTATACGATATTATCTATAATATTAACTCTACACATGTTACGGGGGAAGAAGTATAACAAAAATAATTATTTGGAGGTTCATGTGTCGAGGTATCAACTGGCAGAAAAGTAACTGTCCGGGAATCAACTGTCAGGGGGATCAACTGTTCGAGAAATCAACTATCGTGGGGTCAACTGACACATTGACACATCTGGGACAGATGTGTCAATATCTTTTTCTGATTTTTCTGTTTTCAGATTTTCGATTGAGTTTCGCTTATATTGTCTTCATTTAATTAAATATTACAATTTGAGGTTTTACTCATAAAGTTAAAATAAAAATAAAAATAAAGAATATTTTATTCAATTTCAAACCAATTTTCAATATTTTCTGCCGAGTGCATTGCGATTATTGAATCTCTCAAATATATAATAAAAAATAATTTTGAACATTCTCTTGTCCTCTCTGACTCTCTCAGTTCCCTCCAAAAACTTAAAACAAGTCCTCTTCTTCATCCTGATGATCACTTTGTATGTCTTATTTGAGTATTGATAACCTCCATTCAAAGCTCTGGAAAAACTGTCACTCTGATTTGGATTCCTGGACATGTTGGCATAGTGGGTAACGATATTGCTGATAGCTTCAACCGACTACTATGCCATTTCAAGACTCATGAAATTCATTAGATGGTGCAACATGGAAAATATATGATACATTGTTTTATAAAGATACATACATATATTAATATTGCAACATTAATATATAGGATATATTTAAAAAAAAAAAAAAAAAAAAAAATGAAACCTTAAAATAAATAAAACAGATGAGGCAAAAAATGACAGCAGTATGCGAGTCAGAAGCCTCGATTAAATATTATAATATAAAAAAAAAAATATTGCTGATTCCTTGGCAAAATAAGGAGCGTTACACTACCGTTACCCTCGTAAACCATATTCCCCTGTCTGATATTTTTTCTATCATCAAAGATAGATCCCGCAATGTTTGGACAGAGTATTGGAACATTGCTAGTCAATCCAAGGGTGCCCGTTACGCCTCAATACAAAGGACTATCCCATCAAAACCGTGGTTTCAAAAATTCCCCCATTTTTCCAAAAAAGAAATTTCCTTACTTATTCGTATGAGAATCGGACATTGTTCCGTTCCTTCTCACCTTTATAAAATTCATGTGCTTGACTCCCCAGATTGTACGTTCTGCGGTCTAGATGTGGGAACTTTAGATCACATATTTTTTGATTGTCCCTCTCTAAATAAATATCCTCTCTTCTATCAAGCGTTATCAAAAATTGCCTCTCCTCCATTCAACATTTCATCTCTTCTAAGTCTGAACTCTACTCCAATCTTCCATAAAATTCTGAAATTTGCTCATTTAAATAAAATTAATATATAAATTCACCTTTCCTTTCTCTGTAATTATAAATGATAAGCCAGATCAATTAAATATTACTAATAACCAAATATATTTTTTTAAATAGCCATCTCATATTATTTTCATATTAATTCATACATTTATAATAATTTTTTATTTTTATTTAGATATCTTGATTATTTTTTTTTTATTTTAAAAGTTTTAATGTAAATGCAATTTTAATATTTTCTAAAATAAATTTTATTTTTCATTTTATATAAATGTATTTTATGATACTTAATTTATCACAACTCCCTATAATATTTTTGTCTATAGATTGCATTTGAAGAAACCTTTGGTTTTGAAGCATGTAAATAATTTTGATTAAATAGTGGTGTTTTACAAAGTAAATTGTTTTCAATGAAACAATGTTACTTTGTTTGAACCACTTATATATTTGAGTAAAGCCGACCGGTTTCGGAACTACCGTTCCTTCTTCAGGGCAAACAATGTTATAAATTGATAACAATATATTATTATGGTAAGGGTGGAGCCGTTAGTAGGTATTAATGAAGAGTTGGTGGGTAGGGGAACATATCCATAACTGAGCAGTAAGACAATATATAGGTATATATATATATTTTTTTTTTTATAAAAAATCCGTATACGTTTGCCCTGAAGAAGGAACGGTCGTTCCGAAACCGGTCGGCTTTGCTCAAATATATAAGTGGTTCAAACAAAGTAACATTGTTTCATTGATTTATAATGGATAACCACAACGTTATAGCTACATTTAAAAGTATAAATTGTTTTCATTTAATTGAAAATGACACCACAAAGTGAATTTGCAAAGATTGCTATGTTTTCATTTAATTAGATATGAAATTATTTATTTGGTCGAACGTTTAACTGCCTGAGTTACAGCTCTTGGTTTCAGGAATATTCTGTTCAAGTCTAACTGTCGGAAAGTCGGAAGAACCGTTAATATAACAAGAATTCATGATCTGGGACGTCTCCAGGTGCAATAGCGTTGGGAGACCGGAACTTATAATAGGTGACTCGATAGAGTGGCCTCAAACACCGCTTACTTCAGTTCATTCTACCAGTTACAGACACAAGGAACTGAAAGGAGGGCTCCAAACATCAGCGATAATGATAGTTATTAATTTATTTCTTAGTTTATAGACTACAAAAAGGAAAGAATAGAAAATTGTTATATTTATGAATGTGAAATATAGTATACTGGAATATACGCATGTTTTAGTAAACAAAAAAATGTTATCGAAGGTGTCGTTATGATATTACTGTTCAAAAAATAATGTTACTTTTGTTAGTTATTTCGTAATCTTTTATAATTTTTTTAACAATATTTATGTAATAAAATGAATTTTTAATGACAGAATTTGACGACGTTTGGAAATCTACTGTCTTTATACGAGGATTTTTTTCTTTAATATAATATAGAAATAGAAATGTGTAATGTTTGGCAATAATAACGTAAACTGTATTTATTGAAATGTAGCTAATTCTATAAGAAAAATTCATATGTATTATAATAGCACTATATCTACTTTGAGACAGGTTTAATGTTATTTTTAGTCAATATTCTCCTTACTTGAATAAAGTTCAAATGTCACATTGTAGGTACATTATTAATTTAAATATCAATTTGATAGATATAGGGCGTTAACAAATAAATACCAGTGGTATTTTAACCTGGTCTCGTGTTCAACCACCTCCTCGTGGTGAGACTGGATAATGACACCTCAGTGTCATGAACTAAGAGTTGTACATTAATCCCTTTTGGTTTAAGCCGGAGATTTGAATAGCACACCTCGAGTGAGATCAAATTTTGCAAAAACTTTTATTGTGCGCGAACACATCCTTCTCTTTCTTTTATGCATCTTAAATTAATTAATATTAGAATCATCTTTGGCAATGTCCTCCAATTTCATATATTTTCCAATGCATATTAACTTATATAAATAATTTGAGGACTTTTTGAGCTTTGACTCCTTTTTCATTTATTTTCTTATTTTGATTTTTCACTCACTCTCATATGACGAGAGTTTAATCCAGTCATCCTTGAATAACTAAGATCAAGAGACCCTCAAGGACCCAAGCGGTGCTTCTTCTCCGTTATGGCCAACAGCCAAGCCCTACCAAGTTTTGTGGGGGTCTTAATTAAAGGGATTAGGCTCCATAGGGGGGGGGGGGTATGGATGGTTCCAACTATCTATATGGCCCCCAAATTTTAAACAAGCATGAATAGTACTAACAATTGCATTAATAAATTTAATTATTTTAATTATATCAATTTGAATAAATACCAGTGTTTTAAATTTAACGCAACTGATCTAATTCACCTTTTATGGGTCGTGGTTGTTCATCAGATGTGTTGAATTTAAAACACGTATTAGTAAGGCCCAGTAGTTGAGAGCACACTGTGCCACGAACGTGCAAGAAACAACTAGGAGGTCAAAAGTATTGTGAATATGCATATGCATCCCTGCATTCGTCCTTTTTGTGTATTTTTCAACCTTTGTTTTGGAATCAAATATATATATGTAAAAATGTATTTTCTTTTAAAAATTTAAAAAAAAAAAACAGAATCACTCACTCACATTACAATCAGCCATTCAATTTTTTTTAACGGGGTGTATTGGTTTTTTTTTTCAATAAAGACAGTGGTCCCCTTCACCTCATATGCAGGGTGAAGATAACCATTTTTTAACTATTGTAAAAAAGGTTATCTAAATTTTTTTTTTCATAAACCAATTTAATGGAGGGTTAAACTTAACGAGGGTTGGTTTAACTTAAACCATCCACATTTTTTATAAAATAAGCTTGTGGATTTAAAAAAACCTCGAAGAGTGGTATAACAATTATTTATTTTCGTCATCTACTGCCTCCTGACCTGCATTTATTTTATGATAATAAATCACACTAATTAGTGTTAACCGCAAATTGTATTCGTATGTACTAGTATTTTAATCTTCTTCTTTAGGCCCCCGCATTCCGATTTCTACCGTTTAATAACACACTTCTCTTTAAGTTTTTAAGTTTATAAAAAAATTTATGTTATTTTTTAAGATAATATTTATACATTTGTAGAACCGAAACGGGAATTATATGAAACTCCTAAAAATATTAAAAATTCGTTTTGGTTATGAAAAAAAATACAGTGTATTTTTAAATGCAACAAAAGCATTTGTCGAGAGATTATTTTATGAGTAGTGTTTTATTAAACACTAGCTGGTCGCGGCATGCGTTGCTATGCCATTTAATAAAGAAATTGTTTCTCCCTGAGTATCCTTTCCCATTCGTTCCGTTCCCCTTCCGCCTCCCCTTTTTTTCTCCCGTTCCCACTCGGTCACCTCCAACTTCCCTCTCCCCACTCCACTCCCCCCCCCCTTCGCCCGTCCCGCGAAACCCCCTCCCGAGTTTTCCTCCCCCCTCCTAGGTCCTCCTCCCCCCTTCCAGGTTCCCCTCCCTCCCTGGTCCCTCCCGCTTTCCATAGCAATAGCCGCTTCCTCGCGTGCCACCAATAGCAATTTTTTAATACAAATTTCATAATGCCAGAGCTCACTGGAAGTTTTATAAAAGCCTTGTCCTGACAATAACGAACACACAAAAAAAAGAATTATCCAATTTGGTGCAGTCGTTCGAAAGTTATGCGCTTAGCAACACATTCAGCGATTCATTTTTATATTATAGATATTCACAATTTTTGCTTAATTATTATCGTTTTTTAAATTAGCGCGCTCCCTCTAACATTCGTATTTACATATCTCCCCTTCTTCTTCTTTTTGAACGCTTACAAATGGGCCTTAAACACAGAGGTCAAACATATTTTTTTAAAACGAATAAAATATGTACGTACATATCTAGGTTATAATTAATTCGAAACAATTGAATTGGTTAACATTTTAGTAATTTTGCCTTCCTTCCCAGTGGGGAAATAATACCAAGGAAATATTAAACTGGCAAACAATATAAAGGAAATACGACATCATAAATAAAATGGCAAACAGTGCTCCGTGTGCCCATATCTCTGTATTACAGGCAAAATATGATAAAAGAGACGCTCGAGGGAATGAAGTATTTCCAGGAGGATTCCCGCAACAAAATAGATTCCTATTAGTCAATACTTGCGAGATTTTAAAGTTATTGTATAGAAAAAATCATTACTATTTTCTTGGGTAATCGTTGTTTACAACCACTTTAAATTCTGTCTAACCTCAAATGTGATTTATAATAAACCAGCTGGTACCCAGCATGCGTTGCTATGCCATTTAATAAAGAAATTGTTTCTAAATGTGTGTCCTTTCCCATTCGTCCTGTTCCCCTTTCGCCTCCTCTTCCTCTCCCGCGTTTCCTTCTCCTCTCGCGTTCCCACTCCGCCTCCTCCACCTTCTCTCTCCCCACTACACTCCCCTTTCTCCCGTCCCGCGAACCCCCCTCCCGAGTTCCCCACCCCCTCCCAGGTTCCCCTCCCCCCTCCCGGTTTCCCCTCCCCCCTCCCGCATTCCATACATTCATTCCCGGTGCATTCAGTTTTCAAACAGTTCGCGTGTCTCCTATTGCAATTTTTTTTTTACAATTTTCGTAAAGCCAGAGCTCGCCAGTAGTTTTATACAAACCTTGTCCTGACAATAACGAACACAAAAAAAAGAATTATCCAATTTGGTGCAGTCGTTCGGAAGTTATGCGCGTACATACATTTCGGCGATTCATTTTTATTTATACAGATATATAATGTGCCATAGAAATGAAACAGAAACATGACAATATTATTATAGCATTTTTATCTGCATTTTCTCAGAATTCAAATCTCAAGAGAGAAACATTGTATAGTGAAGTGTGAGGTAGTTAGTAGTGGATATAAAATATATTATAAGCAGTACATGCTATCGTGTTCAATATTTACTTCATTTTAAACGTAAAATGTCATTTAATCTAAAATATAGGTACAAGGAAAACATATTAGGTAAACGAATTTAATTTGTAATGTAATAAGCTTATAGTGTCATTGTGTGCAATGTACATATTACATTTTACTGAAAAAAAAACTGTCAAGAAAGAAACGTATTCCGGATATTGGATATTACCATTGTAAAGGTCTGCATGTCATCACATCTCTCAGGTATGATTTTTCGTTATCTATTATTATTTAGTTAAAAAACTGTCAAGAAAGAAACGTATTCCGGATATTGGATATTACCATTGCAAAAGGCTGCATGTTATCATATCTCTCAGGTATGATTTTTCGTTATCTATTAAAGTACATTTGTTATTTAGTTATGGAAAATAATTAGAATCTACACTTTTTTTAAGTGAAACATTTACTTTGATAAGACACGAACATATATACATACAATTTCACAGATGAGAGTTTTTCATTAAATATTAATGTGTAGACAAATACTTCACAATTGCTAATCTATGAAAAGTCGAAAAAACAATAAATACAATTTTTTCGTTGACATGTTATTTTGCTATTTTTACAGTAATATTGGTTTTGGCTACAAAAAACAATTATTAATTACCTGAATTGGGTAGGTACTTAACGTTTAAGGGTTTTAAAGTTTTCTGTCAATCAATGGCATCCCACGTGGATACCAAGCATGCTATTTATACGGAACAAAGATGGAAAATTATTCACATGATTTTTTATTTAAATGCTACATTTCTATGTTTTTTGTCGTGTGCTAAGGACCTAAGGAAGCGAATACAGAACCATTAACTGCACAATAAACTGTAATCTTGTATTGGCACCTCTGGGACTCGAACCCAGGACCTTTCGCTTTCCGTGCGACAGCTCTGACCACTGAGCTAAGGTGTCTCTATCCGATTCGGTCATTTTTAACTATATCATAATTTGACTAAGAAGTAACAACATTATCTCCTTTTTTTTAACACATATTTTATTGGCTGCTATCTTTATAGTAGTTTTTTATGGTAGTTGTCAGTGGTTAGAGCTGTCGCCCGGAAAGCGAAAGGTCCTGGGTTCGAGTCCCAGAGGTACCAATATCTTTGTCTGATTTTTCTGTCTCCAGATTTTCGATTGAGTTTCGCTAATATTATCTTCATTTAACTAAACATTAATTTGAAGTTTTACTCATAAAGTTAAAAATAAAAATAAATGTTATCTTATACCTAGTTTCAATTAAAGGACGTAATTTCGTCGAAGTGTCAAGCATCTACATACAATGAATTAATTAAATATTGATCTTAGGTATATATAAATACAGTCACCAGTTGAGCTTACTTTGAATATATGTAATGATATAAAGTGTTTGTTACCAATAAAATAATTTAAAGGCAATATATAACACAGTGGTGACCGCAGCTGGGCCCGAGTTCAACCCAGACCACGCCCTACATAATAATTGATTATTTATTTAATTTTTATAACCAATTTTTTTTCCCAATTCTATGATTTTTTTACTTAAAATCTTTTGTGTAAATAAATATGTATAACTTAAGGGAATTATTATTATTAATAATATTATGAGAGTGTGAAGATATGTCTTATAACAGCCCCAATTGGCGCTCCCTTTCCAGATACAAGATTAGACTATATTTAGAATCCTGTGATAATATTATTTGAAAACAAAATAACATTTCGTCTTACGTGTATATCTGAGAAGATGTGATTTTTTCACACTGAATATTTTCTCAAGCACAAATTCATAATTTTTAGGAAGTAAGAAATAAAAAAATTCCCGTAATGCGATTGATGGTATATTCAAGATTATTGAGTTAGATATTCTCATATAAATCTTCCATCAGAAGAAATACTTAATGGAATAAATATATCAGAAACATAATTCGATTTCTAAGATTCTCCAATACGAGCAGTTGAGAGTTGAGAGACATATTGAACTTCAGTGACGTCATTAAA
This sequence comes from Limnephilus rhombicus, assembly GCA_929108145.2. Classification (NCBI taxonomy): domain Eukaryota; kingdom Metazoa; phylum Arthropoda; class Insecta; order Trichoptera; family Limnephilidae; genus Limnephilus; species Limnephilus rhombicus. The sequence goes on from OV815279.1 coordinate 27,306,783, forward strand.
AACAAGGCGTGAAAGATACTTGTAATAGTTACGATGAAAAGTTGAAAGTCGTTTTAAAAAGCTTCGCCACATTTTATTTGCCATTTTTTCGCTAGTGTTTGAACACCGCAGAAATGATCACTTTAAAGTGCACTTTTTCCATTGGCTACGTATAGACTAAGTCGCACAACGCACCGAGCCGCTCCCAACTAGCAAATGGTTTTAAGCAGTCGAAGGGCAAAACGAAGTGTATGAATCAATTGTTGTGACTATAATGGAATTTTCGCCGTTCGAGCCTTTGCATCGGGCGATTGGCCCTTTTGACGGTGTCACTCAGTCGTGTGATGATATTATTGTTATTTTCGTTAAAATACACCTGCTGCTTTGATGACAGCCCTTATTCCGTGCACCAAGCTATCGCTTGCGTGTTTATAGACGACCAAGTCAACCAATCATTTTGAATGTTTTTTTTTTCTTTTGCGGAAAACATATGTGACAGTTTTAAGTAAATAATACCTCACCCATTCTGGGATGCACCTGGGAAGGGCGAAGCGTTGATTTTTCAAAATCGCTCAGTGCGTTCGCAGCGCACAGGGTCAAAAGTTTAAGGTAATTAATTTGTGGTCAACAGCGAATTTGTTTTGGTTTTTTATCGATACTTGGCGCTTGGAATGGTTTTTGTTAATGGATAATCTTAAGTTCACTTATGGCGCTAATTTAATTATGTTGGAAAAATAAAGTTATGCTTTAAAATAATAAGATAAATTATTGTTTGCGTCCGTTTATAAGCAATACGTTTATGAATAAATAGATTTGTTCTTATAAAAACTCAAATCTTTCAAGAAAGGCATTCAAATATAATATTGTGTCGGTATTTCAATCCAATATTTTATTTGTATGCCTTATTATTAGAGTTTGTATATATATTATTTTCGCGGTGATATAAAACTTTTAAGTTCAATAAGCAAGAGCAAATTAGAGACCGTTAATCTAAAACTTGAAGCAACTACCATTATTTTCAACCTAAAAACTTTATATTTTATATCCCCGCGAGAAAAGAAGTTGATAGCAGCAACCCTTACCGATCAGACCTTTTCTCCTCTCTAGAGAAAATCAGTAATAATTGATGAGTATAATTAATTCTCGAGAAGAACGAAAAGACGGAATTTTCATTGTGGTCTAAAGGTGCCGTTTAAGAAGGTTTTCCTCAAAATTTGACATGAATTCAATTGGTAGCAGATGTTAATGTCAGATTCAGGCTTCTACGCAGAATGAGCCGAGTTCTTAAATTAATTGCATTTATTATCGGCTTAACGGTGATAGTAAAACATTAATCTCACTCTAGCTAGATTTGATTTTTTTCATTAAACTATCAAGTAACAATAGAAGTAATAAATAGTATAGTTTTTTTTAAAAGAATACTTTGTCACTTGAATGTTTTTAAAAGAAAACTAATTTTACTGCAAAATACTACAAATCTCGACGAGTAAAGTCTTGCTTACAGTTTTTATTGAATATTTTTAGGTACTAGAACCGTGAAAGATAACGAGTGAATTTTCTTTTCAAATAATTTTTTTTTTAAATATAATAAACTAATAAATAATTTAATAAACGAACCCCGAACTACTGCTTGAAATTCAACTAAGCTGACCTCTTATTAACACAACCACGCGGATCAGCGGCATAAAAAAATCATTATAACGTATACAGACAATATACAAATATCAAATTTTATATTAATTTATATTTTGTATATGACGGTCGTATCAAATATTTAATGTACAATAATTATTCATTCCCGTACTTGAAAAAGTACAAACAGCCTTCCTTAGGATATAGAGCAATGTATGCCAGTGGTATCGTGTACAGTTAGGCAAAATTTTGCGGTTGAAAGTTGGATTACCTATAAGACGAAACTTCGAAGAAAATTTGAATATATTGAAAGGTATGTAAATAGTTGGCAAATATCGAGGATCAGTTATGCGAAGAACTTTTATTGAAATTTCATAATAATTTTTTTCGAAAATACCCTCCAAAGATTGACTTTTTAAAGAAATTTAACTTTATTTTTATTAAATTTATATTTATTATTAGTAAAATTTTAATTAACTTTCAATCCATTAGTAGATACACAGGATGAAATGCCACAAAACTCTGCCCTTCTTATATCCCTGATACGTTCGTGCCTACAAAAACCCAAGTGGATCACTACGTTTGGTTACGCAAAAGGGGTGTCCGGGTTCATAGGGTTGAGGTTTGTCCGGGTCTTGGCAGCGGATGCAGCTGCATGGCTGGCCAGATCGGGAGAGAGTAGTTGAGGTAGGCGTAATCTAGACCTCTCCAGCCAGATTCTCTCGACCCATCGTCTTGGACCACAGTGGGAGGGGTGGATTCATACGTCTCTCACTCCTGGACACATTGACCCCCAGATTCCTACCCAACCCCCATACATTTTCCTTCCCAGAACTTAATTTCCTTAAAAAGACCCTCCACACTGTATCCCCAAAGATGACAAGGGGCCCTGAGGGATTTTTTCCTCAGGGCCTCCTGTGTGGAGCTATTGTAAAAAAAAATATATCATGATTTAAATAACATCTAACATATTCAAGTCTTGCTAGCAATATCATTTTGAGCGATGTTTGGAGGCTGGTTTTAGTTTTTTTTTTTTTTTTTTTTTTTAATTTTAATCAATTTCTTAAAAATAAAATGGAGTTCTACGAATTGAAAACAAAAACAGTTCATGGTTGAGAAAGGGTAGGAAAAACCAATGGTGGTTTGGGGAACTATCAATACATAGTTTAAAATCGACCCTTATTGGTTGGATCGACGCGAACCCAAAATACGAGTACTTCGTGCTCGGTGTTTAGAATGCATGCGAGACTCGCTAGACTCGGCTGTAGAAGCAGATACCTTTCACCTTAAAACGGCTTTCCAAGCGAAAACCTGGGCAATTCCGGTAGAACTGTCTGGGGATTCTGCAATTTGTGTTCCCGTTACAAATAAGAAATGGGTGTTCCGTGAAAAGAGATAACAGGTATTTGGGTTTATTTGTATACGGTGCACATGCTAGCGAAATTCACCGTCCATCTTAGATTGAATTGGGTGTGATTCCGCTCACCGCGATGGAAACGTTAACTATACTATCACGTTTGTCCCCAGGGTAGACAGATAAAACACATTCATTCACAGCGATTATAATCTTTGCATGCACTAAAAAGCCGAATGTTCCGTATGCAACCATAAATAAGACAATCTTTATGAAACTGTTAACCAATCTTCCTTACCTTACCGTATCTGGCTATTCAGATCTAGTCACCAAACACGACTAAAGCCATTTCAAGGAACGTTTGAATTCTTACACCAGGGCGACACTGAGTGATTCTTCCACTAAATATATTTAAGATATCTATATGTATATTTTATCCACATCGTGCAAAAGAAGAATGAAGAAGGGTAGTTAAATTTTGTCGTTTCTAATTTAATGTGATTTAACTGCCGGCAACCCGGGCGTTCTGTTAAGAGAAAATAATCGGAAAAAAGGCAATTAAGTTACTCGCCTCCTTAGACGATGTCTGTTTTGAGCCGAATACTAGTACAATTTTTTTTAATACTAACATATATAAACGCATTATGGTTACATTCAAACATAAGCACATAAAATTTAAAAAGAACTATTAAAAACTGTTTAACGGTTAGAAAAGTATAAAAAAATCGTGGTACCTAAGTATACACATCTCTACATATTATAAATTAAAGTCCCCCGCGTCGTCTGTCTGTCTGTTCGCGATAAACTCGAAAACTACTGAACGGATTTTCATGCGGTTTTCACCAATAGATAGAGTGTTTCGCGAGAAAGGTTTAGGTATGTAATTTATCAAGGATTTGTGTAAATTGGTTGAAACAACGATAATTGTTAGAAGTGTCGGAAAAAGTCAAGCCGCCTGGTAGCTTTCATCGAAAACGCTGCCTAATCCTTTTGGGATATAACAAAACAATGCATGGTGGGATATTCCTATTTTATAGATCTACCAAAAAGTCCGCGAAGGCATATATCTATATTTTACGGATAGCTATTATACCCATTCTATCTTCTAAAAAAATGGTCACCTACATTGCGGTAATTGAAAAGTTATTTAGACGGATACAGTATTAATCCTTATTAACTTAAATACGTTAGGAAACGTACCCATACTACGTGACACGTTTAGGGGGGGGGGGGGGTCTTCAAAATACCACGCTTGGTATAAATGAGTGGCGGAGTGCTTAGGTTTTTAGTCACCGGGAGAGGGGGGGGGTAAAAATTTCAAAAAGTTGGTCACGTAGTATGGGTACGTTCACTTAGTTACCCCAAGCATTTCATGCACATTATTGTAATCTTTCACACCATTTCTACGTATTATAAATTAATGTCCTCCGCGGCATCTATCTGCCTCTTCGCGATAAACTCAAAGACGCCGGTGGTTATAAAGGTTGGATAACCATCCAGTAGATGACGTTGTGTTTTATTAGCCACAGCAACGCGTGGCCGGGTCAGCTAGTAATTTAATAAAACCAAAAATATTGTTAAGAATTTTTAAAATAATAGCATGTAATACTAGCATATAAATTTAAACATCAAACATGTAAATCCTAATTTTTAACAAAATATTCTAAATAAATATATGAAGTAATAATAAAGTAAACAAACGTAAAACATGAACAGTATTAAAGGAAATTTTAAATCTCTATAAATAAAACACTCTAAATAAAACATTGTATGTAAATAAAGCATGAGAATTAACGAATAAGCCGAGATTACAAGTAACTTGGTGATACAAGGCTTTTTTTTGTATAGTTACCAGGGATTGAAATGTTTATATAACCATTTTAGGTTTTTTGGAGTGATGAAATAAGTGGTTTCTTTTAGAAAGGAGTTGAAAATGAAAGGTGCGAGGTAGGATTCGTATAATTTAATTACTATGTACAACTGTTTTAGAATTAAGTCACGATTAATTTATGATTTTATCGTCTTGACAGTACAGTTATTTTTTCCTTTGATATAACATGGGAATATCATTTGAGCTATCTTAACGAAGCGTCCCCGACTTTCTCCTGATATCTCTTCCTAAATGTTACTTTCAATGTTCATTATGATTACATCGCTCTCTCATTATTTTTGGGGCATAATCACAATAAAACAACAATAGTTTTACCTCGTATTAAAAAATGGTTGAATTTGCAGGATTCAGAAGGTTGGAAAAGACGGGTTTTGAAAGTTGATTGGGAAATACGCCTAACCTTTCATACTGAATGTAAAGAAATTTGAAAAGAATAAATAGAATTTTTACAAGTATTCTAAAAATAATATAAATTCGGTAATGTTATTATGAACAATGAATTCGGTAGTTTTAACCCTCTTTTCTGGATAAACCAAAGGATTGCAATACCCAAACTATCCATTTCGATTAAGAAGGATTAAACTCTTAACGATAGCTATAATCCTTTAGCGTAAGTCCCGCGCTTACCTGCTCTAGTGGCACTAAACCTTCCAGGAGCAATAAAAATATTTTTCTGCAGTAGGTACTCCAATAAATCTGTGAATTGGAAGAATCGACGGGAATAAACTTCGGTTTGTTACATTTCAGACAATGTCTTGAGTTATTATGTCCATTTAGTCCAAGCAAAAATGTGATCTTCTTTGATGAAAATATTTCAAGTGAAAATGGCGGAAATAGTCGGTTTGAACAATAAAAATTGACATTTTACAACAGCTGTTAAATTAAGACTCAAATAAAATGTATTACTCAACTGTAGGTAACTTCGTTCAAGATGGGTTTTCAGGTAATTTGGTGTGAGAATATAAGTATTAATCCAGCAGATTTCAATTTGTAAATCTTAATATGTAAAACAAAGTCGGGTTAGTTACACTATTTATAACTCGAGAACGGCTGAACTGATTTTGATGATCTTTGATTTGTTGGATTTGTATCCGCCCCGGATAACAGAATAACTATTAAAACATCGCAAAAATTCACGAAAAGGAAAGTTATGAAGAAAATTAATTTCCTCATACATTTTGTATGGAACGAATTTTTATCTTTTGAAAGAGCTGTAACAATGTTGTGTTAGTTGAAGTTTGCGTGAATTCCGAAAATTCAAAAACGTCAAACGTCAATGCGCTGATTGTTTCGCTTTTGTTCTTTAACATATAATGCTTAGTCTCTTTCTTACACACTAAATGTCAACAGTCGAAAATGAGACAAACGGTTAACGTGTGTCTTCACCCTTCCAAAGGAAAAATACAATAATTTTAATAAATTTCCCTTACACGTATAAAGAAAATGAAACGTAATTCCCTTAAGGGGCCATCGGGGGAGGGGAGTAGAAAGTGTGACAAGGGGTACGGGGTGGTCATCAGCTCTGTAACGACACATGTAAAAAATAATTGAACTACTGTTTTGATTATTTTTAGATGTCACACTAGGGGGGAGGGGTTTCATAAATGTGACGATGTGTGACAGGGACGGGGGGGGGAGGGTAAAAAATATCACGAAATTCGTGTGACGTAATTTATGGATGGCCCCTAAGTAAGTGGAAAAGTAAGAAAATCACAAAAATATAAATTCATCTCTGACACAAAACACGGACAGTTGAGGATCGATAATTGCTTCGTTGTGTAATTTTTAACTGAATTTAATTCAGCTAATAAATTAACACAACAGTTATTTATTCTGAGGGGATTTAATAAATTGTAGATACGCTAATTTTCATCCCGGTGAAGAAACCATCGATTTCAAAACAAGGAGATTTTTTTTATTAATAGTGGTGTACAAAGTTATTTATTTTCATTAAATTAAAACGACAATACAAAACGAATTCGCAATTACTGATGGAGTAATAAACAAATATAAACCTAGTCGAATATTAAAATCCTGAGAGATTTCTTACTATCCAAATGATAGCACAGTTTTCTAAAACTTGCTCTTTATGAATTCGACTAATTTTATCCATCCCAGCGTTTCTCCGCTCATATATTATATATTATATAGCATGGACCGCCACCTAACTCTGTCTTGGAACAGATTCCTTGCTTCATTCATATTCATAGATATGCAGTTTTTTTTTTCTTTTCTCGGCAAAATAGACCACCAGACTAGGGATATGCCCGTGTTGTAGGAGTCGATTTTTTCACATGGTGTAATTAATATCGTGATCGTGCAATACCTTTTTGAGACGTCCCCAGCATCTACTACCATCCGCTTACCTGTCAAATATTTCGCTGTCCCTCCTTTCTACATACGTCCTTCTGCTCTAAATGACCGAAGCATCCCTTTCCAAGTCCTGTTCACAACATTTTTTTTGAGAGTTTTATTTTCCATGTACATTTGTTATTTAAATTTTAATATTTCTGCTACCGGTTTCGACACATCCATGTCATTCACTAGCAAACTAAAACTAACTTAGAAATTAAAACAAGTACAGAAATTTTCGTTATTTGTTTTGGGGGTGTTATGCCGTGTTGCGCTATCTCCTCCTTTGGCCAGATCTGTGACAACACATCTGTCCTGATGATGGACACTGTAACGCTGTCCGAAACGTTGGCTAAAGGAGGAAGTAGCGCAACACGGCATAACACCCCAAAAACCAATAACGAAAATACTTTTGACCCGGAAAATCTAAAATCATATCAAAGTACAGAAATGGAAATAATTAGGTGGGGGTAGTGGGAGGGGTGATTTTGGGAATGGGGGATAACGGTGAAATGGGTCAACATAACATTGAACAATGTTAATAAGGGTTATTTACAGGGTGTTAATATTTTATTAACTAAATTATTATTATAATTTATTTATTTTGTTTATTTCTAAAGCTCACACATTAAAATACGAGTATTTATTTGTATTTGAATGTTTAAACTTGTTTTTTTCTTTGTTGAAGCTTTGACCTGTCTCTATGAAATGATTTGCTAGTGAATGACATGGATGTGTCGAAACCGTTAGCAAAAAAATAAAATTTAATAACACATATTCCCGGAAAGTAACACAGTTAACGCCCAAGAAATAAAAAAAAAAAATACCGCTTACATATTTTAAGAATCACATTCGTAATACCCCATTCGTTTTGCCACACGTTCACATCAGGAATCTCATCTGGCGTTAAGTAGAACCAATTTGGCATCAAATGTTTCTGAAAGAACAATCTAAATGATAAAGCGGATGAATAATGAATTTGTTTGGTCCAACGAACACTGCCTATATTTTCTTACCACTGAAAGCAGTAGGTTTAGCATTTCAGGCCTACAAGTAGGGTTGTCAAACGTCCTTCATTTTAAAGGATGAAATCTTCAATATTTTGTCCTTTAATTTGTAAAAAATTAATCAGCGTCGTTTCGTCCTAATGTGCAACGTATACAATATCATGAATAATTTCAAACATAATAAAGATGAACCAGCGAATTGAAGATGCCTTTTTGGAATGGCAGTCCAGCAAATTCTTCGAAAAATTTCTACTTCTCAGGCTGAAAAATATACTACTATATTTTTGGAGTATCGAAATGTACTGACGTATATTGAATCGCGATTCGATTTCTCAGAAAATAGTCATTTCCATTGTTTGCAGCCGCTGACACTGAAGAAAGAAATTAACTATTTATTTTATTATCAAGATTTGTGCAACATGGTATCAAAACTACAGATACCTAATATTAACCTTGAAACATTGTATGAAGAGTTCTGTATAAGAAAGCCACTCCTGACGAAAATTATGGACGATAAGAAGTGTGAAAGTGTTCTTAAAAATTGGATTCAGATTCTCAACTCTATGGATGAAAACATGAATCTGCTGAAAATAATACAATATGTATTTTCCATCCCAGTTTCCGACGCCCAAGCCGAAAGGATTTTTTCCTTGTGTACGAATACGTGGACCAAAATCCGAAATAAGTTAGATATTGACACTGTAAAAGTAGAACTACAAATAAAGTCGAACTTCAACATGAAATGCAAACAATTTTATATTTTCATTATAGAAAACGAAGAAGCTCTTAGCAGCAAAAAGTAATACCAAGTATACTTTTTTAAGGAAAAAGACTAATTGAGGTCGTACTACTTACTTGGCTTCGATTAACTACGTTACGTATTAACATTGTTTTTTTTATTTATTAATAAATGTCGCTGCTGATACCATAACAGCACATTATTTTTAAAAAAATATTGATATCCTATATTTTTCATATCGTTTCAAATCCTTTAATCCATAAAATGAGAACTGGCAACCCTACCTACAAGTGTAAACTGGAAATAATCGTGCGGCAAATTAGGGGTGGCGCCCAAAAACAGGTTGTGGGTATATCCGCGACAAATGTAGGTATTTCTCTTTCCGTTTACATGCACGCATTTTGGAAAGAGGGAGAGGTTGCAACGGATATATCAGAAACAGTTTAAGGGTTTAATTTACTACTAAAAGGTCCGTTGTAACTCGTCTTCTGTTTAAAGCATCATTTATGAGTAAGAGGGAGAAGTTGTACCTATTTGCGGAATTCCATTAAGGGCGTAATGGAGGGTTGCGAATTCGTGGAATTGTGTTACGGACATACCAAATCTATGATATTTAAATAATTGTTCGGTTAATAATAATTGTTTTAAATAATTGTCAGTTCTTAGAAAAATATATTTGTATATTATAGACCGAGGAAGGGGAAGGACAGTGTGGTTCAAAAACACATTCAGATACTTTTGCATGAAAAAAAACATACCATAAAATTATTAAAAAATATGTTTTGCGTCGACTAACTGGAAACCACAAGGCACATTTTATACGTTAGCTCCACACCGGAGACTCTGAGGAAAAAAATCCCTCAGAACCTGTATCACATTTGGGGATGCTGTTTGGAGGGTCTTTTTAAGGAAAGGAGTTGGTTGGAATCTGGGGGTCAATGGGTCCAGGATTGGCGGACGTATAAATCCATCTCTCCCACTGCGGTGCAAAGATCGAGAAGAGTCCGGCTGGAGAGCTCTAGGTCTAGGTCTCCCTCAATCGGTATTTCCAGATTCGACCCACCACGCAGTAGGTAGGCAAACGCATTCGCCCCCAAGAACTAGATATTTGGGAGGCGGGAATGGGTACCGCCGCCCCGGGAACCTTTATTGGATAACCAGCACCTCTGCCGTAGGTAACCCCAAGTGGTTCGCTACGTTTGGTGATTTAGCAGGGGTGCCCGGGTTCGTGGGGAGAGGTATGTCTAGGTCTTAGAGGTGGATGACAAAGACATACTGAACCCCAGATTCGTACCCATCCCTTAAACCCTTTTCCTTCGCAGAACTTTCCTCTCCTTCCTTTCCTTAAAAAAACCCCTCTACACAGCATCCCCAAAGATGATATAGGCCCTGAGGGAAATTATTTTCCTCACGGCCTCCTGCGTGGAGCTCATGTAAAAAAAAAGTCAAACCTCACAACATGAAGCCCTACTAAATTACAAAATTTAGCGAACCACTTGGAATAAAATGATAAAAAATAAAAATAAACCCATGGTTGGTTATCCAACAAATGGTTCTCGAAGTGGCGATACCCATACCCGCCTTCCAAATTGAAAGTGCCTACTTTGTTTAGAGAAGAAATCTTAGAATTTTTTATTAATCATTTATCATTGATTATTTATTATTTTTAATTAATGATAACATAACAGAATATTCAATTTTTTATAAGATAAACTCTCTTTTTATAACTTTTGAAGGTTATTCCCATCAATGTAATAAATCATTGAAGACAACACTAATAATCTAAACGAAAATATGAAAGAGAACAAGACACAGAAAAACAGAAAATGATAATGGTCGCAACAGCGACACGAACCCAGAACCTTCGTCTAACCGCCGAAGTGCATTTTCTGTTTTTCTCTGTCTTGTTCTCATTCATATTTTCGTTTAGATTAATATTATTATCTTCTTGTTTAATAATATAATGTATTTATAGTTGATTATTTATGGAATTTATTATTTATCATTGATGAGATATAGAAATGGGTGAATCAGTCCGTGCATCGTTATATCAGGAGATACATTTGTACGATTCTAATAATAGGTAGATATCCAATTATTATTAATTGAAACAATCGCAAACATGAAGTAACCAACATGGCATCTTATCTTGTTTTAAGCTCATAGCTCGCAGAAAACATGGTAGGTATAAACTGATAGTTACGTTGACTGCCTGTAAATCCGTTTAATCACAGGAGACCATATTTGTCCCAACGCACGTAGGTCTCATATAAAACGCTGTAACTCCCTTACTATCATAGTTAGAAATATGTTCTAATCGGTGTTAGAAAGGAAAAATACCACGCTTTATATTCCAATCTAAAAAACAGCCACCAAAAAAGTAAAATGTACACTTTTATGTACACAAAGTTTCGAATAGCAAATTGAACAAAAAAAATTTAAACTTCGGGAATTTTTTATAAATCATTTTTACATAGAGCGACAAAAATATGAGGTTACAATATGTGTTTGTTGTACATTTGTCTAATGAAATATGTGTGTGTTTTTTTTATTATCAGTAACTTTAGTTAGAAAAAACGAAAGGTGAGCCATTTTGAAAACTTTTTTATGATTGTTTGCAAAAATTTTATAATAAAAAAAAAGTTTTTTTCGAATTCTATAATTTGAAAGCGTTATTTCATCACCTTTCTAAAACAATTTTTGGTTTTTGAATGTGCTCAGAAATATTTCAAATATTTGCATTTTATTGTAAAGCGAAAATATTTTGACCATCTGAAAAAATGCCAAATTTTTTAAGGGTTAAGTTAACAGAAGAGGCCCAACGGCTCCCAACTGTCTGGATCCGGTATGACTATCCAGATTGCTGGTCGAGAGACCCTCAACGGAGGCCGTCCTAATTTCATGAAACAAGAACTCACAGTTAAAGAGTTTTTCTGCTTCAGAACAAATTTGATACCTACTGTAAAAGGTCTCAATGTTACTATTCAACTCCCGTATAATAATCACAGTTACTAAAATTTTAAACAGTAAAATTTTCAGAAATCTTTTTGTTGGCACTGTATACGTAGGAACACTAATAATAATTTACCTAGCAAACAAATATGACATTTTAACGACCTAGCAGCCGACGGTCATCCCTAATGACTGCAATAAATAACCCATTTCCTAGAAAGTCCTAAGTCCTAACTTAATCCTGACCCGTCCAACAAACCCTTTATTAATCACTACCCAGGTCAGTTTTCAGGTAAATCTTTCAGCACGATTTCAAATCTTTCAGGAAATACGATCAATTTAGAGTCAACGTCCACAGTGATAACACAGCTGATGTCTACGAGTCAGTCTTTCTTTATAAGAGAAAATAATTTCTTAACCAAACGGTCTTATCTTGATTCCAGTGCGTTATCAAAAATTTAATTTGAATTATTCGGATAAGTTATCTTAAGGAATCTCGAGATAGATTACTCATTGAATAAATGAAGTGTGTTCAGACATTTCCGTTGTAAAGCATTCATTATTGTTTTATAGTTCGTGAAGAAGAGATCGTTGTGTGTTGAGTGCTAAGAATTAGTTTTTAGTGACAAGTTTTATATAATGACGGAATATTACGATGATGTACGTATTGATTTTGATATTAGTGTGTAAAAATTTAAACTATTTTCGTAAAACCGTATTAGTTTTTTTTATTTATCTATATAAAGAATGTGTATATGGAGTTCTTCGATACCTAAGTAAAAGATACCCTTTTCTTCTAATCTATATTATTATGTGTATCTACCTATCTGTATGAACCTACCTATTACTTTTAAATTAGAAAACAGCTGTCAATCTTATGTTAATTGCATATTTTATTTTATTCTATCTCTTCTCTTTTTTATTCATATTTATACAAAATATGTACGTAGGCTTATAATATGCAATGTAAATACCAGTTATAAGTATATATATACCTATTATTTTAATATTTATGCTCATCAAACTACAGTAATAATCAAGCATTAATTGTGTATTTTATTTTACTTTATTGTTTCTGTTCTCTTTCTTGTTCTCACTATGCAAAATATGTTCGTAGGACTATAATATGAAATGCAAACCCCAGTTACCACCTTATATTTTAATCATTTGCTTGTAAATAAATTTTTATTTATTATTATTACCATTTCAACAACTATGTTGTAAACAATCCACGACTATTTTATGTTTTAATTGGTTATTTCATTTTTATTTTATTCTTTCTTTTGCTATGCTAAACAAATAACAGTTAGGTACTATGTTTTAAACTTTTTTTATTATTTTATTTTATATTCTTTCTCTTCTTTTTATTTTCTCTTTTTATCCACATGTTCAAACCCATAATTATTTGACTGTCCTAAAACGGGATAATACTCCTAGTTGGGTAGTCAAAATTTAATAAATTATGAATGTAAATGTATATTGCTGTGCTAAATAAACAAACAAACAAACCTGTCTCACCAAGATATACCTGTGTCGAGATAGGCGTATTTTGTTTTTACCGCTGCTATTGTACGAGTATTATCATATTTTTTGCGACTTTAACTTAGTAAGAAATATCAAATTCTGATTGTTCTTTTCCCTCCATAAAAGCGTATCGTTGCGGCAGTCCTAATTTAAAATCTCAACTGAAAATTATTTTGGAATAGCTGAAGTCTCCGGTGATGCCCGGGCTTTATACAGTGTTTTCTAAATCAAATGTATAGAGTGACCTTCCTCTTGTTTTAAAGGTCACATGTTCAAAATTTCATCAACCTCGGCATGAAACTGTAGATTTGTTTACAAATCAAATCCATACCGCCCGCTTGGCAGCCCGCTCGTCCACCTCTCATTTATATATCATATATTTCAACCAATTTACACAAAACCTTGACAAATTATATACCTAAACCTTCCTTATATAGTGGTATAAACCGCATGAAAATCCGTTCAGCAGTTTTTGAGTTATTTGCGAACAGACAGACAGACGCGGCGGAGGACTTTGTTGTACATTGTGTAGAGATGTAAAATGCAATTGATGATGAAAGTCTTATTTCTTTTGGAACGTCGTAAAATTTCTGCCTTTTTTTATTTTTACAGTGAATACCGCACAAGAATCTCAACTGCTCCCGTCTGGAGCTAGTGAGACTATGGGATCCCCAATTGGGGTATGTTGTGAGGCTGAAGGTAGTGGGGAGGGGAAGGAGGTGGGGAAGAGGAAGGTTGGGAATTACCTGGCTATTCAGATATGGTCACTAAACACGGCTAAAGCCATTTTCAAGCAACGTTTCAATTCGGAATGGTGGTCTTACACCAGGGCGATACTGATAGTATCTTCCACTCTGGAACATACCGCAAATATACTATATATTGTTTTAAATTAATTAATTGTGAAATAACACAAATTATTCAAATAAAATTTATTTGCGCATGCCGGGTTCGAACCCGCGACCTCCGGATTGTGAGTCAAGAGTCTTACCCACTGGACTACGGAGGTCGTCGACTGGACTACGTTGTTTATCTTTGGAAGTTATCTTTTCCATTTTGCAATAATTCTCTTCCTTGTATTACGAAATTATCATTTTGTTTTTATACGCCGATATCATGTCATGAAATATTGTATTAGTTGAATAAAAAAAAATAACTGTAACGAAATATAGTTATTTTAAACATGTAACCTCATACATACATATTTTTTACGGGTAACACCCAGTGAGGCCAACATTACCAAATTATATTATAAAATATAATTATTGTACCAAATAAAAACGTATTAATATATAACATTTTATCGAAAGGGGACTTGTAAAAAGGATGATGCAAGTTGCCATCTTTTAATAATATATTTATATTTAGCTAAAATGTATTGTAACGTATCGTTATGGTCATATTCATGTCGCAGTTTGTTTTGGAATTTCATGGAAAATTACTAACACATACAAATATACACAGATCGGCTAAAGCTAATTATTCTCCTCAAAAAGGGAAGTGGAGTTCACATCACCTCAGAACGTAACCTAACCTAACTTTCACGAAAAAAGTAAAACCATTTTTGTTTATTTTGGAAACGTAACAATCAACAACATAAAGCAAAAAAAAATATTCAGCTCAAAAGCAAAAGCTTAGTTAGTTATACAAACCTACTGATATTGTTAATTGTAGGCATTATTTTTTTTGTTAACATAATGTATGCTTTCGGTTTCAGTTATTCGCCCTGACGCTAGGAGACAGCGATTTCGAGTCGCCGCCACCATCCCCGACAATCTTCTCGCCGCGCATCTCCCCGCGCATCTCTACCCCCTCCAGGCGCAACACCATGCCCCCCCTATTGCCCTACCCCCGCCCGGTGTCCATCCCCCTGCGCTCTCACATCCCCACCCTCACGGTGACAGCCGAGTTACCGGGGCCATCCTCTCCCCCCCCTGAGCGGGTGGAGAGTGTGGAGCTGGAGACCAGCGAAAACGTTCCCGTGGTAGATGCAACCATTACCGAGGCAGCCAATGCTCAAGCCGCTGGTACTGCAGGTAATTAGAAAATTCGAACCATTAGAAAGTTATATTTTTTTTGATTTGGGAGGCGGGTATGGGTACCATTTATTTATATTGGGTAACCAACACCTCTGCTTTAGGTCACTCCAAGTTGTTCGCTATGTTTGGTGACTTAGAAGGGGTGCCGGGGTTCATGGAGTGAGGTTTGTCTGGGTCTTGGCCGTGAATGCATTTGCCCACCAGCTGCATGGCAGACCGGATGGAGAGAGAGTGGTTTAAGGAGTCCCTTTGACTTCTCCAGTCGTACTCTCTCGGAATATCGCCTTGCATCGCAGTGGGAGGGATGGATTATTTATGACCCTACCATGATTCCTACCACCCCTTATACCCACTTACTTCTCAGAACTTCCTATCCTTCCTTTCCTAAAAAGACCCTTCACACAGCATCCCCAAAGATGATTTAGGCCCTGAGGGGAATTATTTTCCTTAGGGCCTCCTGTATGTAGAAATGTAAAAAAATACACCATAATTAATTTTCTGTTATTTTTTGGTCACCCTAATTTAATACCATCGGGCACAATCTATCAAAAGAAATCCAAACTAGCAAATTTGGGTGATTTTTAAATGACTTCAAAAAGGAGGAGGTTCTCAATTCGACTGTATTTTTTTTTTTTTTGTTTGTTACCTCAGAACTTTCGACTGGGTGAACCGATATTGATGATTCTTTTTTTTTATTTCAAATCTGGTGCTTCCCGTTTGGTCTCATTTCAATTTGGTTCAGTTCTGACAAAGGCATCCATGAGAAAACCATATAAGTTTTAAATTTGCATTAAGTATGTGCGCGACAAATGAACGAATAACTCAATATCACGCCAAGCGATTTTGATGATTCTTTTTTTTATTGGAAAGGATGTACTTCAAGGGCAGTTTGATAAGAGTTTGGTTAGGCTCTGATTTTCGGATCCATAATCAAAGTATCGGAACTCTTCAATTCTTAGGAGCAAATTAACGATACTCGGCCGAATCTTTTATAAGCTATCCGGATATTTGCGTCACCTACCGTAACGTCGTTATGGTCAAGTAATGTCTGTCTCATATGAGCAACACGTTTAGTAGGTCTACCCATATTCAAACAAATTAGTTTATTTCAGATTCACTAAAAATCAAAAAATATACAAAAATTTTGACAAAACAAAAAATCACTTTAAAAAATGCACTAAAAAGTAAAAACATAATTTCGTATTCTTCTACAACTTAATATTCAACTTACTTTTTCTACTCATCAACAATATGAAGGCTCGATTGTTATTTTTGGAGTCGGTTTCAGCCAAGTTAGGTTTGTAACTACATATGTAGTCATTGGTAAGATGCGCTGGTGTCGCACGTGCGATTTGACGGGGCCGCGACGGGAGGGGAGCTGTCAAGTGAATACGCCGGGCTGACACCGACTCCAAAAATAATAATCGTACCTACATATTGATGAGCAGAAAAGGTAAGTTGATTATTAAGTTGTAGAAGAATACGAAATTATTTTTTTTACTTTTTAGCGCATTTTTTGAAGACGTTTTTTTTGTTTTGTTAAAATTTTTGTTTATTTATTGATAAATTTTTTTTGATCACCCTACTTTGAACTAATAAGATCGTGTAATTTTAAACCTTTATTTTTCCAATATTTTGTTTACTAGAACTTGATGTAAATAAAGTCTTGGTCACCACAAATGAACTCTTCAAACTACAAAAAATACTAATAATAATTGCTTTAAATTTGATCGACACGCGGTGGTTACTACATCACCTCATCCACACAGGAGGCCCTGAGGAAAAAAATCCCTCATTCCCTATGCCATCTTTGGCGATGCTGTGTAAAATATCTTTCAGGGAAAGGATGTGGAGTGAGTTCGGGGAAGGAAAAATATATGATGGATGGGTAGGAATCAGGGGGTCAAAAGTGTTCAGTAGGTACGAATGTATGAGTCAATCCTTCCCACGACGGTGCAAGGCGATGGATCAACTAGTCTCTCCGAATCCGGCCAGTCACGCAGTAGGTGAGCAAAAGCATCCGCCGCCAAAACTTAGACAAACCTCACCCCATGAACCCGGGCACCCTGAAAAATCACCAAGCGAACTATTTGGGGTTACATATGGCAGGGGTGTTGGTTATCCAATAAGTGGTTTCTAAGGTAATAATTTGTAAAATTTTATAAATTAAGATAAAGTTGTTTGACCTCCGACCTAAGAAGCCACCTCCCTGAAAATCAAAATTTGAAAACCCATACGTAAGCTAGGATTGTGATTAATTAGATGAAATTCTTTTTTTTTTTGAGACTGATGTGAAATTATTTTTCAGCTTTTTCGACACCCCATGAGTGCACCTGCAGCAACTGTTCAGAGCTGGTGTCCAGACTATCTGAATGCGGAATCTGCATGAATCCTCTACAAGTAAGTCCAAGGTTTACTTAAAAGTGGTTATATATCAAATCGGCAACCCGAAACGTATCCACTAGCATAATTTATTTACACTTTTTTTTATTTTCCATCACAATTAATGTTTAAAAATAATTGGGGCGGTTATGGGTACCACCTAACCTAACCAAAATCTCAGTCATGGTGCCCGGGTTCATGTAGTGAGAATGTCCGGGTCCTGGTCGCGCCTGCCCAGTCACTGCATGGCGGGCCTATCCAGCAGGATTCCTTCATAATATCGCCTTGCTCATTGAGAGGGATGTATTCATACGGAGTATACGTAAAAAGGTGTTATTTTTTAAATCTAAAACCCACCGCCTGATACCGAGGTTCAACACATATTTAAAGAAATTATTTTTCATAATGTAGAACAATAAAAAAAATACGGGTAAACCCATAGACATATGAATATTAATAGACGTGCCCTAAGTGGTAAAAGCGTATTATTTCCCCCTCCCCATACCGGTTCCATTGGAACCGGCTGGGGTCGAGTATGGCTTCGCGTGAATCTAAAAAATGTGGCGTCATCATTCTTCTGCGAGCCAGCGTCGAGCACTCACCGGTGCATTTTACGAAATAACACGGCAAAAATAGTGGCTTGTGTTTTGAAAACGTGTAAAAATAGAAGTGAAAAAGAGAATAAACCCAATTGTCGTATTACATTCCATAGGCAAGCATTATTTTACTTTATTATAGGCTTATTCAGATCACATAATATGTTCGTTTTTGTAACACACACTATCACTCTAGACGTGTGCTCGTCGCTGTTTTGTGGGGTAAGTAAATTATGAAACATTTGTAAAAGTGTCTTAACTAAATACGTCAACAAAATATTGGACTATGAAAACAGGCGAACTTTACTTTGCTGTATTTGGAATTTGTAAATTTGTTCATTTCGCGGCGAGCAATTCGCGCTCCCATGTAAAAAGGTCTATTCATTAAAGAGCAGAGTTTACTTTTAAGAACTAAATGGTGATATTATAATGCGAGATGCCCATATACTCTCAGATTGAGTTATTGACGAATCACATATCACCGAATTCATCTTCCCGCTCTGCGCCCCGTTGTAGTTGGTTTCTTCCCCTCACCTTTATGTTCTGGTCTATTAATATTCATATGTCTATGGGTAAACCGAAGTTTTTAAAGTTGTAGGTAAGTATATTACAATGTTCCATAGCTTATTAAGCTTATTACATAAATATATTCTAAAAAGATTTGTCATAACCCGTAAAATAACAACACATAGAAAAAATCCGTGCGTAGATATTACAGAACGACAGAGATAAAGTTCGAGATTTTTAAGTGGTACCTAAACGCGAAGGGTTTTTTCCAACATCAAAGCACAGCCATCAAATTTAATCATGATGTTTCCTCCATTTGATTCATTTCTTCCAAAAAGCCTCCCGATCGCATCGGAATCTGTTTCAAGTAGGCTTTTCAAAAATACTTTCATTCAACATTTTGCTTCTTTAATTACATCAATAAATAAGTCAACAAAAGATAAAGAGCTCAATTTAGCCGGCATGGGCAATGTTTTGCCTTCACTGCGAATAACAAATAAAAAGCTCAAAGAAGCTTTATGACTGGAAAATAATTTACGGCTTTATTTTTTACTCGTTTCCACGTTATTTCATGCACGTAAAGGTACTTGCTTAGATTCTACTACCAAAATTATAAAATATATATTTTATGTTATTCGGTTAGATGTTTCAGCGGACCGGTCACGTTTCCACCCAGAAGTCGCAGATTCAATACTCAGCCTAATTAAGTACAATAATCGTAATGACAAGTAAATAAACCAAAAAATCAGGTTTAGAACGAACTACCCCTATTTTTAAAATCAATGAGCTTATCATGGAGTTAGTCATTGCCTTGTCAATGCAGAGGGGCACAAAAAATTTATTTGTTCATGTATATTATTATTATTATCAGCTGTATGTGCCTGTAGTCACATGAAAAATTAAATCCTTTTGTACCCTTATGCGGTGACAAGGCAATGCCGGCCTCTGAGGTCGTATATTAGATTATTTCCTTGACCGGCATATAAATCAACGAAATAGGAAACATCTCCAATTCGCAAAAGGGGTAAAAAATAAAAGATTGTTTTCGATTCTTCATTGCATCCCAACCAAAGAAAACAACCGAAGAGTGTAAGGAGAGAAGCAGTATAGTAACAATTTTAAAATGTTCAGGAACAAAGCAAATCTTACGTAGTTGTGTTTTTTTAACTTAAAAATAATAAAAATTCAGAAAGAACAGAGAAAGGGGGAATTGTCCCGGAATATCACCCTTGTGTTTAAATACAGCATAGTGAGAAAGATTCACTGTTGCATGAAAAGTAAAAAATAAAAGTAGTCTCCAACGAAATTATAACTAACGTCTGTAAGGTAAGAACCTGTAACAGATCTGAATTAGATAAGTTATGATTATCCTTGGTTACTACCTATTATAATACCTTGTAATTTCATTTCAATGGGAATCGTACAATTATGTTTTCGCTGGTAACTCAACGATGTAGTAAAATTACACGGCCCTCTTTATTAGCCAGTGGAAAAATGGTGTTGAAAAATCAATTTTTAGCCTGAAGGCATATTCTTAAAATCATCTTTCAACCGGTTCAATTACCTTTATTGGTCTGCATCAAAATAATTCGATTAAAACACAAGATTCTGAACAAAACATCGCGCGTTGGTTGTTTTGAGAAGACGGTGAACTATTTCCCCTCTCCCTGTACTTTTCAATTTGTTTAGGCTTTCGTGCATAGGTTAAAAGTTGTGACAAAAGCGCATACTGGCATAAATTTATTCACAACATTTAACGCGGTTTAGGATTTAATTTCACAGTTGACGGAAGAGCCGAGCAAAGAGACGGACGGTCGAGAAGCGTATTCTAGGAATTTTTTCATTTGTTTTTATTAATTAAATAAATTAACGATTTTTCACGTGAGTGCGCTGAAAAAGAGGCAACGTTTGGTCCGGAATTTTATTTTCGCTTCGGAATTCCTGGTAGATAAACTGAAACAGTAATATCGTGTTGCGGAAAATAATTAAGATTTTTTTTTCACATACAGCAAACACTTTGTAGGTATACATATTCCACTTCTCTACACTTACTTTTACTCCCTCTTTCTTACCTACCTCTCTCTTACCCCCATAAAAGTTAATCTTCTCTCTTCCTTTTCCATGTTATAATACCTATAAATAAACTGAAACTTTCTAATTAATTAAATCTATTTTTATATAACCCTGATGAAGATTCAGATCGAATCGAAACCAAAAATTAAAGATATATACGAGTAAAATAGTCATTTGAGTAAGTAAGTGGTAATCAAAATTAAGTTATTTTATTAATTATTAGAATTTTATTCAATACACAACATTTTAATGTATCGAGCATAATTTTTCTTTATTAAATCTAATTATTTTGGGAATTCATAAATTGAACTCATTGAACAAAACAACACAGAAATTGGGTATAAACGTATATAAGATTAGAACTGAAAATGAGAATTAATCAAAATGTGATTATATTTTCATACCGTGTAATATGTATCTTTAAGACGGTATAATACCCTAATATTGAAGGTTTGCTGGGCTCACATTTTAATAAATTCCGACGAATTCGTAAATACAATAACCTTTTTTTTTTCAAACCGATACCCGGGGATTTAAGTTATTTATATGCAAAGATTAATAAAAACAATACCTCACCATTAATATATTTTACATAGAACGTTTTATAAACCGTACATAATTATAAATTTTGCCGTAAGTACCAGATTTTATTTTTCTAGACGATGAATTAATAACTTCGGGAACGAATCGTCTAGAAAAATAAATATTAGTTATCTTAAATATTAGTAACGCGTTCTTCAGAATTAATTCCAATAAACCCGGCGGAAAGGTCGAATCTCCAGGTACTTCACGCCGCTTACTTCACTTACGTCGTTAAGATTCCCACATTATTTTAGTGTTTGGTAGGGCAAATTCGACAATAGGTCCGTCCAAACAAAACACCGGTCGCGAGTCGCAGTTTGTGTACACGGCTTATATACTTACGTTGTTAAGATTCTGAATATATTTTAGGGTTAATATTGTGTCGTCTTAAAACGGTTCTATACCAAATCAGAATTAACTCAACTCAACATCTCTTTGAAAAGTCATCAAGAGATATGAAAAAAAAAATAAACAATATCCCCATACTTAACGTAACCTACGTATTTAACCATTTTTTAATATATTTTTTCATCACTTTTAAAGACCTTTCAAAGGAGGTTTTGAGTTGAATTCAATCTGAGTTATTCGGTAACTCTCTAAAATACGTTTTATTATTGAAATCATAAAACTCGTATAATGTACAAATATTTTTACAAATCAATCTTCATTAAGAAAAAGATTGACAAGATAAACAATAACAACAAAATTACAAAATAAAACTGACTTTTATTTTAAATTACTTTTTACAATAAAAGCACCAACTAGTTTTGCGATTGTAAAAAAAATTTTGCACCTTATTTCACGATATCATAACTACTTTTCAAAGCTGTCATGAGAAATTTGTAATCTTAACATACGAGTATTTTAATTAGATACAGGGCCGTATTTACACTTTTCATCAGTATAGGCCACTTCATTTGCGCCGCCCCTTCCTCCTTCTTAGAAGTTGCCACCTTATCACAATCACTCACTTAAAGGCTTTTATTGGGTGACGCACAATTTTAAAAATAAATATTCATATATACGTTTAGGTAGTAGGTATTCAGAATTGAAATAAAGAATGAATTATTAGTAAAATAAAAGTGTAACATGAATTAAGAATTATAATTTTTTATGGGATTTTTTGTTTGACAAAATCGTCAAAATTATATAAGCTTCATGGTTGCTTCTTCGCGTAGAAGATCCGAAGAGTAAAGTGTTTTTTGCGATAGTGAATACCTTTGGTATTTCTTCATTTGTGGCCGGAGTGCAAAGTGCGACGCGGAGAGCTGTATCCAAGTTTGGGTAAACGTTGCACAGAGATGGTCTCCTCAAAAACTTTCCTTAGAAAGATTAAGTAATGATGAAGATTCAGGTTTCTCTACCGTTTTATTAGAGGAAACGTGACCTTGAAAGTGTACCCATTCCTGAACTAAATCGTCTTCTAAATCATTGCACAAGAGACTGAGCTTTTTCTGAGGCTCTTTGTGTTGAAAGTTCACCCATTTAAAAAAAAAATATTTTAATGAAATAATTAAAAACACTTTGTTTTTACCACAATAATCTTTATTTAAAAGTCAACATGTTTCAAGAACGATGTTCTCTTTATCAGGACATTTAATGTACTAAAACTAAATGATCAAACATAGAAAGACAGGCGTGGGTAGAAATGGAAGTAGTGGGGGGGGGGAGAGGTGGAAAGGGGAGGTGCTTAGAAGATGAACAAGGGGAAGGGGGGGGGGGTAGAGGTGGAGAAAGGGGGGTGCTTAGAAAAACATAGACAAAAAATTACAATGGAAATATATTTAGGGAGTTACACAAATTGCCCAGCCGGATGGCGACTTATAATGCGCGGCAGTTGATATCTCCGTTATTTTTTAGGAAAATATTTGAAAATTTTAGAATATACTCTTGAATGTAAAATGACCGCAAGGTATAAATAAAATATATACGTATATATATTCCTTATGTTAAAAAATCATGAAAATCACTAAAAATACGAGGTCCTCCACCTATTTCACGTGCAATAAAAGTAGCCCACTGCCAAAGACTTTTTTGTGAAATATTCGCACCACAATCACCGGTCCCGTATTGGACCGTGGGGCATTGAACGACATAAATCCGCGGTCCCGTACGGGACCACTGGGCGTCTAAAGGTTAATAGATAGAAAACTCTATCTATCCGCAGTGACTTTTTGTTGTTGTTTATAATCGTTCACAAAATTAACGGCTTATCAAAGCGAGCGAGCGCCGCCCCCTGAACTCTGCCGCCCCTAGGCCGCGGCCTATAAGGCCTATTGACAAATCCAGGACTGATTAGATAGTCATTATAATTTAAGCTATTCCTTACACGTTCTCTAATTTCACCATGACGTATCGTTATTGAAAGGTAATGAGCGTTCAAATTATTTGTAATTATACTACGTGTATATAACAATGATTAGCACAAAATAATTCAAACAAACTTAGTTAGAAATTCGCCATTTCCATTGTGTAAGTTAGCGATAATCCTTCACTAATAATAATTAAGTCGAGGTGAACTATTCAAAAGAACTTCTTAGAAATCTCAAATACCGGAAACTAACATAAATGGCGTTCAATGCTCATTAATGAGGGTTGGCCATTAAGTCAGGTATTGGATCAGGTTCCGAAAGCTATTTGTTAGATTGGGACTTGGCTGCCGTTGTAACTTTTTGTTTTATATGTCCCGATTCAATGCTCTTTGTATTTCAAGAGAGAATTATTTAATGCAAAGTGAAGATTTTATAATTCTGCATCCTACTGAATGACCTAGACAGAAAATCAAGAATTATTGGAACCGCGATGAAAAGGGATTTTCTTCTAAAAAAAAGTATTGGATTCTCTTGATCGTGCCTTATCTTTTAGCTTTCAGGCCGTGTCCCCAACTCCTTTTTCCAGCTTCTTCAGAGTCAATATTTTCATGTACTCTTATTTTATTTATTCATTGAATAAACCAACAGTTTCTGAATCATTTCTTTAATTTACTGCGTTATATTAATTTCATATTTCGGAATTTGGTCAAACAGTATTTAGCCACAAAAAAATCGGTCAACATTCTATAACAAAACTAGCCTAGTTTGATTTTACACGGTGTCCGAAAAATAGTGGTACAAGCGGGAAACCGGTGAACTTACATCACACAGAGATCCCAAAAACCTTTTATTTTCGATCCGAGCAATTTGGGAGGCGGGTATCTGTACCGCCGCCCCGAAAACCATTTACTGGATAACACCTCTCGTAGGTCACCCCAAGTGCTTAGCTACGATTGGTGACTTAGTAGGGATGCCCGGGTTCATGGGATGAGGTTTGTCTAGGCCTTGGCCCATTTTCTTTAGGTAATGCGTATTGAACAACGCACTTGCGTTTTACGTTTAAAATTTATTATATTAATTTTGTAATTTGTTTTGTTTGGTTTAGAATGCCGGAGTGAACGCATGCGCGCGCTGCGGGGGGCTGTGGTGCGGGACATGTGCGCGTAAGTTGCCAAAGTGCCCCTTCTGCCGCGCACCTCATCCCCGGTCCCCCTGCGCAGCTGTGGCCCGGCTACTCAGGGACCTGACGCTGCCTTGCAGGAACCAAAGGTAAATTTACATTCCACCATTTTCATTTGTAATAGTCTAACATACGTGTATAAACCATGTATATAATTATACAAACTGGAGCTTTTTCGTTGTTTTCATCTTAATTGGATCGTACTGAAAGCCCGTTTTAAAAAGAGAATTTTTTAGCGTTTTTCGTAACCGCCTCAACATTATATTACAGCAGTTAACAGCGTACTTAATACGTATACGTATTTGACAATAAAAATGTACTAAGAGAATTTAATTCGCGATTAGAGATGAACGTCCATGAATAAAGTGTGGTTATTATCTAAGACTGGGGTAAGAGGTATAAAAAGGCGTCTTCAATTTTTCACGAACAAAAAAGTTTAAATTAAAAAAAAAAACCTTTTCGACTCAAGTAATTTTTTGATCTTAAAAATATGAAATTTCGTCTGAAACTCTTTTTCGATCATAAGTATAGGAAAATACGTTCACACCTTTTGAAGATTTTTTTCTGTCCTATAAAAAATCTAACGTACAAAAAATAAATAGTTTGAGGCTATTTGATTTGACTCTACCTTAGCTTTCTGTCACACAATAATATGTACATTGTTAGGGTGGGTGGCAAGGTTCTCCAACCTTTATTGGTTAGAGATCAAAACAGACAATCAAAAAGAAAAGGGCCTGTCATTCGTAACCACTTGGATTCCGATTTTCAATATTTATTTATTAATTTACGGACAACAGTCCATTAAAAACATAATAATAACACGAATAAAAAAACAGAGATGACAGTGAAGGGAGAGCACATAAAAATTAATAGCAATGACAATAAAAAATATAAAAAGTACATATAGAGACACTACAAGTCAAAGCATGAAGAAGCATTTAAATATTTCGTATGGACTGCCGAAAGTCTTTCAGTTTTACACCAAAAAAATCAATGCTTTGACTTGCGTTGACAAGTCTTGACATTCTGGATAAGGGAGAATGGTATCCGTAATTAGTAGAATGTTGATTGAGGAACAGAAATTCATTATTTCGAAGCCTACGGGAAGGGATGTTAAACTGGATGAGTTGTAACAATGCCGGTGTATCAGTAATACTGTTGATAATTTTAAATATGCAAATTAGATCAGAGTCCTTTCTACGTTTTTCTAAAGAAGACATGTTTAAAATGTGTTCAATTTCATCATATGAGTACTTGCCTCTATTGACTTGAAATAGACCCTTTTGATTCGTTATAATCACATCCGTGTTTCTGTTTATTCATTGTGTTATACATATGGTATTTTTATCTCAAAAGTATTACATATCTTTTGTTATAAGGAGAAAGTTTGCGAATATATTTTGGGACAAAATAATGAATCATTTACGAAGAATCGTGATTTTTTTAAATACTACTGGTGGCGTTATTTAGTCATGGAATTTGTGGAACACGTGAAAATTTTTTCAGATAATCAGTAGATCAGATAACTATGAAACTGAAGATTAAAAATATAATCTGCGTAGCATCAGACTGGTTGGGTCCAATTCATCTGATAATTTCAGAATATTCGTAATAATTCTATCAAAATACGTAAATATACATATTTTATAGGCATAGTCTAGTTATTTTAGAAAGTCATTGAAAAATTATCTTTATATCTACCTATTATATGTTATTTTGAGATATCTATACATTATACATATAGTACATGTATTTTGCCCTGGCAATTGCTGAATTCTCCACCATTGATACAAATAATTGTTATACTCGTATTTATCTAGAATAAATGGGATTCACATTTCACCAATAAATATTTCGATCGCGATTAAATAAAAACATACTTTCTTAAATCAATGCGTAGTAACAAACGTGCTCTTACGAAATACAAATAAATATTTACGTTATCGAATTTATCCTTCTCGGGCAGATTGCGGATTTGATTTCATGACAAAATAACCAAAATGGTTCTGACGCAAATTGAATAAGAAAGACTTGGAGAAAGTTTCCGGCCAAACTAATGGGCCCGCCAAGTCCTTTTTATATTGGAAAAGATTTCACCCTTTTTCGGAGGACCTTGATAATTTTTTTAACACGATAAAATTCAGGATTTATTAACTTTTCATCATTTTCTTTTTCATAATCAATCTTTTGTTCGTCAAGACTACGGCCTGCTCAAGTAATATAGATTTATCATTATTCGAAGTGCTTGATTGTGATAAATGGTGTAAACGTTAATGGCAATTTAAATGAAAATAGAGGACTTCCTTTTGGTTTCGAAATGAATCATTGTGCATTATAAATGATTGTACTGATACAGATCTTTTAATTTTTATATTTTTTAATGTAGCTATTACTTTGTGGTTATCAATTATAGAAAAATGAAACAATACAACTTTGTATAAACCACTTATATAATGTGCAAATCCGACCGGTTTCGGAACAAACGTTCCTTCGTCAGGGAAAGCTTATACTAATTTGACAGTTTCGAACAATTATCAACAAACAGAAAATATTGTCATATAGCCCAATCATGGATTTGTTCCCCTACCCACCCACTCTACACTAATACCTACCCACCCAATCTACATTATTAACTAACAACGGCTCCACCCCCTACCATAATAAAACATTGTTCGAAACTGTCAAATTAGTATAAGCTTTCCCTGACGAAGGAACGTTTGTTCGAAGTGGTTTATACAAAGTTGTATTGCTTCATTTTTCTTTTAATTTTTATTCATCGAAGCAATTCAGTTCCTAAGGAGGGATATTTTCTTTGGAATGTTATGATTTTTAAATTTAAAAGATAATGGAGAGTTCTCAAGATACTGCATTTTATAAATACGTACGAGTATTATCGCTATGATAGTTCACTCACTCCTGTCATGTATCATATTATTTGTAAAGTACGTAATCTCTGACCTACATTATTGAGAAAAGAATTTCTTCTTTGTCTGTTACTTGCAATGGTGTGTGTAGGTGTACGTACACCTATACACATCTTTGTAAGTAAAATCACTCACAATACGAAGCATCAAAACCTACCTATTCTTATTCGTGGTTCCAAAATATCCAAAACCCTCCTAACAGCTAATTTCTTAAACCTGAAAACAATTTAAAATGAAACATTACTAAGAGCATTGTTGATATTGATAGAAAAATATGATGAAAACCTCAAAATCATAACTTATGTAAGTACGAGTACGTAGATAAAAAACGTTTCTAGATATTTCAAATTTATTATTGAATTTCAAAATTATTATTGAAACTGCTAGAAAAATTGTATAATATTATGTAATCTCAATTTGGGAGGCGGGTATGGGAACCATTTATTGGATAACAAACACCTCTGCCATAGGTCACCCCAAGTGGTTCGCTAGGTTTGGTGACTTGGCAGGGGTGATGTTTGCCCGGGTCTTGGCGGTGAATGCATCTGCCCACCAGCTGCATGTCAGGCCGGATCGGGAGAGAATGGCTGAGGGAGACCCTTCGGTTTCTTCAGCCGTACTCTCTCGGAACATCGCCTTGCATCGTAGTGGGAGGGATGGATTCATACGTCCGTCACTCCTGGACACACTAACCTCCAGATTCTTATCCACCCATGATACCCTTTTCCTTCCCAGAACTTAGTCTCCTTCCTTTCCTAAAAAGACACTCCACACAGCATCAACACAGGGAAATTATTTTCCTAAGGGCCTCCTGTGTGGAGCTAATGTAAAAAAAGTGTATTTGTGATTGGCAGAAAGAGGAAAAGTTAGACATAGGAAAAGCTATTACTGTAAAACACCATATTGAATATTGACACTGGAAAAAAACTTTTATTCGACACAATTTTATTTCTAGGTGGGGATGCACCGTCCAGCTCACCGCTGAAGGACGTCTGGATCACGAATCAGTGTGCACTTTCGGTCAGATAGTATGCCCCCTTGAAGAGCTCTGCGCCACCTGTCTCCCTTTCACCAACCTCGCAAACCACATCTTAAATGCTCACGGCATGATGACCATCGAGGCCTCCAAAGTGAACATCGTCATCGAAAAGTTCGCCAATAAGATGATGAACACTTCAATGACGAGACACAAATACAAGATTTGTCTCCTCACTCATGGAAACGCTTTCCTGGTCAAAATTTCGCTCT
Organism: Limnephilus rhombicus; assembly: GCA_929108145.2. Classification (NCBI taxonomy): domain Eukaryota; kingdom Metazoa; phylum Arthropoda; class Insecta; order Trichoptera; family Limnephilidae; genus Limnephilus; species Limnephilus rhombicus. The sequence goes on from OV815279.1 coordinate 27,336,056, forward strand.
TCAACTTCAACCTGCACGTGTCCATCGCCAAGAAGAACATGAGATATGAAGTGCAACATCCTAATATGAGAGATACGCCCAAGGAAGTGTTTTGCGCCCTGTTGGGTTTCCAGAGCACTAACATGGCTCACAAGTGTACTCTTATGCTGGATGATAAGCTATTATCAAGGCGTACTTTGGTTCAGAAAAATGATGTCGTATACAGATCTTGGCCGGGAGAAGATGTAAGTGTGTTCATTACTATCAGTCACATTTCCGACGAAAAGCAGGTTGTCGTATTGCTCTAATGTATTTTCTTCATTTACTTTAAATCTTAGATTGTGTCTGCGAAATGTTTATTTTTATTTATTTTTAAGGCTTTATTTACTTTACTCAGTGGGAGAAATTCCGTATACTTCGGCGAAGTAAGCAATCTCATCCGATTATTGAATTCATGTGATATGTTTTGTCTGATCCTAATTCATAATAATCAAGAAATTGTAGAGAAAATAAATATTGACAGATTAATGTCAATAGCAGTTGCTGGTCGTGACTTTTCCGGCTTATGATTTTTGGTATCATTTTAGAACGCACCAGAAGAAAAAAATTCGAAAATAAAAATGAATTGCATTTTGTAATTGCAAAGAATTTCGTAATGTAACTTAGCACTGCGACACAAAAACGTCAAGAGCCTGGCCAATATTGTAGGTGTGTTTATAAATATTTCAAAGATAAAGTTGTTTAACTTTCGGCTACTGAACCGTGTAGCACTTCCTCCTCCTTTTTGAGCCTCCTTATTAATATTTCGGACATTGGAACAAATGTACAGAATGATGACAATTTATATATATTTGTTTAGTATTTGCACCGTGTCACAGTAGTTCATCCAAAATAATTTTGTTTGCAATGGTCATTTATGGAAATATCCTGCAAAGCCGGGTACCGAGAAACAAAGTATTGTTAACAAGTATTTCAAATTAATTTTGATAAGTTGTTTGAGAATTTGTATTTTTGTAATTAGGCTATCAAATATTTGGCCTTACCAGTAGAAACTGTTTATTAATATTCAAGGAAATGTCTTGAATCCCGGAATTACTCAATAAATTATATCTATTGAAAACATACATATCCTGGCAGTTCTGCCAGTTACATTTTGCACCTTGGCAATTACTGCATATAAAGGACAGCCTTTAGACTGAAATTCAAAAACAAAACACTTACTGAGAATCCTAAATGGTATCCATTCATCTTTAATAACAGATTCCGTTATACAGATGTGTAAAAATATAAGTACAGTATTATGCCTGTATTTGTTAATTTAAGCTAAGTTTATTAAGTATATGATTAGGTGGTATGTGAGGTAAATACAAGGAAAACTCAATATTAGAAATGTGATATCTATTTTGGTCTCATTCAAATATTTTTAATTATTAATTAAGGATCACCTATTTTATATTTTTTTCCATAACAATTGTCTGAAGAAATCTTGCTAACTAATCCTATTTCTCTTTTACTAAAGAAATATATGGATGAGCGAAAGAAATTTATAGTTTTTGTTTTTTATTTTCACTTCGAAATCATCATTGAACTGATTTTAAACCTGTCACTCAGTATTTTATTATACTTTGAAGAGTAGAAATTGATTTGCAGTTTAATGGTGTTAGAATGATTAATTTATTAGATTTTAAGTGATTTGAGACTGATTGCGGTATTTATAGTATTTCATAGCCGTTTCTCAGGTTATAAATAATAATATATAAGCACGCATTTGTGAGGTATTTTTTCGAAATATAAAATCTCAATCGAATACTTTTATAACGTCGATCTCAATAGAAATAAGTATATTTTAAGTTTATTATAAGATTAAAAATAAAAATTTTACCCAAAAAACCAATAAAATTTTAAAAAAATTAAAAAACAACTACCAAAATTTGTATTTTTAATTCCAATTCCCAATCTTCAATTTGATATACAAGCTTATAAGATATTTTCATGTTTACTTAAAAAAATCATTTTCAATTCGGACGAATATCATAAATGTTTCAGCAAATTTTCAGAATTATCTTCATCAAAAAAATGTTGAAAAATTGTGGCAGGTAGGTACATAGAATTATTTTCAAATTAATGTTTGATGAATATTTATTTATTTAAAGCCTGCAGGACTATAATTACCTTCGTGATGAAATACATTTAGTAGGTAAGTGACTTTTTTGTAAATTAGATAGCGTTCTAAGAAGTAAGGCTAGTCAGATATGACGTATAATATTAATGGATTTTAAAAAAATGAATTATTATTAAGTTAAAAGAAATATAATATTTAGCTTTCTTAACTTAAGTACAGAGGTTAAAAGAAATATAATATTTAGCTTTCTTAACTTAAGTACAGAGTATATATATAGTAAAGGTGTAGTAGTAATATTTTTAATTTTGTTCCAATATCTTAAGTTTAAATAGTTTTTTTTTTTAAAGGTTTTTATATTCTTTTCTGCTTTAAGGTTATCTGGAAGAAGATTATATATGTGAAATTATATATATTATATACCCGATCATATATATCAGATCACTGATAAATGTCAAAATTATACTTGTTATTGTAGAAATGAGAATTCTGATAAATACCTATTTATGTAAAATGAAACAATGCAACATTGTATAAACCACTTATAAAATGTGCAAATCCGACCGGTTTCGGAACAAACGTTCCTTCGTCAGGGAAAGCTTATACTAATTTGACAGTTTAGAACAATGTTTTATTAGGGTAGGGGTGGAGCCGTTGTTATTTAATAATGTAGATTGGGTGGGTAGGTATTAGTGTAGAGTGGGTGGGTAGGGGAACAAATCCATGATTGGGCTATATGACAATATTTTTTGTTTGTTGATAATAGATTCATTATTTTTAAGGGATTTTTTAATTTCCAAAGCTTCTAAGTTATCTAAACGTTTTCCTTTATGATTAATATGAAGAATATTTATCCCTGTGTTTTTTTCAAAACTATGGTTATTTTCAATGATATGGTTAGCGAACTCAGAAAAATTATTATTATTAAGACACCTTAAATGTTCTTTGATTCTGATTTCAAAATTACGAGTTGTTTTTCCAATATAAAATGAGGGACAATCATTGCATTTGAGTTTATATATTCCGGAATTAGTCAATTTATGGTCTTTATCTTTAGTATTTCTCAAAAAATTACCGATATTATTTCTTGTATAAAACGAAATTATACCTATTTATGTATTCATCAGAATACCTATTTATATTATTTACGGAAAAATTAGTCGAAGATAATATTTTAAATTCTAAAATTTGAAACATGAGATTGACAAATCTCGGATGACGGTTTGATGGAAGGGGGCAATGGCCGAACTGGTAGAGGCGCCCGTCCCGGTTAGACGAGAGGTTCTGGGTTCGAGTTCCAGTTGCGACCATTATCTTTTTCATTTTCCTGTGTCTTGTTCTCTTTCAAATGTTCGTTTATATTTTATTAGTGTAATCTTCTCCTTCAACATACTTATCTGTTCTTATCCGGTGTATTCTCGTATTACGGACAAGGAAATCAGAAAAGAATGGAAGGAAGATATGAAAATATTAAGAAAAGAACACTTTAAAGGTATAACATAACAATTTAGAGCGTATACCTTGAACCGTAATTACCCTAGTGAAGGGGTCGGCAGGAGCGGCTCCTTGCAAATACGTTTGCGGCTCAACAGAAAGCACCCGGCCGCCGAGGTCGAGAGGTAAGACTCTTGACTCCCAATCCAAAGATCGCGGGATCCAATCCCGGCGATTTGTGTTATTTCACAATTAATTCATTTAAAAATAATATATAGTATATTGGCGGGACGTTCTGGAGTGGTTACTCTCAGTATCGCCCTGGTGTAAGACCACGACATCTAGCGACTTTCTAGTTTCACTTCTACCGCGTGTGAATTACACCCTCTGATTTTTTTTTCTTCTTGGACTTCTGCCGCTCACGCGAAAAACACGTGGAGAAGATATTTCGAATGCTATATAAACATATATTCGTCATAATAATAACGAGATTCGCGACCTTGGCGTGGTTTTTTAAGCAAAAATCTCTTTCAAATCCCACATATCTGACATTGTCTCCCACGCCAACAAAATGCTCGAATGCAATACGAAGAACTTGTTCGTAGCATCCTAGAATACAACTCCATTATTTGGGCCCCCTATCCTAGAAATAGAAAGAGTACAAAAAGGTTTATGCGTTACCTGTATATGAGGGAATATACATACTATTTTGATTTGGGGGGCGGGAATGGGTACCGCCGCCCCGGTAACCTTTATTGGATAACCAACACCTCCGTCATAGGTCACCCCAGGTGGTTCGCTATGTTCGGTGATTTAGCAGGGGTGCCCGGGTTCACGGGGTGAGGTTTGTCTAGGTCTTGGAGGCGGATGACCAGGACATACTGAACCCCAGATTCCTATCCACCCCTCAAACCCTTTCCTTCCCAGAACTCTCCTCTCCTTCCTTTCCTCCAAAAAAACCCTCCACACAGTATACCCAAAGATGACATAGGCCCCGAGGGAAATTATTTTCCTCAGGGTCTCCTGTGTGGAGCTCATGTAAAAAAAAAGAAAACCCATTCCTGTATCCATCGTTGTTCTTCAGGAATGCTCGATCTTAATACCTTAGAAGCCCGCCGAAAAATATTTTTGGGGAAACATTTTTTTAAGATGATCTCCGGTATTGTACTGAATCTACTTACGTTAAAGGAGATTAACCTTTAGGTCCCTAACGCGTATACTCGTGGGAGATCCCACGCACTTTTTTATGCTCTGAAAGCGAGAACTTCTTCCTTTCAGAATGCGCCATTCAACAGAGCAATTCAACTGCTTAACGACTCTACATTGAGCATCGACATCTTCAATGTTTACCTATAGAGAATTCAGTAACTATCTTTTGACATACGTCATAACATAGTGAAACTGCACCAACGGACTTTTTTTTCTTATTTTAAATTTTGTAATCTTCTCCGTAATAATTTGGTGCGTAACTGTTTTACGGAGAACCTGAATAAAATAAATATCTAGTATTAGAATTTCTCGAATGTCCCTGACCTGGTTTTAATAAGTGAAAGGTGAGTACAAAGAACACAAATAGGCGGTAAATGGTCATTCTGTGCTTTCTAGCATTGAAGGTCGTGATTTCACAATAATAGCAATTGTGAACGCCGAATTACCGGTAAAATCCTCCCCCCCGTGCATATTACATATATGCGGTACCTTTGTCATCTTTCCATGACAATTTAGCTCTTCTCACTTGAAAAACTGCCGACCTCTAGCCGAGTGTAAGCGGGGAACGTACCTGGAAGATATGACACCTTGGGATCAAACACTTTCGGAACTATGTATGTACTTAAATGGAAGAATATTTTTGGCGTGGAAGCGAAGAAATTAATTTACCAGGAAATGTTGGATGTTTAGTCTCCCTAAATACTCCTTCGGGGAAATTGTATGTTCGCAAGAAGTACTTACTACAAAAAAACACAATTAATATCTCCTATTATATTTCATGCCATGTTCGTGAAACAGTAGAAATCCCTCTTGATATTGTCTTCCGCAATTTAAACGAGTCTTAATGAAATAATAACGGTAATAATTTACACAGAAATATAATTATTTGAAATGATATCTCCACTTATTACCTCTCAACGCTGAAGATGATTGTTTTAACGAAACAAAGGATTTTGCTTGATCTTGCTTTTACGTACTTGTATTGTAATATAATCGTTAAGGGTCAGGAAACTGAAATGTAAGTACATAAGTCAACGCACCCTAAAAAATAACGTTTCGTTATAAATTATTCATCACAATAATAATTAAGATTAATCGGATTATTGCACTGAAATTCCTGCAATATTATTTTATAACGACCGCAATTATTTGCATAATTTTCCGCTATTACTTTTGTCGGAAAATCTACTCGATTGTGCTTAGTCATTTCGATTGTGCTTAGTCATTGTGTTTAGCTCTTGCCGGAACACCGAGATCTTAGGGGCAGTGCTCGATTAAAGTCGAAATTAACAGGAACGCTGCTCCGGTTTATGAAATTTATACGATTTCAATTTGTGTAATTTAAAAAGCTTTTTAAAAAATAAAGAAGTAGACATACAAGTGGTGTCCTGGATGACATAATGTTTTTTCTGATTACTTACTTTTGCCACATTCAAAAAGATGGTAGTAAAAATTTCTCAAAAATCATTTTATAATTTTAGTTTTCCTTTCCTTATTCTAGCAAAGTTAATTACGATCGATCGAATTAATCCTGCTACATTAATTCCTTCATCGATTTTTTTTTCAAAATCATCATGTAAAGACTCTTTTTCTAGGCAATAATAACCACTACAAGGACCTATAAATATTTTTTATTTACAGGTAAATATTCAACATACTCGTAGTTCTCGATAATTTCCAGATATTACAGTTACGCAATATTGTGGTTAAGGGTTACTAAAATGCTTGTTATAATTTTTATTCTTGGTTTTGAAGGCCCGGCTTCCCGCATTTCCACCGATTTATTACATACTTTCCTTAAACACTTTAAGATTTAAAGCTCTTAAAAAGATATGTTATTCTTGAAAATAATATACATAAGTACATATAAATTCGGGAGGCGGGAATGGGTACCGCCGCCGCGGGGACCTTTATCGGATTGCCAACACCTCTGCCATAGGTCACCCCCAGTGGTTCGCTACGTTTGGTGATTCAGCAGGGGTGCCCGGGTACAAAGGGAGAGATTTGTCTAGGTCTTGGAGGCGTATGACCAGAACCCACTGAACGCCAGATGCCTGCACACCCCTTAAACCCTTTTCCTTCCCAGAACTCTCCTCTCCTTCCTTTCCTAAAAAAACCCTCCACACAGCATCCCCAAAAATGACATAGGCTAATAAAATGACTGTGTGGAGTTCATGTAAACAAAATCACGCCGAAACGGCAATTATATAACTTTCTCCCGATAGAAAAAAAATCGCAAAGTATGCTCCGAAAATTATTATAAACACGTTTTTCCAGTTATTTTACAAGTTGTATGTATGCAAAAGTTCACAGTGTTTCTGCAAATACTATTTTAGACATTCTCACAAGCTTTTGCTCTATTTTAAACGAGTCATTTTTAATTAAAAAATTTCACAATTTTTGCTTAAATATCGTTGTTAATATTAGCGCGCGCCCACTAACATTCGTTTTTACATATCTCTATTTCTTTTTCTTTTTGAGCGGGTATTATCGGGCCTTAAGGAAGGCACTTGAATCAGCTTTAATTAACTGGAACAACGCTCCGATTTACAAAATTAGTAGTCAGAACAAGAAAGCTGTCCAGCCAGCGCTCCGGTTAGTAAAATAGTCGACTTCATGCGCCCCCTTGGGGTGTTAATCCTCTTTCCGACAGAAGTGAAAGACGACGAGTATTTTAATAGCCCATCACAGCCACTCAATATGCCATTAATATTTTAGCTTTTCATTTATTGAACCAGGTGAAGGTAATTTTAGATGCGATTAAGTGCTAAATCGGCTAATAAAAATAGAGATTTCTATATAGAGTTGCCAACCGTCCTGTTTTCCCAGGACATGTCCTGCTTTTTAGAGTATCCTGAGCTGTCCTGGATAGTTTTTAAGCATCGTCCTGAGTTTTTAAAGAGTCCTGTTAAGGGCCCGCTACCCGAATTACTATCGATTTCTTACGTATCTCCCTTAAAACACGTTAAGTTTTAAAGCTCTATGTTATTCTTGAAGATAATATCTAGACATTGCCCGCGCCGAAACGCAAATTATGTAAAATTCCCTTTGATAGAAAAAAATCGCAAAGTATGCTCCAAAAATTATTATAAACAAGTTTGTTTCAGTTATTTTACACGTTATATGTATGAAAAAAATCACAGTGTTTCTTTAAATGCTGTTTAAGACAATGCCCGTGAGATTTTTGGTCTATTTTAAACGAGTCGTGTTTTTATTAAACATTTTAGCAATTTACGCATCGATTTTGTGGCTGCAAATGTTAGCGCTCTCCTCTAACATTCGTATCTCTCCATCTTCTTCTTTTCAGGCCCGGTTGCGGAGCCTTAAGGACCTATTTTTTAAAATTCGCAAGCCACTACTCTCTCCAATCGCTTTGTCACTGGGCTCGCGCCGCGCGTGTGAAGGTCGAGGTTTTTTTCACTTACAAACACACAGTGGTCAAAAGAGAGAAATCGGTTACTTCCAGTAACAGTTGCCGCAATAATCAAAATTATCTACAATATCTTACATGAATATAAACTGTGAAATATTGAATAATTGTTAAATCAACCACAAATGTTGAGGGTTAATTGTGGAGTTGAAAAATACAATAAAAATAAATACTTAATAAAATAATAAAAAATTAAATAAATAAATAATAAAAAATAAAATAAGACCTAAGAATTTGTCCAATTACATTACTTTCTTGGACTTGATTATTTTATGATTAAAAACATCATTCCTCCACTTGATTCGCTAACTTAGTAACTATTGCGTGATTTATAGTGATAACTTAAACGTAACGATAACGTAACTTTATAGTGATTGCAATCTTTAGAGCACAGGCGTCGGGTGGGAATGCTATCCTTGTTCTACCGGTATTACAATGGAAGATGCTCCGAGGAACTAGCATCATTGATCCCTTCGGCACCGGTGCATAGTCGGGAAACACGCCAAACGCGTGCCCAACATTTGTACACAGTTGACATTTGTCACATGAGAACGGGTCGTTTCTTCGACTCGTTCTTGTGTTCAACAGCTCGGCTGTGGAATGATTTGCCGGCCTCTGTGTTTCCTCCTTCCTACAACATGGGTCTCTTCAAGACCAATGTTCATTCCTTCCTCTCCTCAAAAAGACCCTCCACACAGCATCCCAGATGACATAGGCCCTGAGGGAAATTATTTTCCTCAGGGCCTCCTGTGTGGAGTTAATGTAAAAAAAAAAAAAAAGCGTTAGTTGAACACTTTAATAAAAAATGTGATTTCTATTAGTTGTTTTATTGACCCTGTTTTCAGTGCATATAACTATAATAATTAGGTACTGCTCGTATTACAAATATTGTCCTGGCTTTAAACCGAAATGTCCTGGTATTTCTACCTTCCAATCCTGGGTTTCGAAGTTTGAAGATGGCAACCCTATTCTATGATAATACAGTTAATCTATTTATGTAGAAACATTGTTACTTTTTTATGTGAATGCCGCACAAAATCCCACTTTTTCTTTACTAACCAGAGCCAGGGCGACTATGGCGTCCCAAATTTTGATACATAAGAGATTATGGATGGAAAAACGTTTTGAAGTAGAGGAAGGTGGGGAGGTGCCTGGCTTATCAGAGCTAGTCACCAAATGAGGCTTAAGCCATTTCAATTATGAAATCCGAATCGTCTTTAATCAAGGCAATAATGAGATAATCAACCAGTAATTTTCGTTTAAAAAATTCTACCTACAGGGTGTCCTGTCCACGGTGTCCAGAAATTAATCGTTTAAATAAAAGTATTAAAATAACTTTTGGAACCGTGTCCAGCTTCGAAGCTTTTTAATAGCTGATGCAACCCCGTATCGATTGATTATTTTTAAATTTTCACCAAAAAATCCTACTTCGAACTAGACTTGGGTGACGAGATCTGAATAGCCAGATACTTCCCCACAATCCTCTTCCCTACATCCTTCCCCTCTCCATTACCTTCAGCCTCACAACATACCCCAATTGGGGATACCATAGTCTCTGGCTCCAGACGGAAGCAGCTGGGACTATTGTGAGGTATTCACTTTTTTTTTTGAAAGACTTATTCTCAATTAATCTCAAAACAAAAAATAACAAAACTTCTACCGTGTGTGCAGTTTACACGCGGTAGAAGGGAAATCTACAGAAAATTAAACTTCGAGAGAATTAGACGAGTATCAGGAGTAGGATAATTGTAGGGTTTATGTTTTATAAAATTGTTACCAAGCTTAAAAATTATTTTATACTTTATTATACGAAGCACCGCACAATGAGGACACCGATTAGTCCATCTCATTGTCTCGTAGGCAAAATCCTATAGATGCATGTGATTGCCTCTTTTTAGTGTCGCTCGTTTCTGTTTCATCGAGTTTTAAATCATAACGGTGCTAAAAAAGTTTTCACTTAAAAAATTCAATAAAAAAACTCCAATTGTAATGTGGAGTCACCAGCTTCCCACTTGTAACACTAGTTTCCCTGACACCGTTTATGTAGGCATACAATGTCTCCTCCAAAGCATATTTTGACGACCTCCGTAGTCCAGTGGGTAAGACTCTTGACTCACAATCAGGAGGTCGCGGGTTCGAACCCGGCATGCGCAAATAAATTTTATTTGATTAATTTGTGTTATTTCACAATTAATTCATTTAAAATAATATAAAGTATATTTGCGGCATGTTCCAGAGTGGAAGATACTATCAGTATCGCCCTGGTGTAAGACCACCATTCAGAATTGAAACGTTGCTTGAAAATGGCTTTAGCCGTGTTTAGTGACCAGATCTGAATAGCCAGGTACTTCCCAACCTTCCTCTTCCCCACCTCTTTCCCCTCCCCACTACCTTCAGCCTCACAACATACCCCCGATTGGGGATGCCATAGTCTCACTGGCTCCAGACGGGAGCAGTTGAGATTCTTGTGGGGTATTCACTGTAAAAAAAAAAAAAAATTATAATTATTGGTTCAACCTATATCCGTTTTGTTCATTGCAACACGATTTATTATTAATAATAATATCTTTATTTGGAAAACAAACAGCTTTACAAAGATACATAAAAAAAGAGTGCTAAAATAAAACAGTTAGCCTAAAAACATGTTTTCGCTGATAAAATTAAATTTAAATGATCTTAGAAAATAATCGTTTCTTAATAATACGCGTACGTAATTAAAGTAAGAGGTGCATCAGGATTTGAATACCGTATAATTTTGCTGTATTTATATAAAAGTCACAAATAATAATAACAAGCAAAACACTTTTCAAACACAATCTTCAGTAGGTAAGCGAAAGGCATAAAAACTTAAATATAAACTCCAGTAAATTAACCTGCATTTATCCGTCTTTCACTTCAAAATTCACATCACGACGTAACAAGTTCACAATTTAAAGCTGACGTTTTCCCATACTTAACGGCTCCCGCGGGAACTAGTGTTGCTAGAACTCGGTTTAGGCGAGAAAATAGACGAAACGGAAAATGGCCGCTGTGTGTTGCTTACCGAAGAAGCAACGTAAGCCTGTAGGGGATGAATTACGTACTTATTAATACAGGCGCCTAGCCGCAAATGACTTGCTTCTTTTGTCGAAATTGGTTTATCTCACTTTAAATATACAGGGGATTAAGGGACGTACTCGGCTTACTTTAGGGATACTCAAAAGAATTCAAAATCTACTATTTCATAGTTTGCAATTATTTTAGGGAGAACGTTTTAACAAATAATGTTTTAAAATATTAAGAAGAATTAATTGGTTGCCCCTGTATGTATGCAACATGAATATGAATAAATAGTTTTGTCCATAAACAAACTCAAATCTTACAAGAAAGGCTAACAAAGACAATATTGCATTGGTGATTCAATCCAATATTGTACATGTTAGCCTTTCTTGAAAGATTTGAGTGTGCTTATCGACTAAACTATTTATTTTTATTCATATTGCGCAATTAATTAATTCATCTTAATATTTTGAAGCGTAACTTGTAAAAAGCGTTTTTCTCTAAATTAATGGTACAAACGGCTATCTATGAAAGAGTAGATTTTGAATTACTTGAGTATACTACCTTAACCAGTGATTCCTCGCATTATTGGAGTAAAAATTGTAAACAAAATTTGGGTCTTCGGTAACTTTTATTTGTTTCATTAATTTTCAAAACTAAACAATAAAAAAATTACTCCCGATGTCATAACTAATGACTCAGTCATGTAACCGCCCAACCCCTTACCCGGACCCTACCTGTTGGTCTGTTGGTCACCAGAGACCAAAATTTTATATATATTTTTTACTCCAAATAATATCAGGAATCACTGGAAAGTCAAGTACGTCCATAACGACCTGTATAGGTTCCTTAACATCATGTATATTTATCATCAGCATCTACTTTTATTGTTAGTTTCCTTTATAATATAATAACGGAGGTAAACTTTAAATAAACGTAAAGTTAATAAAAATATTGTATTCGCGGAAGTGTCATTCATTTTCTATGTGCGCATAGATCTTTTAAACTACGCAACAGATTTTCATGCGGTTTTCATAGATAGAGTGATTCAAGAGGAAGGTTTAATTTAAAAAAAAAACCTAAGGACATATATTTTTTTAAATTTTATCTGTTGTTGAAAATGGTATGAACTAATGATATAATGAATGAGAACATTTTGTCTGATCTCTTAACACTTTGTTATTAATTCATATATTTTTATCACTTATTATTTTCTCTGTTTATCATTTTATTTTTAAATTTTATTATTTTGCTTTTACTTAACTGTTTTGCATGACCGATATTTGCGTGTGTTATTTTTATTAAATTGTGAAATTATTAACCCCGATACATTCGAACCCTAGTGGTGTTAATAATTACATGCTAAAAATATATGTATATAAATTGTGAAGAAGCAATAAATAAATAAATAAATAAATAATACATGCTTATTTTAGTAGAGAAAAGCCGATAAATTCAAATATTCAATTCAGGCAGCGGGCAGCTGGGAAGCGGCGCACAGTGATTCGTTTCATACAAGCTAGACGCTAATAACATCATGAAAAACAATGACACCATGGCGACATTACCAGATAGACAGGATAATAAATGCATGCTTAATTGGGGTGATTAGTGCACGCATTTACTCATACCAGAGGCCTAAAGTCGGATAACGTGTTTTGAAATTATCATTTGCATTTATTCGCTCGTTGCAGCTCGACGTTTAAAAGTGTGTACTTCTTTTGAAAGGTTTTTTTTCGGTTCTGTAAAATGGAGGCTACTTTAGAAGGTATGTTTTAAAGTTTTTTCTTAATATTTTAGTGTAAATAATTTTAGTTGTTTTTTTAATTAAGAAATAAGTTTTGTGTTTTTTTTTGCCTAAAAAATGTTAAATTTCTATCTTCTCGAGAGTTTATCTCAGAGAGTATATCAAAATCGCAAAAAAAAATTCTTTTTTTTAAATAGTGCAACTAATATTCTATTCATATCAGTTTCGATATTAACCCACACCAATCCACATTATTACTATTTTTTCATTTTACAGGAACCACATACGAGATTTCCAGGCTGAAATTGTTCGTGACATGGAAGAGTTTGCCGAAGAAAAAAAAGGCTTGAAGGAATGTTTAACAAAATTTTAAGTACATTTGAACTTGATAAGCTCAGTGCAAGTGATGAAAATAAGTTAAAAAACCAAATAAGGCTTATATCTTTGAAAATAAGCCTTAATTTGAGCGTAATTTTAGCAATTTATTACACTCAAATCACACTTTTTTTTTTACTTTTTACATATAATTGTTTTATTATAAACCTCAAATACTCTATTAACACATTATTTAAAAATTATTAAAAAATAATAATAATAAAAAAACGAAAAAAAAAAATATATTTTTAACACTAATTTTCATAAAATTAGTGTTGACTTCACCTCAATAGAGGGTTAAAAATAATTTAATCATGTGTAAGAGTTTTTAGCGTCTAGCATGTATGAAACGAATCACTGTGCGGCGGGTGGTGTGGATTTCATAAAGGTTGGGTAATGGCGTTGTGTTTCGTTAGCCACAGCAACGTGTGGCCGGGTCTTCTAAAGTTATTGTAGGGAAGATCCATTTAGGCGTTCTTTAACACATGTTTTATCCAGGTTTTTTTTCTGAATTAATATTTGTAGGTATGTAGACAAAAAGTGCATCAATAGAGAAAACTTAATAATAAGTTACGAAATTAAAATTATCAATGTTTTTGAAAGGATTATATACCAACGATCATGAACCGCTATATACCAAAAATTATTACTGGGACTGCAATATTATACAGCCTTTCATGTTCCTAAAAGGTTTGCAATATAATATATATATATATATATATATACGTTTTGATATAAGTTATTACCTACATTATCAATCATAGCAATCTTCCGAACAGGCCCTCCATTGATATGCTTGGTGTAACCCTAAGTGACCAGCTCAGGTATGGGGGCTCCATCGAAGCCAGAGTAAAGTTAGCCTCCCAAAAACTGGGCGTACTGTACAGGGCCCGCAGATACTTTAATAGTACACAACTGCTAACCCTGTACAAATCGCAAGTGCGCCCCACGGTTGAATTTGGCAGCCACCTCTGGTCTGGAGCTCCAAAATACCTGAAAAATACCCTCGACTCTGTGCAGAAACGGGCGGTCCGTTTGATAGATTCTCCCATCTTAACAGACGGATTGCAATCTTTAGAGCACAGGCGTCGGGTGGGAATGCTATCCTTGTTCTACCGGTATTACAATGGAAGATGCTCCGAGGAACTAGCATCATTGATCCCTTCGGCACCGGTGCATAGTCGGGAAACACGCCAAACGCGTGCCCAACATTTGTACACAGTTGACATTTGTCACATGAGAACGGGTCGTTTCTTCGACTCGTTCTTGTGTTCAACAGCTCGGCTGTGGAATGATTTGCCGGCCTCTGTGTTTCCTCCTTCCTACAACATGGGTCTCTTCAAGACCAATGTTCATTCCTTCCTCTCCTCAAAAAGACCCTCCACACAGCATCCCAGATGACATAGACCCCGAGGGAAATTATTTTCCTCAGGGCCTCCTGTGTGGAGTTAATGTAAAAAAAAAAAAAAAAATTATAATAATAAATAATGCTGTTACGAAGACAGGACAACTCAGAATCAATTCAACTCAACTCCTTTAAAAAGTCATTAAAAGTGATGTACATTTTTTTTTGGTTAAATATGTTATGTTAATTGGTTTTGATTGTTAATTTTTGTTGGTATTAATATTGTTTGTTTCCGATTTTCCGAGTCAATTATTAGTTTTTTGCAGCATTTAGTTGGGAGTCAGAATTTGGAGAAGAGTAGCGCGTGACAGGTCCCAATGGAAAATGTTAGAGGAGGCCTATGCCAAGAGGCAAACTGAGCTTCGAGATATACTATAACAAATAAGATCATGTCTAATACATACCTAACAGAAGTCCAGAATAAAAAGGCTTATTATTATTATTATTATTATTATTATTATATGTTATGTTAGGTTAGGTTATGGGCTATTTTTAATTTTTTTTATGACTTTTCAAAGAGGTTTTAAGAGGAATTGATTCTGAGTTTGCATGGAACCTGCTGGTACAAAATTAAAGATTACATTTTCAAGACACATTTAACGAAATCAAATAATTAAAAATAATTATACCTATTAAGTAAATAGTGTTTGCCTTCATGTTTTGTAGTCATAACATTTGGGCAATAATGTTCAAAATTAATAGAACCTTTTGGTGTCTTTAAAAAGATTGCTTAAATGAAAATTGTCAGATTCGATATACAGAGGAAAAACAGATCATGCACATGGCACTTTGATCATTTTGCTGCCACTAATCACACTGTCACACATCGCAATAGATCACATGATGTATCGACTTTAAGTGCAGGTAATGGTGCGGTAACGAAGCGCGTACGGTGCGGTAACGGTGCGGTAACGGTGCGGTGACGGTGCGGTAACACTGCGGTAACACTGCGGTAACGGGGCAATAATGGTGCGGTAACGGTGTAGTAACGGTGCGGTAACCATTTTTGACCAACTGTTAAATAACTTCTATATAAAATTGATTGTACCCATCTGTCAAGATATTTTGAGCATGCTCATTAGTCAAACATATCCAAATAATATTTAGTTTTGAGATAATGAGGAAAGCAATATTAAAATGCTCACCATAAATCAAATATTATTTACACGTGTCTTGCGTATTTAACAATACATTTTAAGATAACTTACTGACCTTGAAAACATCAAAATTTTGTAATTCATTACAAAATTTTCTGCATTTTAATTGATTTGGTGGTGTTTGTGTGTAATCTGATAGCTTTAACATATAACTACATACTCAACTCAAATTTCTTGAATTTGTCTGACTAATCAACTGGACGTTCGATATATTACTTGGATTGTTAAATTTGTATGCAATTCCCGAAGACTGACTAAAACAGACGTGTCAGATGCCTATTTTGGATTGCACGTGTTCCGAATTCTGATATTATACGTATGTTTGCAAACCTCCCCGTTAGAAACTGTCTTTGTGGGATTTTTATTGGATTGCGGGTGTGTTGTTTTTGCCAGTTCACTGAACCGGACCCAATGTGCTGGAGGGAAGGGGGAGGGGGGGGGGGTGGATGTCGAGGGCGGTGATGCGAGCACGCTGATGGAATTACAATCGGAAGACTGTTGCTTCAAGACAATTACGTCACGTGTCATTAAACAGGAATTATGATGCAGGGACAATCTCGGAATGATATTTTCGTAGGTGTGGTATTTCATTTTGTAACAAAACGCTTCAAATTATTAGATTGGTAGGTGAAGTGAATAGGTTAATCGTGTAGTTTCAGCATCTTTCAATAGAGGTCGTGAGGATAGTTAGACTTGCGAAGTTTTGCCATAGGTATCCCAACAGATATCAGAAGAGTACCATCTATAGTCGTTCGTGTTTTGTATGCGAACGGTTGCGATGATTTCTGAAGGCATCTGATATTCGGAGCAAAGCCATCCATCCGGCGGCCGGCAGGTTTAGGAAACACCTAGAGCCTACTCAAGTAAAGGACGTCAAGTCCAGTTTAATATTATTCGTTGTAATATTTAGGATAACTTAATAAATCAAATAGAAATCGCAAGAACGTAAAACTTATTTGGAAGTTTCCCAACACATTGAAAGTTGTATTAATCATGTAGGTATGTTTTTTTGTGTTTACAAAAGATTAAATGTGTGAGCAGGCCCAGCCAGTGGAATTATGTCATCCCCATAGTTTGAAAATGTTATGAACTAAAGGAATTTTTTTTTACATGAGCTCCACACAGGAGGCCCTGAGGAAAATAATTTCCATCAGGGCCTATGTCATCTTTGGGGATGCTCTGTGGAGGGTTTTTTGGGGAAAGGAAGGAGAGAAGAGTTCTGGGAAGGAAAAGGGTTTAAGGGGTGGGTAGGAATCTGAGGTTCAGTGTGTCCTGGTCATCCTCCTCCAATACCTAGACAAACCTCACCCCATGAACCCGGGCACCCCTGCTAAATCACCAAACGTAGCGAACCACTTGGGGTGACCTATGGCAGAGGTGTTGATTATCCAATAAAGGTTCCCGGGGCGGCGGTACCCAATCCCGCCTCCCAAATGGGAAGTACTCGTACTTCGTTATTCAGATCTGGTCATCAAACATAGACTTTTTTTGTGGCAGAATAGCTTATTAACTTACTAGTTTAAAACCTCAAATTATAATTTTTTATCATTGAAGATAATATTAACAACTCTCAAATGAAAAATGTCAAATATTTATCCAAGGCCAGATAGAAAGGATAGATAGAAATTAAATTCGGATAGAATCTTGCAATCATATATGAAGTTAAGAAAAGGAAAATAGTGATATGTTTATATATAGCTCATTATTTTGTATTATTCTGACTCTTTTCATGGCCCGATTTAAGTATCTGATTCACTTGATCGTGCCATGACTTTTTCGGGAGTTCCTGACTTCTTTTACTAATGACATTTACGTCATTATATATTCTTCTTAGACTCCCTTCTTCGTTAATTCGTTCAACATACCCAAACCATCTAAAAGTTCCTTTCTTAATCTTACTCATTACGCTTAAATCAGCCTTGCATTGTTTTCGGGTCTCCCACGATCATAAATGTTTTTACCACAAATAGCCTCAGGGATCTTATTTCTACAGCATTCAGTCTACTTTCACTCTTCCTCTGTCAATTCCAGCCTCGCTGACATATCTTTTACCGCTCTCCAGTGTACAAGAATTCGAGGAAACCCTTCGAATATAAGTTTCAAATCGGAGTGTATCATTTGATTTCAAAACACTTAAATGATTTGGTCATTAAATCTTTCAATTTAGTCAACATATTGCGAAAATTTTCCGAGTCATGAAATTTAAAGACGGTAGATTAATGTACTAAAATCCATCTCCTTAAACTCGTACCACTGCTACCAAAATTACTTTCAGCTTAATTTATTATTGACATCTTCTGTTCCAAGGTTTAATTATCAGTAATTATCTGTTGAGTCTCTATTTATCACCCTGGTGAGATTATCCAGAGACTATCTCCGGTGCATATCATTAATCTCCTTGCTAATCCCACAGCTTCCTGAGTGTGTAAGTCAACCACTAGAATTATTTATTATTCAACTCTGATAAACATAAACTAAACTCGGCATACTACTTGTTTAAGCAAGGATGTATTATTTCAGCATTTCTTGATGTCATAAATTAGAGAGCTTCTTACTTTATCCATACGATAAACAATTCGTAGTTACCAGTAACATAAATCGTTCACACTGTTTATGTTGGAAAACTCAAATTTAAAATCGTCTAATTGATAATTTACTGCGTAGCTTGACCCCGGGGCAGAGCTTTAAGCTCCTTGACTCCGAAACGTAGGTATCGTGGGTGCGATACTCGAAGTGAGCCAAATTTATTTAACAATGTTAAACTTTAATGGGCAGGGGCGTGTAGGTAGTCCTTGTAGCACATGGGCCTATCCTACCTTACTTGCATAAAAATATAAATAATGTTCAAATTTATACAATTTTTGCAAGAATTCAAAAGTACGCGCAAAGCAAGCTAACAATATTAGCGCACCGATTACACTACTATAATTAGGTATCAAAGGCAGGAATGTACGACGTACGTCATATATTTTTTTTACATGAATACCGCACAAGAGTTCCAACTGCTCCCGTCTGGAGCCAGTGAGACTATGGCATCCCCAATTGGGGTACGTTGTGAGGCTGAAGGTAGTGGGTAGTGGGAAGGCTGGAGGGAGATAGAGAAGAGGAAGATGGGTAAGTATGTACCTGGCTATTCAGATCTGGTCACCAAACACGCTGAAAGCCACTTCAGGCAACGTTTCAATTCTGAATGGTGGTCTTACACCAGGGCGATACTGAGAGTATCTTCCACTCTGGAACGTGCCGCAAATATACTATATATTATTTTTAATGAATGAATTGTGAAATACACAAATATTTGCCACGCCGGGATTCGGTCCCGCGACCTTCGGAATGCGGGTCAAGCGCCTTACCGCTGCACTACGCCGGGCGTCATATTCAAATGTTTTCATCATTCGACATAAAACTCTACATCGTGTGCGCGATGCTCATTGAAGGAAAGCCTCGTTTGTATTAGTGTCGAAAAAGGCCGTACATTTCGGTACAAATCATAAATGCAACAATCTGTGCCCTCTTGGTAACTATTTTAGTACAACTTTACTAACGAAATACCTATCGTATTATAGTGGATTTAGTAATGCTTATTTTTATTTTTTTTTATTATAGCGACTATATACAAAAATTTTACATACAAAATGCAATGTGAAATTAAGTACAAAATATTGTATTTCTTAGTCCTCCTCACTAGGGCGTCCTGTGCCGAGGAGGACTAAAGTTATTTAAATATAGTTCATTTGTCTTCTATGTCGTTTTTAGCTATTGGTTTGTAATATGCAAAAGGAAGCGATTATTTGGATATTTAATGTGGCTTACATATTCCCAACCAACATTGGCTAAAGCCAGCACCTGAACAATTCTTAGCGAAAACTTACCACGTCTTTGATAACTTTTTTTTAAATTTGAACCATCTTGCTGTTTTTCTATTGCTGTGAATGCAACTGTTAATGGATTATGGCACCTAATAAAAAAAACTACAAAATCTTAAACATATTATTTCTTTTTCTTTTTTTTCTTTAAAAAGAAAGACAAACATTCCCAGGTTACCCAGCAATGTTTGAAAATCTCCTACTACCACCACAGAAAGCCGAAAATAGCAGCCTTGACAGAGCGAAGACAAACATTAAGGGTGATATAATACCTAAGGACTTAGTCGATATTGAAATAGAAGGCACTGGACTTGGGTGTTTGAATTAAAAAACTAAAATTAGGGGTGAGTTTGAACAAACACAAATGGCGGCCATGACAGAGTGAGAACGACGTGCTTGTGTTGTGATGGAGGACTTAGCCAGCCGAGGAATCGAACACGCGACGCTCGGGTGAGACCCAAGCGCTACACCCACTCAACCACTGACCGGTCTGTACTTTTTGTACTGTACTTTTGAAGTTTAAACTTTTATAAATAATCGCGATCGTAATCAAAAGAGCCTTTTTCCTAATCTTCACCTTCCCCATTTCCTTCCCTTTTTGATGACCTTCAGCCACACAACATTCCCAAAAAGCAGACGTCGTAGTCCCACTGACTTCGGGCAGGTGTGAACCATGAAGTCAGCCCATAACTGGAAATTTTGTTTTCGTCCAAACCAAACGTGTCGCCGTAAATATTTACAAAGTCAACGGAGCAAGAATCAAAGCAATTGCACCAAATAACAAAGCTTTGAATATCTAGGATACAATTTGGAAAAGTCGAAAGCTTTTGTTTTGTTTTGTTTTTCACACTTTAATCCTATTGTTCTATGTAAACATAGAAAAATCACTGATGTGTTATTCGTATACATAATAGACACACCAGATCTAATTATTTAATCATCATACCTACCTCATTGTACATCTAAGCATGCACAAAATTCATTAAAGGGACTTTTCTCCAAAACATTCAACACCCCACGAGATGTAAATATTTTCAACAGTAGAGTCTGTCAAATAAGAGTAGAAAATATAAAAAATTGAACTACTAATTTTGTAGGCTGGCAACACCAATTTAACTGTCAAATATTATTTCAAATCGCAATGACGCTGAATGTATAAAACACTGTAAATCACTGTAAATAAGATTTTCACGGCCAAAAGCATTTTCGTTATTTGTTTTTGGGGTGTTAAGAGATGGAGCCACTTCCGTAAGCCACTCGCAAACGGACTTGCCCCTGGCTAGCATAAATACCACGTTTGAGTGAACTTTTATTCCGTTCCGCGGCATTGACGCCACTGCTTATCATGATTATTTTGTACAGCTGAAAGTTAGTGGAGCTGGCGACACGGTATCGCTTCGAAGTAAATAATAATTATAAATAATAATAATATTTGGATGATTTATATAGCGCCGTTTTTGTGAAAAATCACCTCAAGGGCGCTGTACAAACTTATAATACATTTATAAAATCTAAAAAAATTCAAGCTAGGCAAACAATTATAAACAACTTATGGCTAAAAATTGCATACATCGGTTCATTGATCACCGATACGAAAATATGTGTACAATATTTTGACCAATGAACGCGATGCTGCCTAAAATTTAATGAAAACAGGACCATACTTACCTGGGAGGTCGCTTGAAATTAACACTGTATATTGTCCATTTAAAGAAATTTAGATAGAGTTCGCACGCAGAGGACATTATTGTGAACACATGTTATTTAATCCTGAAAAATATTTTAATATTAATATGTAATGTATTCTTTGACGAGTGTATTTTGGAAAGTAAAAGCAACATATAAAGGTGGGAAGTGCAGTAGTACCTTTAGGATTTGATCTTACTAAATGTGATTCGTCAAGAGACAGATTGATGTGTAAGGAATCGAGTTATTTTAATTCAGTAAGAAAAGTGTGATTAAAACATATCATAGACAATACAAGTATGATGCTCTCAAATAGGTATATTTAAATTACTGGTATGAGAGCCCAAAAAGGAAGGTTTTTAGTTTGGACCTAAACTCTGTTGGGCTTGTTATGCATCTTAATTCCGGAGGGAGTCTATTCCAAGCCTTAGGCCCAGATACTCCGAAAGCACGATCTCCAAACATAGTATTTGGCTTTCGTTTAGGTTCTATTAGTCTGCCTTTAGCAGATGAAGTTGCTGATCTAAGGGTTAATTGTCTCGGACCGGTATTTTCCGGGACGCATAATTCGGATCCAAATAACCACACACTTCGCCACTAAAAATTACACATCTACTGGATCTGCCGGATCTACCCTGATGATGGACAATGCAACGATGGCCGAAACGTTGGCTAAAGAATGAGGTTGCGCAACACGGCATAACACCCCAAAAACAAATAACTAAAAAAAACTGTAAATCACATTAAAAAAAAAACATTTTTATGTTCTTAAAGAAAAAAAATTAATTCAAAGAAGCACTGATGTAAAGGTACCTCATAAAATTGATTAAAAGGTGTTTTATGAAGTGTAATAACATTCTTCCTTTCTACCTACTGTTAAATTTGAATTTAACAGTAGGTAGAAAGGAAGAATCACACTAATGGTAAGTTTAGTTACACTACTTTTGGGGTCTGACTTAGTTAAACATATTCAGATCTAAAATTAGAGACATGATCTAAAACCCGGGCAATGCTGGGTGCTGGGTACTTAAGCTAGTATTAAATAAATGTGAGCAATTTCTAACTGTGCTTTTTATTTTACTATAATATCGTTATTCTTCATTGCATTAACAAAAATTGCAAAGGTATAATATACCCATATGTAATTCTAATTTTCAGATCAGTAGATATCGAAATCGCAATAAAAAAATAGTTTCCCACGTGTTTTTGATTTTTTACAAAAAATGTGCGTTACACAGCTTTACATTGCCACCATGTGTTGTATTTTTAGTATTGCCATTTGATCAACAGTGGCGCCCTCCTATGTTTTCTACTCTTATTTGACCGACTATACCTTGAATCACACTGGCTGAATCTATCTCGTAATGCAAAATTATGAATTCTCATTTTTACTGTTCTTATTGTTTCGTTTATTTTTTCTTTTGTTTCCATTTACATTGGAGTAGTTATATGTAATTTATTTATGTACACATGTGTAGATAATTAATGGAATTTAATTTACTTATCATATATCCATTTTTCAGTTTAATTGGACGCTTTTATATTTAACATAACAGTTCACGGCAACGGTATTGTGTAGGTCTGTTCCCTCCAAAGGAAAAAAGTCATCATTTTCTAGCTTCTCTCTCACACACCGCACCGTGACGTCTCCGTAGACCCTTACCAAATACTCTTTACTTTGATGACAATTTTGAAAATATATATAGTTACAAGAATAATATTAAAGTGTGAGTGAATTTTCAAAAATTCAAAAAGTCAAATGTCAATGCGCCGATGGTTTTGTTTTTGTTCTTAAACATATTATGCTGCCGCTCTTTTTTACGCAAAATGACAACGGTTGAAAATGAGACGATAACGGTGAACGTATGTCTGCACCCCCTCAAAGGACACTTACAATCATTTTCGAATACATTTCCATCACACGTGTAAAGAAAATGAAACGCAATTCCCGTCGCAAAAAAGAAGCACCTCACAGTCACATTTTGTGTGTCGCACCATTATTTCATGTGTAAGAAAGAGTTGCAGCATTATAGCGATAAGGAATGTATGTTTATTGTCTTTTTTCCGTCACGGTACCGTTACCGTGAATCGTCACGGTAAATATGAAAGCGTCCATTATATATATATATATAATTGTTGGATTGAAAAATATGTCACAGAAAGTAAAGTGCAAACTCCATCACACACTGATGATGTAATATAATTTGAGTTGCCTCGATGCACTCTCAAACTTATATATCATTCTATGGTCGAATCCATACTTAGATATGGAATTCGAACTTGGGGACACTCGAGCAAAATTAATATTAAATACATTCAAAATTTACAAACTGCTATAATTAAAAAAATTGTTAAACCTAGCATTTACAATCAAAGAAACAACCTAAAATTATTGTATGGGTCTGAGGGCCTACTTCCAATTAAAGGGCTTCTCTGGTACATTATAATTATGGATAATTCGGGAGAACGCACGTATAAAAATTTATTGGTGCATAATCACACAACAAGATTTACTGAAAACAAAGGCCTAAAAATACCACGAATATCAAATAAGTATGGTAGCAGAACGCTCGAATATATGATACCCTTGATTTACAACATGTTAAATCAAAACATTAATTTAAAAAATAATGAGGAACCCTGCCATAAACTCACAAAAAAGTGGTTAATAAATGAACAACATATTTATCTATCTTAAATCTTATATTAAGTATTAATATTGTAACCTAGGCTAATCTGTGTTATGTAATAATATTAAATGGTAGAACCTACAGACAAGCTGATCTGTCACAGCTTTGTGGGACTACCCATATCTTATATTGTATCACATGTTATTATATTCAATTAAATAAATAAAAATTAATAAAAAATAAAAATAAAAATAAACTCAAATTATTTCAGCATTAACAAATAATGACATTACGAAATTATCAACCGACGCGAAGTCATGAAATATGACTCCGATGACAGTGAACAGTCGCATAACTCACGCCAAAATGCCTATTATCCAACTTATCGCGTCCGTGCATTCAATTATTACGATACCAGAATTGCACATTACACATGGCTGAAAATCTCAAATGTCTATACGGGAATCCGTAATGTTCGTGGAATTAATATTCCGGATATTAACTGGAGAGAATCGACACATTGACACCGTGGAAAACTGTTTTTGAGAGATAAGCCAGACAAAGCGAGAAAGTGAAATGTAAATTAGTTCAATGAGTGATTCAATAGTATGTAGCCCGAAACTATCTAAAAAATCTTAAATATAATTTTATTAATATAAAATGTTTGGAATTTAATTACCGTTAGCCCATAAAAAGATTTTTCCATTCTAAACTTATTAATGTTCTATTTTTAAGAAACTATTTCAACATAACGTAAAAACGTCGTTTCAGATGGTCGGAAGAGTAAAATATGATCTCGTAAATTATTATTAAAAATGTCAAGAAAATACCGGAATTAATGAAAATTTTCACAAATTTTGGAAGAGCCCTAAGCTCGACGATACTTTGGAAGCATTTCAATTGAAGTTTTTCTTTTTGATTTTACATTTTGACAAACGAATTTCAATGTTTCGTTTGCGTAAAAGAAAAGTTACAATGTTTTAAAGTCTTTCTTGTCTAATACCATGATTTTAAACATTTGTCGATTATCGGGTATATGAACTGAGTGATTTTTTTCTTCTATTACGATTAGTTTATTGTATGTCTTTTCCTAATTGTTTTGCATTCATATTTTATTAACTATAGAACGATCCAAATTTACTTAAAATTCATTTGTTAACCCGTGAGAAGACGGGCTATGAGCATTTTGATCTTACAAAAAATAATTGTGATATTTTTCGATGTTAACGTTATCATGGCACCTCATATTTTTAGGTGCCTTTCTACGTAACTATTCACCTCTTCTTCCCTTGTGCAATTTGTGCCCGCTCATAAGAGCCACGACCGCGTGATTATTTATTTTCTTAATGAATTAGACAATTTAAAAATATTGATTTTTATTTAAAGCAAATGTTCATAAATCAAGTTAATAATCGAATATCATTTTATGAATGAAATTATTTTTTGTTTCCTGTATATCATGTAAATTCATGTAAAATGGGCGATAAGCATCGAACTCATGAGGTTCAAATTAGTGCGAGGCTGCAAAAGCCTTCTGACGATTTGTCATGAGATCAACTCCAAAAGCAACTCCATCGTTCCAAGCCTTCGGGCCAACAGAATAATCTTCGTACGAAACTGCAGACGCCTCGACCTCTGCGCACGAACTAAGAGATAGGATAGGGTTCAGACACTAAAATTATCACGCATTTATATCAGCACCTACATACATAAAAAAATAGACATGCCCGAGCCACAAAAGGCTAGAATTTTAAGCCAGGATAGCAAGCTACTATACCGGCAACTATCATGGCTTGGCACAAGCTAGAGCGGTTAACATGATGCTAGGACCTTTTAAGCCAGTAGTATTGCAGTGACTAAGGTAACATCCGTACACTAGCCGATCAGGTATTAACTTCGCCATCACTCCTAGGATGGTAACTTCGTTTGTGGGGGCGCTAACAGCTCAAATAATATAAGAAATATGCGAGCCTACTTGCTTCCTCATTATACTAATTACTGCTAGTTCTGACTACATAATTTAGCTAGAGCTACTAGCTTGGTAAATTACCAGCAATAGCTTCCTGTGCTGGCTTTATTACTAGCCTTTTATGGCTCGGGCATAAGGATTTTTTTATCGGTTACGCTATGGTGGTAAGCAATTGTCTTCTTCTATGCTCGTTGTATAAAAAACAAGATCTACAAAATTGTTAGTGAAAAAAACTCAAGTTACATCATATAGCACTGATTTCTTGGCGCTCATAAATTTTAATGTGCCGGCGAGAAACACAAGATCAGTACTACGATTTTACTGTGGTAATACTACGACCAGGGCACAATTCAATATACCACTACACAGAATTCAATACTTGGGCAATATGTATTCGCACATAGATGTATGGAATATGTCGCTAACACAATTTAAATACGAAATAATTAAATCATTTATCCATGATACAAGTACTCACTAAGGAATTTTTTTGATAAATTTGTTAAGCTACTCGTACATCGACAGATTTACTAAACCATCTCTACCTATCTTACTAATGTAATTAAATGTTATGTCTTAGTAAATTCATTGAAATATTATAAACCATCATAACTAGTAGTATTATTTAGTTATTTAAAAAAAAAATGATTTAACTTTCTTATTTAAAATATTAAAATCCAAAATGGATAGTTCCGAACTCCTGCAACTTGCAGAGGTACAAGAGGTACCATTGATGTAGCGGTTTGGCACTTTGCGAAACTAATACTTAGGTGTAAAGGCAGAAACATACTTGCGTGTCGTGGTGTGTCGTGACGCGCCAGATGCACATCGGTTTCATACATTTATTATGGTTAGGCGCCGTTCAAGTATTACGTAACGCACTTGGGGGGGGAGGGGGGGGGTCTTGTTAAACGTTACGATGCGTTACTGGGGGGGGAGGGGGGGGGGGTTCGAGCAACGCGTTACGTAACATATTTTTCTTTATTTAAATTAAAAAAACTAGGTCCCGTTGGCGTCATGTATTTTTTCTCGGAAGATTTTTCAATGTGGATGAGTGTTTCAGGCTGATAATTATTGCTTATAATAATTGTTACCCTTTGTGCTATGCATAAAAATCTTGTCTTAAAACGTTAGTTTAACAATTAAAAATAATAATTAAAAACTAGGGAATTAAAATCTTACAAGTTTGCAACCCTTTTCGTTTATGTTATACGGGGAAATAATTCCTCAACTGTATTGTACGTCATTTATATTTTATTTTAGTTGTCAGTAGTCATTAGTGTTCTAAACACGAAATACGCATAAAAACAAATTTCTGTAGTCAGTTTTGTTAAAGTGAGTTTGAAGTTACTATAATGTCCTGAAAAGCTGCAGATTTACATCATCAGCTGTTATTGGCCTATACAGGTTCTCATGCTGACTTGCCAGAGCAGCGCAACCAAAAAAATGACAATGAAATTTGTAAAAAAGCAAAAGAAAAAATAATGAAAAATTTATGGAACATAACATATGAATAATGTTAAACGAGAGTTTTTAGTTAGAACAATGCTTTTTACTTACACACAGGTTAGTTTACAGCTTAAATATAAAAATATTACATATATATTATATAAAAACTACTGTCAACTAATCTTACAAATATCTTAGTTCTCCATAACATTCTTTCTTTTAAAAAAAAAAACACACCATTATCAAATAAATACTGCAGCTCACATATATTTATGTAAAATTAATTATTTAAGTACTAACTTATACCTAACTAATAACTAATAGCATTTATGTACACTCCCCTTCCATACACAAGCAAATGCTTTTAATGGAAGGGTAGTAAAAAAACCTGTAAAAAAAATATTTTGTTGCAAAATTGTAATTATAATAAAGGTTTCAATAAATAAAAATAAAAAATTTAAAAAAATATATATATATATTTTTCGTAGTTCATGCTTAGTCACACTCAGAACATGAAAAGGGTTTTTCGCCACTGTAAATCGCGCTGTGCATTTTTAAATCTCCTTTCGAGAACTTGAATAACTGCATTCGGGACAAGAAGATGGTTTTGTCTGCTGTAGGTAAACATGTGATTTTTTGGTGTCTCTTTTTAGAACATAGTATAGTCGCAGTAGAAACATGTAAGAGGTTTTATATCACTGTAAGTCAGCAAATGATTTCTAAGAAGTTCCTTTGTACAACATAAATAATTGCAGTCGGGACATGAAAAAGGTTTTTTTCATAAGAAGCCATTACTTTGTGGTTAAACATTATATCATAAAAAATAAAACAAACACTTTGTATTTAACCACGAATTTATTATTTTATATATCCACCGGTTTCGCTTCGACCAAGCTTCCTCAGGATATAATAATAACTGTTATTATTATATCCTGAGGAAGCTTTGTCGTAGCAAAATCGGTCGATATATAAAATAATAAATTCGTGGTTAAATACAAAGTGTTTGCTTTATTTTTTATAAAAAGGTTTTTTCATCAGTGTGAGTTAGCATGTGCCGTTTAAATTATTTTTTTCGAGAAGAAGAATAGTTGCAGTCAGGACATGAAATGGGTTTTTCTCCACTGTGGGTAGAGATGGGATTTTTAGATTTCTCTTCGTAGTACTTGAATAGTTGCAGTCGGAACATGAAAAAGGTTTTTCTCCACTTTGAGACGAGTCAGCAAGTGACTTCTTAAATATCCCTTTTCTGAACATGAATGGTTGCAGTCAGGACATGAAAAAGGTTTTTCTCTTCTTTGAATCATACGGTGGATTTTTAAATTATCCTTTTGAGAACTTGTATAACTTCATTCTGGAGAGGAAAATGGTCTTTGTCTGCTGGGCGTAAACATGTGATTTTTGCGCCTCTTTGTAGAACATGAATAGTCACAGTGGAAACTTGTAAAAGGTTTTATGTCACTTGAAGTAAGCAAATAAGAAGTTC
The DNA here is from genome assembly GCA_929108145.2 of Limnephilus rhombicus. NCBI lineage: Eukaryota > Metazoa > Arthropoda > Insecta > Trichoptera > Limnephilidae > Limnephilus > Limnephilus rhombicus. The sequence goes on from OV815279.1 coordinate 27,365,033, forward strand.
CTTTGTACAACATGAATAATAATAATTTTTTTTTTTCGAGAAGAAGAATAGTTGCAGTCGGGACATGAAAAAGGTTTTTGTCCGGTGTGGGTAAGCATGTAAATTTTTGGATACCGTTGTGTAGCACATGAATAGTCGCAACAAGAAAAAGAACAAGAAAAAGCTTTTTCGTCACTGTGAGTTAGCAAGTGCCGTTTTAGTAACTTTTTTCGAGAAGAGGAATAGTTGCAGTTAGGACATGAAAAAGGTCTTTTTCTGCTGTGGTTAAACATGTGATTTTTAGATTTCTCTTCATAGTACATGAATAGTTACAGTCGGAACACGAAAAAGGTTTTTCTCCACTATGAGTCAGCAAGTGACTTCTTAGATATCCATTTTGAGGACACAAATAGTTGCAGTCAGGACATGAAAAAGGTTTTCACTTCTGTGAATCATACTGTGGATTTTTAAATCTTCCCCTTTGAGAACTTGTATAACTGCATTCGGAACATGAAAAAGGTTTTATTCCACTATGAGTCAGCTTGTGAATCATAGTGGAGTAAAGTATTGCTCCACAGGGAAACAATAGGAAAATTACTTTCTTAGGGCCTCCTCAGTGCAGCTAGTGTAAAAAAAGTACGTGTTGTAAAACCATGTAGGTATATAATAGGTCAGTGTTCAATTGTGGAAATCCGGAAGGAATACAAGGCCGATAAAAATTATAATAATTTCCAATTTTTTTTATAAATAAAAATTTGAATAAATAAAATGAACAATATAAGCATGTATCGCTAGTTTTATTTATTTGTTTCCGCAAACGTGATTAAATCAAGAAAAATGGTATTTAAGTGACATTTCAGTACGTTGCGCAACTTAATTGTGACTTTCGGGTAAAAATTGTCACTTGGGTGTTACATAACGTTTTGGGGGGGGGGGGGAGGAAAATGTCACGGCGCTTTACAGGGCGGGGAGGGGGGGTCTAAAATCTTCAAAAATTGCGTAACGTAATACTCGAACGCCCCCTTAGAGACATAGTTGTAGGTCGTGGCGTGTCGACAAGCCACGGCGATGATTGGTTAATTTGTAGTCACGACACGCAAGTATGTTTCTGCCTTTATTAGACATGGTTAATGTTGCAATTTTGTAAACCGCTGACCACCTTACTTTTAAATTTTTGTTGTTTGTATTTTTATATCATGCGTATATTTTTTATCGTAACTTATTGTTATTATATTATGTACTTTAAATTTTTATTGCTTATATTTTTATTTCATTTGTGTACTTTTTTATTTCTATTGTATTTTTATTTATATTACTTTTTTCTCATGTCAAAGATGTACTGCCTTTATTTATTTATGTAAAAGCCCTCTGGGCGTAAAATAAAACAAATAAATAAATGATCCAGATTTGCATCCTGAGACAAATTATCGGAGGGCAAATACATATGTTACTAACCTCTGCAGCAATGTACGCTGGGATGACGCTAAGCAGTAGTTGTTCTTGTTGCTCACGCTCACACTCCAGCTTGACCCTGGACTCGATGCAGGTTCTGGTGCCTGCGAAGGTCTTCCTGTGCGCAGCCTCCGTCAGGGCCCGATAGTACAACCCAATGCCAGAGGCGCAGCACAGCAGGATCATCTCGGCAAGCAACTGGAAAAGGTAAAGAATGAAGAATTAGTGGAAAATGGAAACAAAAAACTGGCAGTTTTCCATTTTTAGCAATTCTGTATAAAGTGTGCAAATGCTGCAGGTCTGTGCACAATCTTAGCGCTGCATAGCAGGATCATCTCAGTGAGTAGCTAAAATAGTGGTGATGTTAGTGGAAATATGGAAGTCGTTTTACGGCCTACGTGGTCGAGAGGTAATGTTCCCAACTAGCAATCCAAAGGTAGCAGATTGCGCAAGTAAATTTTATCTGATTTTTTTTTACGTGATCTCTACACAGGAGGCCGTTAGGAAAATAATTTGCCTCAGGACCTATATCATCTTTGGGAATGCTGTGTGGAGGGTTTTTTTTAAGGGAAGGAAGGAGAGGAGAGTTCAGGGAAGGAAAAGGGTTTAAGGGGTGGGTAGGAATCTGGGGTTCAGTATGTCCTGGTCATCCGCCTCCAAGACCTAGACAAACCTCACCCCATGAACCCAGGCACCCTTGCTAAATCACCAAACGTAGCGAACCACTTGGGGTGACCTATGGAAAAGGTGTTGGTTATCCAATAAAGGTTCCCGGGGCGGCGGTACCCATTCCCGCCTTCCAAATTAAGATTAAAAGTCCATATAAAATTACTTATAAACTGATCGTTCATAGATTATCGTGCTAATTTAATTATTTTGTGGACACCTTTTGCAATTTATGCTGCAAAATATTAAGACAAATTGTTTGTTTGCGCCTGTACTTACGGTATATGAATGTGAATAAATAGTTTTGTTAGTGAAAATTTTAATTTCTTTGAAGAAAGGCGTTCTAATACAATATTGTGTCGGTAAATCAATTCAAATGAGAATGAAAACTCAATGCGACCAAATTCATTAAATTTTTATACTATTTAGTAATGAGGAAAAATAGAACTCATTTCACAAATACGTATTATTTTTCATGTTGCCAACATTATACATTGTGAACTCGACGTGCTTTTATTACGTTGATGCTTGGAATGGTGATACTAAGCCTCGGTTTGCCATACGGAGCCTGCAATGTTCTTTTTAGTCGGTGAAAAGTAGTTGGTAAGAGAGCACCTGGATTTGCAACATCTCAGGTGAGGGAAACTTACCTTAGCATTTTTTAAAGTAAATGATCTAAGATGTGATTTGAGATTTTCGCGCTCAAAATCATTATCGTGATTTATTTTTGGGGTATACGGAACACTGTCGAGCGTGCAAACTCGGCCATCTTGACAAATTGGCAATTGCCACTTAATTGAAACCGGTCTTTAGGTACTTACTTTGAAGTCTTGGGAAGACCCAAAACGCATCGAGCATGGCTAATTATGGAGGAAATTTAAATCTGTAGTGACCACTTTTATGTTCATTTGAACTATAGCCCGCTACAGTAAAATTCAACGCAGCGCCACTGTACTATAACGAATGTTCAGGATGTATTTACCTACCTGCCTACAACGCGCAAGGCGCTGCCGGTCCTTACCTAACTACCACTGTCGGTGTATACAGTACACTTCCTAGGTGCCCGGCCACTTAATGGAAAGATCCCGAATTAAATAGATATCTACCAGCACAGCGGCGAGAACGATCGAGAGCCTTCTCATCTTTGCGCGGTGGCCGAATCACACGCCGTTCTAGAAATTACTTGCACAGACGGTAACAGTATAAAGGTAGGCAGCGGGCCGCACGCAGCTCAGTCAAGTCAAGACTTTCAGTAACAGTTCATCAACAAACAGCAATACAGTTCACAGTGATAACTTTCCAGTGCGGTAATCGGCAACCGGCCAGACCTACGGCGACTTACTGCCGGAAGCTGTGCTGCTGCGCCAACAATCTTCGAGGCTCATCACATCAGCTCAATGGTCCACCGTACTAGCAGCTACAACCACCGCTCCGCTCCTGTGACTGTAAGGTGTGACGCATCTTCAGTCCTGGAAACAGCTCATTATCTCAATGGCTACCGAAGCCCGCATAAATAAATATAAAAAATCCAAGTGACTTAATTTCGATCATATTACACAGAGTATATTACAGGGCGTACTTGAATTACTTTAACCTGTGATTCCTGACATTATTTGGAATAAAACACACAAATATAATTTTGGTTTCCGGTGACATTTCTTTTTCAACTTAAAACATAAAAAATTTATCGGTTTTGAACAGTTAGGGTGGAGGAGAGGAGTTGGACGGTTACTCGGCTGAGTGACTAAGCATCGGCAGTTTTGAAGAAAAAAATAAAAAACAACGAAAGTCACCGGAGACCAAAATTTTATCTACATTTTTACTTCAAATAATGTCAGAAATCATTGATTAAAGGAAGTCTCCTGTACGTAATTATCAGGAATCTTTTTTTTTTTAACTATTTCTGTAATATGGTATCAAAGACATGCCTGATACGCTTTTATCATTCTGGTAAAACGTCAATATCCCGGAGGAGGAAATTAGAAAATATTTAATAACCTCTTTCCTTAGCTATCAGACCACTTTCAAAAAGTTATTCGATTTCAGCCCCAAGTATAATTTTAATATATAAAACAAAGTCTGGTGAGTCACACCATTTATAACTCGAGAACGGCTGGACAGATTTTTGTGATCTTTGATTAGTTGGATTTGTCTCTATAGCTCTTAAAACATCGGAATAATTCACGAAAGAAAATTACCTTCTAAATTCTTTTCCTCATACATTCTGTAAGGAACAAATTCTCATCTTTTGAAAGAGCTGCAGCGATATAGTGATAAGTACCTATAATATTGAATAGCAAGTGGTTTTCAAAAATTTAAAAACCTCAAATGTCAATGCGCTGATTGTTTTGCTTTTGTTCAGAAACATTATAATGCTGCCCCTCTTTTTACTACACCAAAAGTCAACAGTCGAAAATGGGACAAACGAAAGAAAATGAAATGCAATAGAGAACTCCAATCCAATTTTTTTATTTTTTTTTATAAATAATGACCTTCTAACTTAAATAACTGCATTTTTATTTTTATTTTTAGAGTTAGTTTTAATAGTTAAAATAATTGTCAAAGTTTTAATTTTTCAAGACCCCCCGAAAACCATCGGAAATATGGTAAAACGTGTGACGTCATCACTCCTGAAAAATTAGTATAGGATCGGGAAATCAGCTGATCAACTACCGCCATTTTGAAATTCCGTTGTTCGAAGTATTCTCCCTAGAAGAAGCATTACTATTTTTTTTGTGCAGTAGTTTTTGAATATTTTAAATAATTGAGATAAACTAATAGAGGTACCTATATTTTTGATACTGAATTATTAAGGCTTAAATATTGTTTCAATTAACACAACAACTAAATCTCTATAAACAGTATGAAATAAAGAATAACATGAAATGTTGTTAATCCTGATGGCTTGTGCCATACCTACATTTCAATTGATTTCAATACAATGTGATACAATGACTGGTTAAGCGTGACGTCAGCGCTAACCATTCAATCGTACCAACTTTACAGTGTATTTTAACGAGACGTTAAAAAATTCACTTTTTAATAATTTTTTAAGAACTCTACGTTTAATATTATGAAATAAAACTTATATATTCAGAATCAGCGTTTATTGGTCTATATGAACATATTTTTTAAAGCGATAATATTTTTCACTGGAGTTCCTTATTCCCCTAAGTAAGTGAAAAAGTAAGAAAATAACAAAAATTATAAATCTGTATACAACGCCATCTCTGATACTGACAAAAACAAAACATGGGCATCGATAATTGCTAACTTAATAAAAAAACTGAATTTAATTCAGCTAATAATTTAACACAACAGTTATTGATTCTGAGGCGGTACGAAGTTTGCCGGGTCAGCTAGTTAAATATATAATTATTATTCTGAAAAAAAAATACCAATAATGAAATTTTGTGCAATTAAAAAATTATACACATCGAAGAATTTGTGAATTGAATCGTTAACTGTAACTTTATTTTTTTTTTTAATTCAAATATTTGGTGGAAATTGATAAGTACTTCAATTACGCAAAGTAATAAGGATTTACAACTAAAAGCGATATAATTATTAAATTAATATTTTCAAAAGGGTGCAAATACCAAAGTTTTAAGTAAATTATTCGAGATCGTTTCGTAATAAAACAAGCGTGTTTTCCGACCAACAAATTGTAAAACTTTCTTTCCCGATAATTTGTTGTCCGAGACCGATATTGTTAAATTTACCAAGGGTAAAATATGGCCCTTCGAAAGAATTTTATTATTATTTGTAATCCTTAAGTTATTCCAATGTTTGGAATTTCAATTTTCATTTAAAAATTCAATATTATGTTCTTGCGGAATCCTCAAAATATGTTGTTCAGTATGATACACGAAGATCAAAGTTTTCGTAAAATGTTCGAGCGCCTTTAATGGTCGAAAGTAAGGGCGTTCTAAGGCGTTACCCCCCCTCCCTCCCCCCCCACCCATAGGCGTATCGCGTAGGATGAAAAAAGAATGGTTCTCATAAAGAACATTCCTGGAAAATACAACACTATTACTTGCACCATCTCTTTCAACAATGTGATGTAAATAATAAGTCGTGGTGAGAATAATAATATAATATAATAATTTGTAAGGCAGGTATGGGTACCACTGCCCCGGGAATCATTTATTGGATAACCAATACCTCTGCCACAGGTCACCCCAAGTGGTTCGCTACGTTTGGTGACTTAGCAGAGGTGCCCTGGTTCTGTTTGCCCACCGGGGATGTGTCTGCCGACCGGCTGTATGGCAGGCCGGATCAGGAGAGACTGGTTGAGGAAGACCTTGTGACCTCTCAAGCAAAACTCTATTGGAACATCGCCTTGCACCGTAGTGGGAGGGACGGATTCATACGTCACTCCTGGAACCACAGATTTCCAGATTCCTACACACTCCTCATACCTTTTCCTTTCCAGGACTTCCTCTCCTTCCTTTCCTACAAAAGACCATCCACACAGCATGAGGGAAAATAATTTCCTCATGACCTCCTGTTTGGAGCTTTTGTAAATTATTTCTTCAAACACAGCAAACTTACTTCGTGGCACCATTTTGATTCTAAATTAATAAGAGTAAGGATTTAATTCATTCTTAATAATATGATTTTTTTACAAAAAACTTTCCAACTCCCCCCCTTTTCCCTTCCCTCAGGATCGTACCCCTCCCCCCTAGGGTCGAGCCCCTCTTAATTAGAATTATGAAATCGACAATAAACAGGTCCCAATGACCCAATTGGTTAAGGCGCTGTGCGGGTAAGACCGAGATCCTGTGTTTCGTTTCTAGTTGCGACCGTCACCTTTTTATTTTTTGTGTCTCGTTCTGCTTCATGCATCGTTTAAATTTATTAGAATGATCTTCTTCTTCAATGACACCTTCGACACCTTCGACGACCTCCGTAGTCCAGTGGGTAAGACTCTTGACTCACAATCCGGAGGTCGCGGTTTCGAACCCGGCATGTGCAAATAAATTTTATTTGACTAATTTGTGTTATTTCACAATTAATTCAATTAAAATAATATATGTTATATTTGCGGCATGTTCCAGAGTGGAAGATACTATCAGTATCGCCCTGGTGTAAGACCACCATTCAGAATTGAAACGTTGCTTGAAAATGGCTTTAGCCGTGTTTGGTGACCAGATCTGAATAGCCAGGTACTTCCCAACCTTCCTCTTCCCCACCTCCTTCCCCTCCCCACTACCCTCAGCCTCACAACATACCCCAATTGGGGATGCCATAGTCTCACTGGCTCCAGACGGGAGCAGTTGAGATTCTTATGCGGTATTCACTGTAAAAAAAAAAAAAAAATGACATATAAAATAAAACCTCCCGAATTCAATCCAAATGCTTATAACAATGCTAAGCATATAGCTTGAATATATTTTGTTGACAAAAAATTCTCCCATAAACATCACAACTATGTTACAGAAGTTCCCTTGTTTCAGAAACTTACTAAGTAATTTTTACGTGAATCCTTCGATGGAAAGTCTGAGGAAAGATCAAAGATATTCAAATACAAAAGAAATAAGCTATGATGTCCGCGCAACTATCGGCAGACTACGACCCAATCAGGGTAGTTTGCATACGAAAAGAATTTGTTCATTTGGTTTATTCGTTAATCATTCGTTCATATTGTTAATTTGTAAATTAGTAAACAATATCGGCGTCACCCGGAAGCGCAGTCTCACCTAGTATAAACTGCAAATAACACATCTATTATATTTCAATATCTTTGGGAAAGATGCATTTATTGGAAATCGTGGCGACAAATTGCATTTTCCATTGGAGGAGTGAGGGGGTGGGAAAACGGCACAGATGCCTTCCCGAGTCGAGACCAATACTGAAGAGAGTTGTTCACATAAACAGTAATGCAATTTTTCTCATCCCTACCGTAAGCGCTAGACACATCAAATAAGGTTGTAAAAATAGTTCATTTTTGGAAGTTGCACACAAACAATGCTTCGGTTTTATTTTAAATGCTCACTTTGTAAAATCATTTCAAATTCCCTTAAAATTTCGGCGAAAATTGCTGAAAATTTTAATAATTAAAAGAAAATGTAGAAATTGTAAACAAATCTTACCATCACGGTGACCCATAGGGTTGGCCCCGAAATGATATTAACTATAAAAAAATTTTAAATGTGCATAATTTACCAATTTCAGACGTAAAATTGATTACAAAAATACACTTATTACTAAATTGATATGAATATCAAACGATACATTATATGTCGCAAGGTAAAATCAGACGGATTATGATGCGCCTCAGGCACATCACGATCTGCCACCATTTCACGATATGGCAAATCACGATGTGGCTAGGCGCATCATGATCTGCCTGCTTTTACGATCGACCTACGACATTAATTACACACTGGTAAACAAAGTGTATGGAGAAGCAGATTTTTCCTTAATGCATTTGAATGTAAATATGTTCTATACTTTTGTTATTCGGCGGTACATCCTCTCTGCACATCACTTAGTTATTTTGTGTAATTTTCCCTAAACCGACTCAAATTCGGCGGTACATCCTCTCTGCATATCACTTAGTTATTTTTTCTGTATTTTCCCTAAATCGACTCAAATTCGGCGGTACATCCTCTCTGCACATCACTTAGTTATTTTTTCTGTAATTTTCCCTAAACCGACTCAAATTTGGCGGTACATCCTCTCTGCACATCACTTAGTTATTTTTTCTGTAATTTTCCCTAAACCGACTCAAATTTGGTTAGAAGTGCACCTGGCCCCCTAGCATGGTCGATCGACATAGGTTTTATCGAATATGTCGGTAACTCGAAATCGCCCCCGAGGACGACTGCAGGACGCTAACGAAGAAATAACAGTTTATGTCAAATAAATTAGGAACCCTTAGTCGATGTGAACTGTTGTTTGCTCGTTAGCGACCTGCAGTCGTGCTCAGGAGCGATGTCAAGTTACCGACATTTTCGATAAAAACCTATATCGACCGACCATGCTAGGACCCCTGGGGGGGCAATTGTCCGCGGATAAACTGTCATGAGACCGTTATATGTATACAAACCAACGCCTTCTTTTCTATTTCGACAAATATTTAACAACATCTAACGAACAAACCATCACACCTTTTCTCAGCAGGAATGGACAGAGAAAACAGACCGCCACACCAGTGAGTTTGAGTGCTAAGATTAAAAAATACGACATTACTGATGTTCTTGAAGAGGAAAACGATTTTTTTTTTCAAAATTTCCACTTTTCGTATGAAGATCTTTTAGTATGTGAACGCGGCGCATCTCTTGACTGAAAGAATCCTGAATATCTTCATACGAAAAGTTGAAATTTAAAAAAAAAAACATTTTCAGCTACAACAACGTAAATAACGTCATATTTTTCAATCTTAGCGCTCTAGCTCACTGAAAACTCACGGACTGCCACTGCGCCACACATCTATCTCCGTATTTATCTATACTATCTATATATCTATCTATCTTTATTATCTTTACCGCTATCAAAGGAAATAATAATACTGTGTTGTATTGCCTTATTTTTTTTTATTAAGTTTCAAAACTTCATAGTTCATTATGGATGTGGAAAATGATGTTGCAAATGGTTTAATGAACTTTGTCTTAATATCAATTTTAACTGCAGGGCACAAGATCGATTACTTATAATATAAATTACATGAAATCTGGACCAACATTGATTAATTTTACTGTCCTAAAACGGGAATTTTCAATGTGGACAAAGTTTAAAAAATTCTTGACTTAATCAGTCAGGTATGCTTCATAAGTCTTACATATTTCTGGTAATGTTATATTATCGTGAAAATAAGTTTGTGGGTCCGAGTGATTAACAAAAAAATTATTTAAAAAATTGCCGAAAGTATTGGGTTCAAGTCCCTGGGATGCCAATAACTTTTTCTGATTTTTTTTGTTTCTAGATTTTGATTGAATTAGGCTAATATTGTCTTCAATAATTAATTGTTTCAATTCAATAGCTCAGTCGATTTGAGCAGGTATTTTTATAGTTCCTTCAGAAATTCACTCGTTTTCGCTATATCGTTTTGCAATGGCAAAGATTCGTTTGAAGATGCAATGGCAAATAGTCTTCAAACGACGCAAACAAGAAAGCTCTGAATCCGTTTGGTATTCTTCCTTTTACTATCGCGTATCTGCAGTAAGTGCAGGCTGTGTAACTTTGAGACGCGCCACGATATTTTCAATTTCTAATGAAGCAATCTTACGCAACTGCATACTGCATAATGAACCCTTTCTCCATTAAATGATTGTCACCTAATTTATTATTTAATATGCCTCCGCTATTACTAAAATTGTTTAGTTTAAAAGGGGTGTTCTGGTCCAGTCGAGTTTTTTTTCATTGCATTGATTGCAAAAATGTCTGATATAAAAAAAATTACGAAAAAAATTCACCTTAATTTTGCAATAACTTTATCCATTGATAAAAATTTTCTCACAAGCCAGGGTTCATCCGCATTTAAACTTAATTGTCTTTAATTCAAACTTTGAATAAAGTGAATCGGATGAGCTAAGATACCGGCCAACTTGAAAAACGTGGTTTTGAGAAAAACGTGTTTAATTAAATTTTCACTTGTTAATGACAAAAAAAAACATCAAAAATGTCACCGGAGAACAAAATTTCATTTACATTTTTTACTGATAATGTCAGGAATTACTGATTAAAGAAAGTCAGGTACATCCCTTAACACCCTCTAGATAAGTGATTATTACCGTTGTTAGTAGAAGGAAGATAAATTTTTCAATGTAGTAAATAGGTTTTGAAAAGAAAAATTGTTTTAAATTTGTGAAAAAAAAATTTTGTACGAATGATAATATTATTGATTATTACAATATTATATAGAACGCGTGCTATAAGTGTGTACGTATGTGGATAAAACAAGAGAAGATGACGTTCCATCCTCTGCATATTCCGTTACGTGGTGGTAAGTAAATTCTTATTTAACTACACAGTACCGTATTTCACACTCATAACGCGAATTTCAGGGTGGTGAATACATTTTAACGCTCTTTACTGCTAACAATTATCGTAGGAAGCCAGTACTTGGTTTTGAAGACACAGCTATGTGAACCCCTTATTAAACCAACTCAAACCCTGTAACTCAAATTGTATACATAGTATACATAGTAGTAAAGAACAAATAAAATATCTCGGAATAATTATCGACAATAACACCAAATGGAAAAATCTAATGAACTCCACAGTAGACAGAATGAGGAAACTTTTGACATAAAAATACTATATCATTAAAAATATTAAAAGAAATTAACTTTGCACTTGCGCACTCTGCACTACAATATGGAATCATAGCTTGGGGGAATGCATATAAATCATCCCTTCTCCAACTCGAAACAATTCAAAAAATTCTTATAAAAAATGTCCTAAAAAACCGTATTACTACCCAAAAAAAATGTATTCAAAGAATTCCCTGTTCCCCCACTTAACAAAAAATTATAAAAAAATGGTACTACTTCAGGTACACAAAGATATCTTTAATAAAAATATTACCCCACTGCTAAATATTAGGATAAGGAATACTTCTATTGGTGGACAAATGTATCACCCGTACGAACCACAACAGCACAGAATCACTATGTATATAAAGGAATAAAATTATTTAATCAATTACCCGCTGATATGCGAACAGAAAAAAATTACAACAAATATTTAAAAAAATTAAATTTTATTTTAGTTTTACCACCATATAATTTTAACTTTCTCTAGATATATTTTTGACTGTTATTCCTAATGTTTTATGTACATCCTACGTACATTTCTCGTTTAATTACCCTTATAATCTATCGATTATAATATAATAATGTTAAATTACTTCATAGGTTTTTAAGATAATAATTCTTAAGTTATTAACAAGTTGTCCTCTCCTAAACACAAGCATTTGCTTTATTAGGAGAGTGTACAAAATATGTAAGCTATATTATGTTATATTGTGTAAATTAAAAAAAAGTATCACGTGGTTTCAGGTAAGTGCTACTGACAAAAATATTCCTTACATTTTCATAAATAATCCCACCACAAGTTCATTCACCAAAAACACTATCCGAATATCAAAACAAGTAATGGTATTTGATAGTTAGATAAATAATTTGAACTGTGGTGTTTTCTTTCTTCATAAATCCAATTCAATACACCGTCAACATGGCTCCATCGCGCGTCGTGTTAAAACTTTACGACAGGGGATGTTCGGACTTGAAATTGATTGGTTTTGATAAAGAATAAAGTTTCTAGACAATGCGGTCGAAACAACAGACCTGTCGCGTTAGATTTTCCAAGAAATATTCGCTAACAAAGCAACATCAATTATAATTGTTTATTACGGTTTTAGATTAGGGAGATAGGTATGAGTATCGGGAACAATTTGTTGGATAACCAGCACCTCTGCCATGGGTTACCCCAAGTCGTTCGCTACGTTTGGTGACTCAGCAGGGGTGCCCAGGTTCATGGAGGAAGGTGCATCTGACTACCAGCTGCCTGATCGGAAGAAACTTTTGACCTCTCCAGCAGGATTCCATGCGCACCGCAGTGGGAGGGATGGATTCATGCATCCGTCACTGCTGGAGACAGTGATCTTCAGATTCCTACTCACCCCTCAAATCTTTTTCCTTCCCGGAACTTCATCTTTCTCAAAAGACTCCATACAGCATTCCCAAAGACGACATGGGCCCTTAAGGAAATTATTTTCCTCAGAGCCTCCTGTGTGGAGTTAATGTAATTTTTTTTTAAAAGATATTAGGCAGTTGTTTTACAGAAATTCAAATATAACATTGTCATCAAAGGACCATTCAGCGCCATTTTGTTATTTTCGACATTTGATTCTAGGTGCGTTTTAGCTTTCTAACAAATTGTGATAAGCTGACAAGCTTAACAACATGGTAGTTATTCTCTTAGATCTATTCTACTGATCACAATTTGTTCAAAATCTGATCCGAACTAGGATGGATTGCTCAAAAAAAAGTTAATTTTCACAATCTGTTTAAGTTCTATTTCAATTTGGGAGGCTGGTATGGGTACCGCCACCCCGCGAACCATTTATTAGACAACCAACACCCATGACACAGGTCACACCAAGTGGTTCGCTACGTTTGGTGACTTAGCAGGGGTGCCAGGGTTCATGGGATGAGGTTTGTCTAGGTCTTGGTGGCGGATACGTTTGCCCAACCACTGCGTGGCATGCTGGATCGGAGGAGACTGATTGAGGGAGCCTTTTGACCTCTCCAGCCAGATTCTCCCGACCCTTCGCCTTGCACCGCAGTGTGAGGAATAGATTCATACGTCCGTCACTCCTGGCCACCTCATACCTTTTTTCTTCCCATATCTCTTCTACCTTAAAAAATCCCCCACACAGCATCCTCAAAGATGACATAGGCCCCTAGGGAAATTGTTTTGCTCTGTGCCCCCTGTGTAGAGCTAATGTAAAAAAAAATCAAGTTCTGTTATAATATCATTATAGGCCAGTTGCTTCGTAAAACTAAAATAGTTTATTTATTTATTTATTTATTTATTTGTTTGTTTTCGCCTTGATGGCTTTTACATATAAAATAAATTGTACAGGAGCATTATAACAAGTATACAGTATCATAAGTATATAGTACATAAAATGATAAACAGAGCTAGAAAGATATAAGTAGGCCTAACATAAGTAGGTATCAGTATTCGAGTAATTGTTAACAAAGGAGTTCAACCAGCGGATTCGTATTTGGGCTCACGCTACATTAGATTCAATAATTATTGTCACAATATCACACAAAATTTGATTCCAAATATACTCGAATCATACCGGTATTGCAGTGGCGTAAAACATTTTTAACGATTAATATAAAAGTAGGTAATTTTCTTGTAATTTTTTTTTTTGTTTGTTTTTTTTTATTATTATTTTTTTTGCTATCATGTTTGTATTATTGTACGTACGTTTGTTATTATTATGAAAAAGAAAAAAAAATAAAAGGTACACAGTAATAAGTAAGTAGGTACAATGATTGTAGTTATCATGAATGTAATTACAGAGCAGTGGGTATTATATATGTATATGTTATGTTATCAACAAGCGACCGACAAGATACCCCTCCACTCGACTTTTCACTGAATATAATGTTCTAAACATACGGCAACTCCATCTAAAATTTACTTTAACGCATTTCATGTTCAAATATAAGAAAAAAACTCTCTTACATCATAACTACACGACCAGAACAATAACCAACCGACACTACAATGTACCGACACTACATACCACGTCAGCACGAAGACATTTCATATACCTAGCTCCTAAAATATTTAACCTTCTCCCTGAGAACTTAAAAACCGAAACCCAACCGCTCACCTTTAAAAAACATTTATCACAATGGATCCTTACAACTAGAAATGATGTTTAGAAACGATGTTCCTTTATTCCTTAATTCAACAAATAATTAAATTACTATTTCTTATATGTTATATTTTAGTAACTATTATTATCAACTTATTATTACAATATTATTACTTATTTTTGTTATTATTATTAATTAAATATTATCATTAATTATTATTACTTATTCATTATTATTAATTAATTAATTATTATTATTATAAAATTTTGCAATTTAATTTAATCTGTACAACTTCTAATTTTATTTATCAACCATTACCAAATCTGTAAACTTCACCCGCCATAACACAGGGATATCCCTAGCATGGCGGATGAAACACCACAAAAAAACTAAGCAATGTACAATATTCTTATAAATAAATAAAAAAAAATAAAAATAAATTAAGTTTGTTACTGTTAACAATGTGATACATTTAAGAATTTTTACGTAAGTTTGTTATTATCAGGAAAAAAATAAAATAAAAGGTACAAAGCAATTTCATATATGTATGTAAGATCGGATAAATTCTAGACAATAAAACAACAGGACAGAAATTAAGTATTATATTTTTCAAGAAGACCACAACAACATGACAACCTGCTTTTGTTTTAACAATCAATCTATTTAGTTCTAATTTTGAAAATAAGCACCTAATCATAATTAGCTCTACTTAGCTACTTCCCCAAGTAGGTACCAACCTTTTACCCGATACTACATGTATAAAGAAGTAAGTAGGTACTATGAAAGTAGTTACAGAGCATTAAATTGGGTATTAAATTTGTTACTGTTAACAATCTGTATCATTTAAGGATTTTTGCATCAGTGTACATATACGCTTTTTGAAGGAAGCGATGTTTTTATAAAAAAATATATCGACAGAGCAAGTTTCATTCCCCACACGATGCAATCTCTGCAGACAAGAGTTAAACATAAAATTAGTGCGAGAAGCAACTACGTTAAATGGAGCATGGAGTCTGGTGTTGTAATTGTTAGGTACTTGATAATTTATCATGTTCACAAGTTCAGGGCTATCCAAATATCCGTTGATAATTTTAAATAACAATAAAACATCACAGATTTTTCTTCGCCGTGACAATTCGGGTAATTTAAGCAATTGCATTCAATAATTATAATTTAAATTTTTTATTGGAATTTTTAATTTGTAATTTATATGCCTTAAAAATTTATGTTGTACTCTTTCAATTTTGTGTGAATGTACATTGTATAATGGCGACCAGAGAGAGGAAATATACTCAAGAATGCTTCTGACTAGTGTTATGTATCGGGTTTTGAGTGTATTAGTAATAGTCACAGAACTTGAATAGAACTTGAAAACAGAAAAAAATTAATCCTCACAGAAAGTGAAAATTATCATCAAATATTTGTAGAATCGTTAAAAATTTTTGAAACAACTCGAATCCGCGTTTAACGGGAACTTTTCAACTATCGAAAAACAAAGCGACCTTAAAAACCATTTGATGACATTATTACATTGAATTTCTGTGAAACAACGCAACCTTAGATTATTATGCCTGGTTATATCCATCTGCCCTTTTGTCCGGCATACTGGGTATTAACAGCCTCGCCGATAGAAGGAAAACTGCTTTGCTGACAACAGCATATAAACTTCTAAACGGTAACATCTGTATTCCCGATATAATACAAAAATTTGAGTTTTACGTCCCCGACAACTTCACAAGAGCGCGCAGACACAGAACTTTTGTTGTTCCGAGATGTAGAACTAACTTACCATTAGTAATGCCGCTCGGAAAATGATTCTCTTACTAAATTACCTGTCCCCTGATACAGATATTTTTCAGCTAAATATTCATCAATTCAAAAACGCTTTTATTACATAATTAATTAATGTGTATGTTTATTATTGGTTATACATAACTGTTAATGTGCATTTAAAATAAAATACATAAATAAATAAATATAAATAGATTATTTATGAATACTTGAATTTTCCAGTTTCTTGAGATAAAGTCGAGTTAGGAGCAATGATTTTTTTTATAAGATGTTGTAGTTTATAGCTGGGTTAGGTATGTTTTCACAAGATATAAGTATCTAATTATTTTTTTTACCGTTTCATTACTTCTTACTACATAGACATAATCTCTTCATCAACGGTGCTCAACATAATAAATTCGCTCAGCGTAGCATGAAAGTTTAACCATCTCATTTTACAGATTGACCTCCGCTAAGTGTTCAACTGCCAAAGTTCACGTAGTTTTATATGGAGTCAAATACGTTGTGTATGAAAAACGAAAATAACACTGCTTTGTGCGGCCTATGACTAACTTAACAATTCATTATAAATAATAAGTACAATCCCAGTGGTACAATCCCAGTACTTACTCTCAGTGTCGCCCTGATGATCTGAAAAAACTACCATTCCGAAACGTTGATTGAAATCGCTTTAACAGTGTTTGGTGACAAGATTGGAATAGCACCCAACCTTCCTTTTCCTCTTTCTCATCTCTTTCCCCTCCCCACTCCCTTCAGCCACATAAATACACCAATTGGGGAAGCCTTAGTCTCACAGGCTCCGAATAGTTGGCACTCTTGTGTGGTATTCACATAAATTAAGTGTCTGATAGTAATAATTCACATGGTGGTCAATGTGGAATTAACTTTTCATCTTTGGTTTTGCTCCTCATTTGCTAAGTTTTGGTATATAGTCTATAGTTGTATATTTTTATATGAAATCCTGTTTTATGTCAACCGTTTGGCTTTGTATCTGTCTGTAAAAGTTTGTGTGTTCCGTTTCCGTTTACTAAAATCCCCTGCATCCACTTTATTATTTAAACAAGTCTTAAAGCTTCGAAATATACAGCAAACATTTTAACAAAAGTGCCTAATTTTGCTGTTTTTGCCGGGTAAACGCCGCGCAGGGTGCGGGGGTTCGCCGAGGTCGAACATTTGGTATTAACATAACCGTGGCAACCCAAACGATATCAAAAATTAAAAACTACCCAAAGTTTTGCAAGGAATTGCCATTTTTTGTGCATGGACTGGACTAATAAGCATACCGTAATGGATTTGTATGCCCGCAACTGTTGCAGCGCAACTGTCTCCGCAACTAAGGCCCTCCGTTCATGGAGATACTTACAAACAATGTTATTGTGACGCAACCACAAATATCCTGCAGATATACTACTCTTTAATGCTGGTTTCCGTACACGGCGCTACCCGAAATATTCTGAACTTTCACGTGCAGCCGTGGAGTTAACACGATATCAATGACTTTTTTTCCAACATCAATCCATGCCTTCTCCACTTAATCCTTTCTTACGTATTCTCGTAAAGTATAGTTATATAAACACACATTTTTTCCACTTCCAGAACAAATCTAACATTATTTTTATGTCCAGACGCCGTTTCTGTCAGACGTCAAACGAATAGTAGCAGATACGAATGCTGCAATGCGTAGCTACCAGCACTGTCGCGTTGGTAGCTTGCAACTGACTTCGCATCCACAGTCACCACGTAGCGCAGTGTACGAACACCAGCAAAGTTATATAGCGGGTACTCACGAACGGCGCGCATGCTACGCGCATGAGGCTCGAGTAGCTTGTAAGTAGCTTCATGTACGAAGGCACTAAGGTCTCTCGTCTGCGGGCGCCGTCAGAAACATTGTATTTCACCACTAGTGAATGTGTGCTTACCTATCTGTTGATCTACCTACTCCGCCGTATAAGCGAAGGTGAACCCGTTCCCCGCCTCGCAAAGCACTTGTCGAGTTTTCTCGCGAGTCGTACAAGTGCAATGAAAATAAAATCTCTCCTCTCTTCCCATTAGACTGTTCGAAATCGTTTGCCATTCGAAGAGTGCGCGCCGGATGGCACGGTAAAGTGAGTAATTGAAGCGGTAAAGAGCTTCTCGCTTCTGCGCCTCCGCAGGTCGTCAAGAACAACTATAATATGAAGTGCGGGGCAAAGCAAAACAGACGGCAAACTTGCACAGACAGACAATTTGTCACAATGAACATTGCAATGATAATAAAGATGTTCCCGCGCGTGACGTACCAACGTTTTGTTGTTGCGTAGTGATTCCCAAAGGGGTGATATATATTATTATTATGGGTTCATGGAATAAAGAAAACTTGTCTGAGGAGCAATAAGGAAGCATTGAATGCCAGTAAAGGGTCGGAGGGGGAAATATCCGTGAAAACGCTGGATAAGATGTGATTCAGAATTGGTAGTCTGCGTATGTGGAAAATAGTTAGGTTTTGCAAATGGAATCATTTAATTTACAGAATATAATATAATGCATGCTTTGTCGCCAAAATCATACCTACATGTAAATCGATAAAGTAGATAATATTTAATGAAAGGTTTTCACATTATGGCGGTCCAATCATCGCCCTGTGTTCTTTAAAGAAAACTGTTGTCCAAATAACCAAACCACTTCTTCGAATACTGTTATGGTACGCCCTAAACGACAGAGAATTCGAGTCCCTAAAATCACCGCGGCAGTTTCAACAACACCCCGCTCCCCCCTGTTTCCCTGCTTCCTACTTCCTCTCCCCTCTGCCCTCCCGCGCACCACCGCGTCCGCCCACAGTCGAGAATTGCAAGCCGCCTCGGGCGCACGTTACGCTCGTCGGGTCGAATCACCGAGTTCGCGGCCAACTCCTGTCGATCAAATTGAACGCAAATACATCTGCGATGTTAATTGAAGTACCTACGGGTTTAGCGCTGGTATTTCGCCATGCCTGTGTAAACTTCGGTTCTGTCCTAAACTCGGGAGGTGCCCCTGGAAGCAGGAAGACGAAGATCCCCGAACATCATGTAAGCTGTACAATTGTTTCCTCTTTTGATTGTGTCCTTTAACGATAGACTGTAAACTCCCGCGAAAAGCCATCACTCAGAGAGTTTCGTTTTCAGAGATCATGAGGTATAAACACGATAGCTAGGTTTGTGTAGTATGCATTTCTTGTATTGAATTGTACTGTAATGACCTATGTACTGTGTTTTGAATTTGCAATACATGAATCTATTTAATTCAATCCTGTTGTTAATCTGCCTCGGCAGGAGTATTTCCTAGAGTGTACTTCCCCAGACGCCCGTGGAAGAGAGAGAATTCTGAAGCATTCGTGCGACCTGCCCCTGGAATAGACGGTACTTTTGTCTCTGCTGTGAGCTGGCCTGGGACATGTTGGGGCCCCCTTGGCCCCGGAGAGGGTGTTGGTTTTGAAGCCAGCAAAGAGGGTCATAACAACTGTCGCCATAACGTGGGCCTCAGAATTTTTTTCTCTATCCCGATCGCTTTGCGGAGTGCAACTTGTCGAAATCCTCCCTGTACAGGAATTGTTTTGTAAACATTAATTATACCTTGATATTCTACACCCAGTGTACAGTGAATTCTGTGAAAAAACCACAGAAACCTATATGTAAATTGGATCCATAACACAGATCTGATTGAAACTATGAATTACGCCGCAATTGAAAACACGGCCATTTTGAAGCAACTAAAAAGACGCCAACATTTAAACCGCGAATCTGACTGCGCACGCGTCACAAAACAACGGGCGGGCGGCAACAGTCTCGCGCCAAACCAACGGTCCGATATTTCACGCGGTAAATAGCCACCTATTCTCTGGATTGCGCGCGCAAGTGCTTTTGTCTCGCGCCAAAAATTCCAACGAAAAAACCCGTCGGAACGAAATAATTAACTGTTGCTATGCAGCGTTTATAATCAAACCGCCTTTTTATGACTGAACCGGATAGCAACAGAAATTATTATTATAAATTTGATTCTGGAACCCCAGTTATTTTGCGAATTCCTTAATCAAAAATTTCGGACTTACGTTTTTTTTTGTTGTTTCTGCACAATATACCAATTGGCCCACTTGTGTCTGTCAAATTAGTACAACTTATATTTCACCAAATGGACAAAATAATGACTTTCTTTCCCCATTCTACATTATAGGTACCGCTTTTTTTCAGCATAAGTGTAAAGTGAATTGCGTTTTTTCCTTACATAAAGAAAAGTGAAATAATAATAAAGCCCATGATTGGTTCCATGAATAAATAAAATAATTTTAATATGGTTGACGTAACAAATCCCATATTCAGTTATTTTCATCCGGAAGTTTGTCCTTATTTGCCAGAAGAGTGCCTTTTTGTGAATTTTAGTGCCTTTCTCAGTGCAAAGTGAAGTGAAAAAAAAATAAAAAGCCGTTTTCTAAAGGTCAGTCCTGGCCAAATTTTTTGAAAATAAATAAATACTTGTGAATTTCACAGTTTTCTCAAAAGTGGTCAGTGAAACACAGAAACCTTTACTACTAAGGTCTTTGCACGCAAATTTTTTTTTTCTTCTTCCTTCCTTTGACAAAGATTCTGGTGTCATATATACCAAATTGTAGTATGGAATACAGTTTTCTATAACTATTTTAGAAGTGCCAACCAGTGATTACCAAGTGAAAAGTGCCTCACAAAATTAATTTTGCGTTTGCTAAAGAAAACCCCTGGCAAATTTTTTTTCACCACCCGGGAAACTCACAATGGAAAACAATCAAGCTATGGCATCATCCAATTTGGGTATCATTCCCAACGTGCACAACTTATCCAAAACTCACTTACAAACCGCTTTAAGGGATAGAGGACTCTCGCCATCAAGCAAACCTAAATCTACATTAAAGGCTTATGCACTTTTATTCAACAAAAAGTACATTAAGAGAATAAACCTCGCCCCCTCAAGCAAAAATAATTCACGCTCGGCTACGCAAGTTTTGGATAATCTTGTTCCTAACAAAGAACCTATGCCGCAAGTAATGATAAAACAGGACATCGCACCCACCTTGACACAAGATAAAACTTACGATTTATCCTCTTGGAAAGTCAAATATAATGGCGTCTCCGATGTGCTGGATTTCATTGACCGTATTGAAGAAACGGCTACAATCAAAAATATCCCATTCGAGATTCTACGAAAAAACTTTATAGAACTCATCTCCCCAGAATTGATACCCTGGCACCGCATTCAAAAAACTAAATGCAAAGATTGGAATAAACTCAGATCTGCCCTAATCTCGAGCTTCGGAAAAACGGAAGCCCAGCACCGGATCAAATTATCTTTACTATCTATTAAACAGCTAGTAAATGAACCTGTGGCAACATTCATAGAAAGGGCTGAATCCATTAACATCAAGCTTTCACATCCCGTTTCGGAAGCTGAACTATTACCAGTCATAACTGATGGCCTTTTAAGCAAATACGAGAACATCATCACCTCGCAGAAAATTGCATCCCTAGCCCAGCTAAACGAAGTCTGTCTCCTTCTGGAATCATACCAGGATAGGAAGAACATAAAGAATGTGTCAAATAATGTAGTTGTGCCAAGCCGTTCGTCTGGTTTAAAACCAGAATTCGACAACAAAAAAGTGTGCTCTTTTTGCAAAAAAGTAGGCCATCTGGCCACTACTTGTTTCAAGCAAGCGAGGTTTCTGGAATCCAAGGAACCCCGAACTTTCAAGAGGCATCACTCTAAGGATCGCTCTCCTCCAAGCGACGAACTGCGCAACATTTTCAAGAAATCAAGGCACAACATGGAAAGGTTACAAAACCCAAGCGATGTCAGACCTCAGGTGGATTTCTCCAAGCCCCCACCAAATTTCTACATGAAGAGGCCAAAAAACTAAATAATAACCTCTCAGGCACCCATTCTGAACCAAGGTCTAAAGAATGGACTGATTGGTTAGCACACATTAAGTATTTTAACCAGACCTTAAATGTTTCTTCGGTTTGTTGCAAACAAGCTAAAGATGGGAGACCCTATGCTTTTTTCTCTGTTAACAATGTGCCCTTTTCCGGATTACTTGATAGTGGTGCATCTGTCAGCTGTCTTGACAACAATGCTCACCTGCCTTTTGTTAACAGTGATTTTAGAATTTCGCCCCAATCGACACACCTGACGACTGCGGATAATGTTTCCCAACCGGTCATCGGTGCCCTTGCTCTGCCAATTAATTGTAACAATAAAATAGTTACAATCAATTTTCTAATAGTGCCCTCTATATCCCAGAATTTCATCCTTGGCGTTGACTTCTGGAAGGCATTCAATGTTGCTCCCCAAGTATTTAATACTCTTGGCGAAACCTCCACTGCTGCTCAAATTAGTGAGATCCGCACAATAATACCTCACGAAAATTTAAGCACGGACCAGGCTCTCCAACTAAAAGAAATGGTCAATAAATTCGAGTCAATATCTTTCGAAAAATGTGGATTAGGTTTGACAAATTTGGTTGAACACCATATCAAAACCAATGGCCCACCCATCAAGCAACGTTATTACAACTTAGCCCCCCAAAAACTTAAACTTTTAGAAAACGAACTTGACGAAATGTTAAAAATGGGTGTGGTGGTTCCCAGCAGAAGTGCATGGACCAACCCAACTCTTTTGGTTTCTAAAAAAGACGGCTCTGCACGTTTCTGTCTCGACAGTAGACGTTTAAACTCTTGCACGGAAGCTGATGCGTATCCTTTACCTCACGTTCACGCAACCTTAGACAAGCTGCGTAACGCCAAGTTCATCTCTTCTGTCGATCTCAGCAAAGCGTTTTGGCAAATACCCTTGGACGCAGAATCGTGCGAAAAAACTGCTTTCGTTGTACCTGGTAGGGGAATGTTCCATTTTAAAAGATTACCCTTTGGTCTAAAAAACAGCCCCGCCGAGTTACAAAGACTGATGGACAAACTTTTCGGTCCTGATGTCGATAACAGCCAGTTTTGTTACCTTGACGACCTCATCATCGTCAGCGATACCTTTGAAAAACACCTATTAATGCTGGAAAAAGTTTTTCAACAACTCAAGTTCGCTGGTTTAACCATCAACTTGAAGAAGTCTGAATTCTGTAAGTCCCGTCTACGTTATTTGGGATTCATTGTCGACGAAAAAGGTCTAAGAACAGACCCCGCTAAGGTGGAAGCCATGGCAAATTTTCCCCGACCCAAAAACGTGAAGGAAGTCAAAGGTTTCCTTGGACTTGCAGGTTACTACAGGAGATTCATCAAAGACTTTTCCACTATCGCAGCCCCCTTAAATAAAATTACCGGCATCCGTAAAGGTGTCAGCAATTTCCCATGGTCTGTCGAAGCTGAAGAAGCGTTTACAACTCTAAAAAATGCCCTTCAAAAAGCTCCCGTTCTGAATTGCCCGGATTTTGCACTCTCTTTTACCCTCCACACGGATGCCTCCAATGTAGGAATCGGTGGAGTCCTTACTCAAGAATTCCCAGATGGCGAACACCCTGTAGCGTATTTTTCCCGTACATTAAATAAACACGAGAAAAACTACGGAATTACCGAAAAAGAGTTATTGGCTGTATTGGATTCTGTTCACCATTTCCGCGGTTACATAGACGGTAGCAAATTTACTGTAGTCACAGACCATAGTAGTTTGAAATGGTTGATCTCCTTAAGTAATCCCTCCGGTAGGCTCGCTCGTTGGTCCTCCCGTTTGTCTCAATACAATTTTGATGTGGTTCACCGTAAAGGCGCGGACAATATTGTTCCCGACGCCCTTTCAAGAATTGAACTGGCTTCATTAAATGTTTACACAATTGCCCCCCCTCCATCTACAAAAGATGAATGGTACTTGAAAATCTTCGAAGGTTGTAAAAATAACCAACAAAAGTTTCCTAATTTTATCATAAAAGAAGGACAACTATACCGTAATTGCAAGGTACCACTATCCATCCTCGAAGATTACTCGTGGAAACTTGTCGTTCCCCTCGAAGGTAGAGAACAAATAATCATTGACAATCATAGTGCTCCCGACTCCATACACCCAGGAAATTTCAAGACGTATAAAAAGATCGCCTTGAAGTATTACTGGCCTGGTCTCTTTAAGCAAATTCGCAATTACATCTCTAAATGTGAAACTTGTAAAGCTTATAAACATAGCACGGCAGCACCTGCCGGCCTAATGGGTAATCCCAAACGTGCCGACAGACCCCTACAATCATTGTCAATGGACCTCGTCGGACCTTTTCCTCGAAGTTATGCCGGACACATGCACATACTTAGTGTAGTGGATGTTTTCACTAAATTCTGTTGGATCTTCCCTTTAAAAAGAGCCAACGCGTCCGCCATCATCAAACTCCTGGAAAAACACATTTTTATACCTTACGGAACACCCAGAACCGTAATAGTTGATAACGGAAAACAATTTATTGCCCAAGAATTCAAAGATTTTCTTGCCAAATACGGAATCAAGGATATTTACTATAATACCTTTTATACTCCACAAAATAACACCGTCGAACGTTATAACCAAACAATCAACACAGCTCTGGCTATTCTAGTTGATAAAGATCAACGTACTTGGTGTAAAAACCTAGATAAAATTCAGGCTGCTATGAACAACACTGTTAATCTGGCCACTGGTTACACACCTTTCTTCTTAAAACACGGTATGGAACAAGTTGTTCATGGTTCTCTACATAGGGACACAAACTTTCCTACGTCAATTGCCACCACAAGCAACCCTACCGCGGACTATGCCCATCGTCTGGAAGAACTGTCGGCCATCTACAGTGAAGTCACTGATGCTTTGCTCCTGGCTCATCAAAAGAGTGCGGACAGATACAACCTACGTAGGAAACATGTCACCTTCAATACAGAAGACATAGTTTGGAGAAAGAACAACACACTTTCTCAAGGAGCCATGTATTTCTCTGCCAAGCTGGCACCACGTTTCGTGAAGGCCAAAGTTCTAAGAAAGATATCAGATCTAGTGTACTCCTTGTCTGACTCCTCTGGAAAACACATTGTTAATTACCATATTAAGGATATTGTAAAGTCTGGAAGTGAAGAGTCAAGTAAAACTGCCCCCACTATCTCAGCAAACTCAAAATGATCCAGTGTGTATCACCACAACCTTTTTGTAAGAACATCAAGTCTTACAATGGCTGGCGTGTAAAGTGTCAATTACATATCCACCCTTTCGTTGATGAAACGAATATTGTTAAAAAATCATTTTTGTAAATTTATGTACACTTCACGGTGTAGTTTGCCCCGTTCATGTTCGTGAATTGGCAACCACCGTAATTTTTGTTTCACACGTTTTTTATTTTTTTTCTTTTTTTTCTCACCTGTTCCAAAATTGATCACTTTAGAGCAGAGACACCCCTCGAGTGACAATGTTTGGGAAGTCATGAACCCAATCATTGCCTCTCAAACCCTCACACTACGCAACGTTCATGCCATGGCACGCTTTGCCATGTAATGCAATATTGTAATTTTCACCATTTTTGTTTGTTGTTTTTTCATCATATCGGAAGGAATCTCTTCAATTTTTTTCTTTTTTATGTTCTGTAAGTACTGGAGCGTCGTTCTAAAGTCGGATTTGGTAAACTCCAAAGCGTTAAATCACGACCCAGGACTAGTAAACCATCTTCACATGCTCCATATTTTACTCATCATGGTAAAGATAAGTGGTTACTCACATAATCACATTCCTTGTGTATAGTAGTTTTCAATTTTCCTCAAATGTTAAAAATTGATGGCGTCCTACCCGAGCTCTTTGCTAACAAATTGGATTTTGACACGTCCATTTTGAAATCATATGTATATAAATAAAGGAAAAGCCTTTAAATTGGTCTTTCCATCCTTACACAAATCCTCATGGGCTCGTTTCAACTAAAGTACGTAAAACCAAATACTCGGTCTTTTGTTGTTATAAGAAGTCCTCGATTTGTCCCTCTTCACAACATGTATGTCTTGTATTACATGCTTCAACCCTTACGGAAAAGGTTAATAAAACCTAACGGCAGCCCTGATTTCCGTACATAAATAACCGCAGTTTAACGTAAATCATCAATGTTTTGTTTGATCTTCGTTTTACAAACATAGGCATTCAACTCCTGTTTCGCCATTTAACCAAGTATTTGCAACCTAAATTGCACATAACCTGGTATGTTGTAACTGCACAAAGGGTATGTAAAACCACAATTGGTCCCTTTTGTTTGTCCCCACTGAAGTTTGCTACAATAGACAGCATGTAAAACCATATAGGTCTGTCTTTGTTTGTCACATGGTGTAAACAGAAATGTACTCTGTCATCACCCCGCCTTTATAACATACGAAGTAACATTAAAATTGTTTACCTCCTTGTTATTCTATCGTACGCTCCTGGGCTACGGAGTTAGTTAATCTAACGAATCTTTATAAACTGTGTTAAAACAAGCATTGTTAACGTTTATTGTGTTGTATTTAAACGTAACCCTGTTACATTATAGGAGAGATCCTTAGAACATCCACCATTATAGGAGGGATCCTTAAAATACCTGCCGCGATACGAGAAGTTCGTCATAATCACTTTTTCTCATAGCTAAATGTTATTGAATTGGTCGTGTGACATATTTGTCATGAGTACCGTTTTGTACATTCTATTTTGGCCGTGTGACATATTTGTCATGAGTACCACCCGTTTTGTACATCCTATTTTGGTCGTGTGTCATTTATTTGCCATGAGTACCGCTTTTATGTATAATTGTGTACAACCCCTGTACACGAGACGTAGAGACGTAATAACAATACTTACCGTGATTCGTGTGAACGACATAATATCGGTTTTGCCATCGTCTTTAAGATGCATTGTATAAACTCTTTGACTTCTGTCTATAATTGAGTTATATCTTGTATGTACTTACATATTTTGTACACTATACGTGGAGACGTTAAAACACTTACCATGAGTCGTGCGAACGAAATAATATCAAACCTTTTGTGTGCAATCTACGAAATGTAGTCCACAACCCTTTGTTGTCATTCAACGCCAATGCCCGTGGACTTCCTGTTTTTTACTTCTTTGCAAAAAGGAAAGAAGCCCAGGAATATCTACTATCCCAAAAGGACTAGTTTTCAGCTTCACTGTCAATTATGGGGCATAGTGCTGTGGGAGTTAATCGATTGAGCACAAAACCACCTAACTCGTTGTCTGGAGAACGAATAAGAAAACCCCCAGGTTTGTGAAATTGGAGCAAGGGTCTGTCTTTTCTCACAATCATGTAGAAGTTTTTAAAATGACCCCTAATCTTTTGCCCAATACACGCGAAAGATTAGCCTCTTTGATATAATGTGTATTCAAATTTCTCCTCATCCTTTTTGATAAATGTAAAGAGTCAGGAAATCTGCTGGTTGATTATGTTTCATTTTCACATAGAGTTTGAATTGGAAATTAGTCCAGTCTCTAGCAAATTTCGTAACTCGTCTCCCTTCTCCCCTCCTCCTCCCATTCCCCCATGTTCTCAGACTTATGTTATGAAGTGAAAAATTTGTCGTTGACCATATTTCGCCCTCACTTGGAGTTCGAATAGGTAACTGTCCGGTTATCTACAGGTTTTCCCCCTCAATCTCTGCATATGTCTCACCATTTTTTTTCTCTTTTCTCAATTCTACGAAACACATTCATGAATGTTGGATATGTACGATATGCACTTGGCGTACCGTCTGTCTCCTTTTGACAACCTTTATTCATGAATTGGTTTCCCTTTGCCGTGACTAGTTCACGATTCTTTGTCTCGTTCTTTGAAATTCTACGAAAATGTTACCATCTCATGTTAACATAGGCCATAGAGGGCCGGTTGTTTTTTAACCAAGACATATTGTCACTCGGCAAACGCCAAGTCATCCTGGCAAAGGAAAATGTTCATGTAATCACAATTTAGTTAGGAATCTCTCTCTCTTCGTCACTCTCTGGGTCGGTGGTTAAAATTTCGTTTATTTCATTATCTGGACACATTTTGTTTCTCTCCAAACCTTTTTTTCATTGGTCCCTAGGCAGGTAAACTTCAAAAATTTTGCTCTAATAATAATTTCTCCCGGATTTAAAAAGAGGCCCAGGCGGATGTCATCACCAACAGCCAAGCTGAGCTTCACTTCCTGACAGCACGCGCTGTGGTTACAAGGTCCCTCCTGCTGCCATTTTCTACGCATTTGTTCCTGAAAGCACAGACCATACCGCTCATATGTATGTTGTCTTGTCGTGCCACAGCAAGCTGAGTTGTCCCACTATATTTTATGACACTCTAAACTACCTTTTGGGCACGCTAGCTCCTAGGTTTGTTCTTACTCTTGCTATCAATGCCAACCTTGCCGTCTCTTGCTCTGTCATGCAGTGACGCATACATCGTCATGTGTAAACCATCATTACCTTGACCCACCAGTATTCGCTGAATGCGTACCAATACAAGTTATCTTGAGCTACATTATGCTTCAATAACCATTATATACGATCCGTGTTTACCATAATAACACTTAGGATTCGTACTGGCATGTCTGCAGATACTGGATTCTTCTCTTCAATGACCTCTGTAACCATAGTCGCGGCACAGCAACCACAGTCTCCACTTCGTGAACTTTGACGTCTTCGACCAAACCAAGTGTTTTCTAAGGCCTAAGTGTACTCCTGAGTGTTATCTCAAATAGGTCTGATTACAGTGATAATGTAATCCTTAGAATCTGTGAAACCACGTCCTTTTCTTCGAAATTCTCCGAAACCAAACAAATCCACGCTTCGCAAACTTAGCTCCCAGACCAATGAAACCTTAGAATCACACTTCTCTTGTACAAATGTATTGTCATTCTTTCAATTGCATAACCATGTGTATTGTTATTTTCAATTGCATAACCATGTGTATTGATATTTTCAATTGCATAACCATGTGTATTGTTATTTCTCAATTGCATAACCTTGTATGTTGTTTTACACCATGTACTTTTCCCAAATTTGTCTTTTCCAAACATTGTATGTACCCCCATCCATTCCCTACAAACATTGTGACCTAAACTATAGCATAAACTGTATGTTCTAGCTAGGCAATCTCTCAAGCAACGAATCTCTCAAAAACCCCGATGGAAGCATAAGAGGATTTTTTTTTCCTACAGCTCCATTGCCACGTCGCTTTTTTTCCAAGCGCGGGGGGAAGTGTTATGGTACGCCCTAAACGACAGAGAATTCGAGTCCCTAAAATCACCGCGGCAGTTTCAACAACACCCCGCTCCCCCCTGTTTCCCTGCTTCCTACTTCCTCTCCCCTCTGCCCTCCCGCGCACCACCGCGTCCGCCCACAGTCGAGAATTGCAAGCCGCCTCGGGCGCACGTTACGCTCGTCGGGTCAAATCACCGAGTTCGCGGCCAACTCCTGTCGATCAAATTGAACGCAAATACATCTGCGATGTTAATTGAAGTACCTACGGGTTTAGCGCTGGTATTTCGCCATGCCTGTGTAAACTTCGGTTCTGTCCTAAACTCGGGAGGTGCCCCTGGAAGCCGGAAGACGAAGATCCCCGAACATCATGTAAGCTGTACAATTGTTTCCTCTTTTGATTGTGTCCTTTAACGATAGACTGTAAACTCCCGCGAAAAGCCATCACTCAGAGAGTTTCGTTTTCAGAGATCATGAGGTATAAACACGATAGCTAGGTTTGTGTAGTATGCATTTCTTGTATTGAATTGTACTGTAATGACCTATGTACTGTGTTTTGAATTTGCAATACATGAATCTATTTAATTCAATCCTGTTGTTAATCTGCCTCGGCAGGAGTATTTCCTAGAGTGTACTTCCCCAGACGCCCGTGGAAGAGAGAGAATTCTGAAGCATTCGTGCGACCTGCCCCTGGAATAGAGGGTACTTTTGTCTCTGCTGTGAGCTGGCCTGGGACATGTTGGGGCCCCCTTGGCCCCGGAGAGGGTGTTGGTTTTGAAGCCAGCAAAGAGGGTCGTAACAATACATTTAACAATAAATAACAACAATAAATAATTAAATAAATGAAGACAATATAAGCGAAACTCAACCGAAAATCTATTATTCAAATATTACAATTACTAATTACTAATCTATTTATTTAAATATTACAATTTGAGGTTTTACTCATAAAAGTTAAAATAAAATAAATAATTAGAGATGAAAAATAAATAATCGTATCAAAATGCAATAAAAAATTATATTTACGCGTAAAAGTTCACATCGCAAATTTTGTAGGCAGAGCTCCGGCGACGTACTGATCGCCCTGTAATGGCAATATTCTGTATCCCCAAGCTACTTCTGTGATAAATAACTTTAAACATTTTTGGACATGTTTGTATTTTGAAATTCATGATAATTTTTTTTTTTTTTTTAACATTTCAAATTAATACTCAACCAAACCTTTCACCTAATATTAAATTATTATTAACTACTATTAGTTTGCGAGAAAAATACCAAGATGTAAAAAACAAAAATTAAAGCAATTCTTCTCAAAATTGGCTTTGTGGAGATATAGCATATTTATTTATTTATTTATTTATTTATTGATTTATTGTGAAAAACAGTATAATCCATTTACATTTCACAAATAACAGTTTATAAATTACAGTTTATAATAAGTAAGTATATACATTTATTTGCATGGGTAAGTACATCAATACTATCTGATTAGCCAGATTTGGTAAATAGTATGCTTATTGCTGTCTTAAATTCTCCTTGGTTCAAATTGAAAATGTCAATCACAGAAGAAATGTGATTTAACAAAGTAGTTATTCTCCCCAAAGGCATGATCATTGGTAGGTTGGTCCTGCCCCTTGGAAAAATAAATAATCTGTGCTGTCTAGCTCTGATGAAATTATCAGGGACATAAAAAGAAATTCGTTCCAGAATATCTGGATTGCAAATGTGCCCATTTAGCAGCTTGTGCGCCACTAACACCATTGCAATATTTCTCCTGACCACTAGACGTTCTATCCCCAGCATTCCAGCGAGAAAATCAGAGGGATACAATAAAGGGTAATATCCGAACTCTCGCATGTAGAGGTATCGCATAAACTTTAATTATTGACACATCACGCGTCGCGCACGTGGTATGAATAGCTAAAGCTAAGTTAACACAAAGCCAGTGCTCTGCCGCCAGTCCTACAGACAAGCCAGCGCTGGCCTGGCCCGTGTTGTTTAGACGAGGCCAGTCATTTCTGGATTTTTCTTGTGGTGAGCACACGTTCGAAACAAAAATGAATTCGGGACAAATCCGGCTATTGAAGAAAAAATCTTTAAAAAATATCTCTGCACTATTATTAGAAAAGATAATTAATATAATAGAGGAAGAAATCGTAAAGAAAAAACGACTTTGGACAAGAAAATGGATAACCGATAGAACCAGTACTGGAGCCTCTGCTTTGTTGCTACAACAACTAAGATAGAAGATCCTTCTGAGTACAAGTTGGCCTTGCGAGTTACGACTGAAAACTTTGAAGAGTACTTTCACTTATAGAAGGCTCAATTCAACGTCAAGACACTCTGATGAGAAATGCATTACCAGCAAAGATAAACGTGTATACTCTCCACGGATATGCGCGTTCCCCGCAACGGGGGCTGCGGGGCACGCGGGTGGAGGTCACTGGCTTGAAAAATAGACTCGCGCTCTATTTTAGCCAGTGCTGGCAGCCAGCGCTGGCTTGGCTTGAAAAACTGTTTATACGAGGCCAATACCAAGCCAGCGCTGGCTGCTAGTGAGACTGGCAGCTAGCGCTGGCCTCGTGTAAACCATACTTAACGATACGGGATGCCAGTACGCTGTAACTCAAACATCCTGCCTCTAGCTGTGGAGTCTATGAGGTCTTACTCTAGCACGGTAACAGCGTCACAACGCAAAATAACGTATTTGAAGGGATGTCTTTAAGCTGTATTTAAAGTTGCAATGTTCTGCCATCGCAGAAGTCTTCTTTTTGGATTTACAGTATGGTGTCATCGTCAATTCCTTGGAAGGTAACCACAATAAACGAATAAAATTATATGATGCAACTCGATAAATGGAAACGATTGAGCGCTGTAAAGGCAAGACGCTGTATCTGTAGATATGTCGTATTGAAATAACAACGGCTCGATATATATGACACTCCAATGGAAGTCGTGAATACATTGAATGCTGAGAGTACAGAAGCAAGTCGGGGCGAGGTATTGCTTGTTTTTTGGCCTGACCTTGGATTTAAAAAACGGTTAGTTTTTAAAAAAATTAATTGGTCCATTCGTTGAGTTGGTTCATTGATTGCAATCTTCCCATTTGGTGATCAAATTTTCGGGCAGACAAAACGTGGTTTCAGGACAAGTCATTAAGAATCGGCACTTTGGCGTTACTTTAGCTAAATATCCAAGTAATTCCCAACGTTCCTCCTACCCATCCCCCTCCTGTCCCCATTCCCATCCACCTCACAACATAACCAAGAATTATTAGAGATACCGTAATACACTGGCTTCGTGCCTTTGGTAGATACTTTAGTGCGATATTCACATAAAAAAGTTTCAGTGTTTTTGAAATGTTAGTAAAGTTCGGGGTGCAGCAGAAAAATGTCATCATCATAAAAAGAGGGCGGTGAGTTAAATAAGTTTGAGATACTCTGGACCAGCGTGTCAGTGTTTGATGACGTTGTCACCCCATGTTGTCAATTGCCGACGAAATTACACGCGACTCCAATGTGCAATCGGTTGTGGCTTTACTCAGACTTTGATTGTCATTCAAATTCAATTCAATTTCGTA
Source organism: Limnephilus rhombicus (assembly GCA_929108145.2). Taxonomy (NCBI): domain Eukaryota; kingdom Metazoa; phylum Arthropoda; class Insecta; order Trichoptera; family Limnephilidae; genus Limnephilus; species Limnephilus rhombicus. Next base: position 27,398,036 of record OV815279.1, read on the forward strand.
TCTCATCAACATTTCGACTGCTCCTAATTGTACTGTGTTAGCATTGTTAGAGCTCTCTCTTTGGGTAATATGATTTATTAGTGCATATTTCTATTGAAATTAAATATTCACTTTGTTGTAACTCACTTATTTATTCAGAAATTTTGATTCAAGCTTTTACGACTTACTTTTTTATTCTGATCACATCGATTTTTTAACTTACTTTCGGAACACGAAAAAATGTTGTCAAATCTTTAATTCGTTCTCTGGAAAAACTTAATGCTCTAAATTTATCGATTAAGAACACTCCATATAAAATAAAATGTCGAAATTGAAAACTAAAACATGGTTGTTAAAAGTTGATGATGTTTTTAGGATTTGTCAGATTAATTAGATGACATCTTAGTTAAGGGCGTTTAACCAGCCAGCGGCCGAAAATCCACATTTCGTCGAAAGTGTTCTTACGATCGTACAGGGCGGTTCCAATGAGAACGATTAATTATTTTACCTACAAGCTTTTTAAAATTATAACTCAATATCGATTTTATTTCATTCCAAATTTGCTTTAATTTATACCTACATCCAAAAATGCTTAAGGGCGTGATGATAAAACTATTAAAATTATGTACTTTTGTAATTATTTTTTGATCATAAGTATTTATCATTTTTCAATATTGTCTAAGCAAAATAAGAATGTAGAAAATTTTTAATACATTAATTTGTAAAACCGTAAATAGATAGACAAAATAGAGAAACTTTCGTCATTCATAAATAAGTGTTCAGATATATTTTTAATGATTATATTTGATCTGAAAGTAAAATTTTGAAACATGCGTATACTAGATAACGTATTAATTTACAATAATGTATGATTGAAATATGGTATGAAATATGTCTTGTAAAATAAAAATGTTCGTTTGAAAATTTAAGAAATCTGCCAACGACCTATGGTAGGTATAACCTTATTATACTAAAAATAAACATTTTTTCTTAAAAATTTAAAATATACGTTTACTAAATAAAAGAACACTCGAAATCATTTTATATTTTTTTGTAGACAAGAGTCAATACGTCTAAAATTTGATTTAAAAATGACATATTTGTGATTTTCTCTGGTTTTACCCTCTTAAAAGATACTTGCCCATAAACAGTTATTGAAAGAAGGATAGGTAAATAATTTACATATTTAAGTTGTTTACTCCAGCAGGACTGGTATGATAGTGCAATCCCATTCTGCCGTACTCCATGAGATATATATAGATAAGAGAAAAATAATTAAGTATATTTAAAAATATATTATTACAAAATCGTATGCATATATTGCATATGCAGTAGGCATTCTACTTCTAAAAAAACAAACAGAGCATAACAAATGAACATAGACGGATGTTGGACAGACTTATCGATCTGTTTTGTCACTAGACTAATGAACACTGAGGCTTTGTCATCTAAGTTATAAAAAGTGGAATAAAGGTTAGTTCTCTTTTATTCAATTAGCACGAGGAACGTGACTAACAAACATTTACAAAAAATGCACGCCATGGAAGAAGAACAACGCATTTTAATTAACGATTGAGCATAAAGGTTTTTTAGGTATTGCTTTGTCATGAAATGTTAGTTTTTTTGTATAAAATACTTAGTAATTGGAAATAGTTCTTTCATCTGATCTGATAATCGAAAAAATCTTAAGAATGGCGACAGTTTTCCTCGTTGTGACTCACCGAATAGATTAAAAAAAAAATTATAGTTTTGTGGAGGTAGCTTATTTAGAGTCGTCGATATACTTACTCAACCCCAAGGAAGGATATTGCGTAAATTTATAATAGTAAAAGAGTTCTCCACGTTTTATGATTTATTTCATCTTTGTCAGACACATTTACAAGTTTATACATCGCGGGTAGAAATGGAAATGAGATTAATTAATAACTTAGAACGTGCTCTCGAGCCCGGTCCCGTAACTGGAATGACGCTTCTGTATGAGCGGTCGTCGGAGGAACTACATTGGTCACGTGACCAATGTTGCCACGACACGGTTTAACTATAGGTTTAAAGGAATAATTAATCGGGTACTTAATCGCATTTCCATAGTTTTAATGAAAATATACCTTTACGTTTACTAGGATTTGCTTAATATACCTTAGGGAACGTACAAATATTACGTGACCCGTTTAGGGGGGGGGGATCTTCAAAATACCACACTTGGTCACAATGGGGGGTTGGGGGGGGGGGGGGGTTTATCACGTATCTAGAAATCTTTTTATATTTTTTCCACTTTCAATTATAGGTATGCATGCACTCTTGCCGTCACGCAGCAAGCGCCGTATTAATAAAGACAAATATAAGCCAAATATATATATATATATATATATATATATATTATTTTTTTTGTTAGCAAGAATGATTCAAAACCATATTTATGATTTTCTGCGTGGAAACTGTAGGGGGAAGGGGGGGTCTTGGAATATACTACACTTGGTCACCGGTGGGGAGGGGGGGGTTAAAAATTGCAAGAAGTGGGTCACGTAGTATGGGTACTTTCCCTTAGTTAAAATTCCCTTTAATATATGAAGATCTTAGTAGCTAAACTACTTAACCCTTAGCGGAATTGTGGTATCCCGTTGATAACGCATACAAAATAATTATAACATAGTGTGGCAGTGAACTTTTTAAGATAACATTTATATAATGAAGTAATTATGCAGCCAAATATTTGCCGTTGTCAAAAACTTCTTAAAAAATTTAAAAACATCATATTTACTGACAATTGTGTCATTCAGTTCAAATTTATGAAGTAAAAAACAAAGTCAAAAGTTCCGCTAAGGGTGATTGATATTCTTGTAGTCGTTAATTCATTTGAAATAATAAATGCAGGGTGTACCGGCACGTAGAGGATTTTTAATTTAATTTAACTAGAGATTCCTGAGTATATTTGGAATAAAATATTAGATGTCATTTCATTACACGTCGCGACTGGTTCAGCTGACGGAGTGCTTAGTGCTTATGGCCCGCTAGGCTGTACCCGACTACTCAGTTACGACATGTGATAGTAAAATATATTCGTTGTTTTTAATTGAAATTCTTCGGAAAGCAAAATGCCTTTTACATTTTTTACTCCAAATATTCTCCGGGATCAATGGTTAAAATCATTCCGGTACGTGCTAGTACACTACGCAGTATATTTGCTTCGTATGACGGTACAGAGTGGATGATACTTTCAGTATTGCCCTGGTGAAATACCACCTTTCCAAATCAAAATGGTTTATTTATCAGGTCTGAATAGGCCGATAATTCCCCACATTCCTTTTCCTCATTTCCTTCCCTTCCCCACACCCTTCAGTCTCATAACATACCCCTAATGGAGATGTCATAGTCTCACTAGGTCCAGGCGGTTCGGATCAGTAAGAGACTCCTTTGCAGTACCCGCAAGAAATAAATAATAATAATTAATTTTTTTTTTTTTTTTACAGTAAATACCGCACAAGAATCTCAACTGCTCCCGTCTGGAGCAAGTAAGACTATGACATCCCCAATTGGGGTATGTTGTGAGGCTGAAGGTAGTGGTGAGGGGAAGGAGGTGGGGAAGAGGAGGTTGGGAAGTACCTGGCTATTCAGATCTGGTCACCAAACACGGCTAAAGCCATTTTCAAGCAACGTTTCAATTCTGAATGGTGGTCTTACACCAGGGCGATACTAGTAGTATCTTCCACTCTGGAACATGCCGCAAATATACTATATATTATTTTAAATGAATTAATTGTGAAATAACACAAATTAATCAAATAAAATTTATTTGCGCATGCCGGGTTCGAACCCGCGACCTCCGGATCATGAGTCAAGAGTCTTACCCACTGGACTACGGAGGTCGTCATTAATTATTAACATTATAAGACATTCTATTTTTTATACTAAGTGGTCTTCGATGGACAATTTCTTATAGGACGAAGTGTATTTCGCAATACAAATAAAAAGCAAAAAAGTGGTTTTTATCGAAAAAAATCTTTTTCCTTCTTCTTTGCTTTTCCAAAGAAACTCGACTAGGAAACCCGGAATATTCTTAAAACGCTCTGCCCCATCTGCACCTGAACACATATTGTTTTTGTTTATAAAATAAGAGATAGCTTCTCTCTTCTCTTTTTCTCTAACGGAAGATAATACTAGAAAAATAATGAAGAAATTAACAAATACTTCACCATCTCTGATTTATTTTGGTAAATAAAACTTTTTACGGAAACATGAATAAATTTTTAAAACTTATAAGCAGGTAGGTGACACCTACTTAATATTCGTTTTTTGACCTTTGAAAATAATGAAACTCTGTAAAATATTGTAAGAGACACAAACAAAGTGTTATTTTACGGGAACTTGTTAGAGCAGTTCGTATCGACTAACCATAAAAGTAACAAGTCCACAAAGTTGTTGTTTCCATGAAAACTTTTATTACCCAGGTTTTAGGGCCATAGAAAATCTTCTATTGTCGTCAAAATAACGAGCAAGTAATATTTCATTACATAATAAGGTTGTAAGCAAAACAGATGTTTGAACACAAAATAATTATTTTCCCAAGGGTGTTATAATTTATTAAATCTTCTTAGGAGTTTAATGACCTTTTATATACTTTAGAACGCGTGTAAATAGAGGTCTGGGTTATTCCAGGCGTGATTACGTTCATTAATTGAGAACTGGTTGTTTCACAAAATTTGAACAACTCATCAAATTTTAAAGTTAAAATTCAGGTTCTGTGAAAGTCCTTTTCATCTGTTATGATTTTAGATATGTAAAACAACTGGCCAATTTTAGCTGTCGAATTTTATGAATTGTTCAAAATCTGTGAAACAACTGGTCCAATGACATTGAAAGTGACAGGAGAAGACAGAGAATTTCTGTGAAGCAAGAAAGGTGTTCCAGTACAATTGTGTGGCATTTAATCCCTTCTTTCTAAATCTGTGGATAAAGTACTTTATGCTTGTTGGAGAGGTAATTGGTTAGATTTATACAAAACTGTTTTTATGATGAATAAGCTTAAAATTTGTATACTTCCATTTTTTATCTTTTCCAATAAAGTGTTGTACAGGCTTACAAATATCTTACGGTAAATGTCTTACTAATAGGTGCTTTATTTAATTCTCGAAATAACATTGCGATAATAATAGGAATTTTTATGTTGACCGGTAATTTTTTTATTACAAAATAAAATGTGAAATTTTTGGTTTGCCACCAAAATGACATATTGATGTCACAACACGGCCGTGACAGCCGCCTTATCAGATAGTAGCGTTTTTTACGCCGCGTCGCGGTCGTGATGACGTTGTAGCCAGTTAGAACCATTTTGGAATATTACCTTTTGGTCGTTTTTAAAATCAATAATTACAAATGAAAATATTAAAATTACACCTTTTACAACGGCGCGGCGTTCAAATTCAGAAATATAAACTTTAAATCTTCTGCACATTTTTAAAGGTATTCGTAGTTTGTGAAAATACCCCATTTAGAGGTGGTTGTTTAAAAAAATAACAAGGCAAAGCCAGGACAATCTTTACCTGCCGCCAATCAATTTTACCTCCGTGTGACCTTTTCGCCAAAATTGAGTTAAAAGGGTTACTTGTTAATGTTGCCGAACCCATTTTAACAATCTCACTTCTCAAAATTCGTATTCTGCTAAATTATGCTATAAAAAAATATTTTTTAGTGATGGGTTTACAGAGTAGATATTAGGACACTTCAGGAAGATATGGCACGTACAAATAATTCGAGTTAAAGTAAAGCATGTGTTAGACCAGTGGTCACCAACTTTTTTGAGAAAAGGGCTGGATCAAGTTTTTAGAAAACCTGGGGGCCGGATGAAAAAGAAATTCTTATTCCGATTAGAATCCAATTCGAATATTAATATATATAATATGTGCTAATTTTTCAATGGAAAAGTATTTACTGTAATGTAATAACATCTAGTTTATATTTAAAACCATTTAAAATAGGAATAAAGTAATAATAAAGGACTACTAATTATTAAATTTATTTCTTTGTGAAGTTTTACACATTGTATGGATGTTTTTTTATTCGTTAAGTTACAAATAAAACAATTAAGTTTATATACACAAACCGATTGAACTACATTCATATTAAAAAGGAAGAAAATAATAATAAAGGTATTCCAAGTATAGAATTTATTTCTACAAATGGTTTTTCGTATGATGTGAACAGATATTGTCCAAACTAAAATATGTAAAATTCTATAAAATATATTAATATTAATAACATATGAATTATTTTTGACCACTGTGTTATACGATATAAGGATATGAGTGAAGCATTGAGTGTATGCCAAGAAAAAGTTGTCTGGCGTTTTACTACGATATAGAACAAATCTACTTTTCTGTTTTTTTATGAATATTAATTATACTAAATCGTATAAGAAATCAAATGAATTGAAATTTTAAATTTTGTTTAAAAACATAATTTAAAACAATATTGTAATTTAATTGGACACTTTTTGCACATATTTTCAACACTTTGTGAAAGTCATATAGGTCACTAGCTAGTTATATTTTTATACAATCGCCAACGTATTCGAGTTTAGGTAATTAGACGTACATCTCAAAATCTAATTGTATTAGGGAAAGCCTTTCAGAAATTTTGATGGTGCCAATGTACACGACGTATACTCATTATAATGATTTTATGAAAATAAAATAATTTATGATTCTAGGAAAAGTGAGAAAATTTTATGAATTACTTACTTTAACGTGCATGAGCAAGCATGTTAAGAATGTAAATCCTTAATTATTAATGCATGTTATAATTTCCATCTCAGGCTTCGAAAATGGTATTTCATGAATGTGTCAATAAAATTTAACATTAAACAAAATTTGCTTCACAGTTGTGTGTTTTATTGTTTATTCACGAAATAAAAACAGATCCATCCATTTTAATGCGTCCTAATTTTCAACTAAATTAATTTGTCATTGAAGAAGTAGACAAAAATAATAATCTAACGAAAATATGAAAGAGAACAAGACACAGAAGAATAGATGAAGACAATGGCCGCAACTGCGACTAACCTTCAAAAGTTATAAAAAGAGAGTTTTTCTTATAAAAAAATAAATTTATTTATTTTGACATATGTACATTGTGTTAGTAACGAAGTCTTTAGAACTCATTTATTCTTTAAAAAAATATCTGTCACTTTATGTAATATTTGATTTGAAGTTTCGAAAGATGAAAAAGTATACAAAATTTTTAATATACCTGCAATGTTTTTATTTACAACGTAGTGTTTTCAAAAATGGGTATATAGGTATGTAAAACCTACATCAAACGAATGGTTTTGAGTACTGCATGACTTCTAAAAAATGTCGGGAAAATTATAATAAGCTGCATGTTTTCTAAATACATATAAAAACGATATATTTTCTGTTATTGTTGAGTATACTCCCGAAAACATATTATTAACATAACTCGCCACAACAACCTTTTTTACACAACCAGTAATAATACGAATGCTGCAGCCAACTCCCCCATTTCCCGCATCCTTCAAAGATTGAACTCATTTCATAAAACCACAAATACCGATATATTTTTTGACTCCCTCCCTCTATTTAAGAAAAACATTTCTATCACACTGAATTCGCACACATAACACACACATTCATACCCTTCCATACACACACACATGCACCCTCACACATACAAACACTCACGCACATCCCTTTCCTTCAATAATTTACTAACTTAATTTAGGTAAAAACATAAGTATATAACAGCAACATGTCATTGGTACTAATTATTGTGTTAAATTCTATAACTTTGGAACTATTTTCTACAATTTAATTATGTACTGTTTGTTTCTGAAAAATAAAATTACAGCTATTTCACTCGCTAAGGTTATTATTTGAAACTGCACTTATTCAAAAATTAAATGTTTCCTTAACACAGAATTTTCGAGCGAAACAGGCGTTACAAATCACAAAAATAATTTGGTAGGCGGGTATGGGTACCGCCGCCCTGGGAACCATTTATTGGATGACCAACACCTCTGCCACAGATCACCCCAAGTGGTTCGCTACGTTTGGTGACTTAGCGGGGGTGCCCGGGTTCTTGGGGTAATGTTTGTCCAGGTCTTGATGGCGGGTGCGTCGGCCCACCTTCTGCATGGCGGGCCGCGTTTGGGAGATGCTGGTTGAGGGAGACCCTTTACAACCGGTTACCGCTGTCCGGGCCACTATAGGGGCTCGACCCTCAGGCTCACGACTGAGGGTGGGCTGCCCCATCAACGAGTGTAAAAACCCCGCCGCTGCTGTTGTGCCGGTTCGTGACCGGAGGGGACCCAGCAGTAGCGTTTGGGGCGCATTGGGCGACCTCTCCAGCCGGACTCTCCCTACCCATCGCCTTGCACCGCAGTGGGTGGATTGGATTCATTTGTTCATCACTCTTGGACACTCTGATCCCCAGCTTCCTACCCACCCTTCATACCTTTTCCTTCCCAGACCTCCCTCCCCCCACAACCTATCATAAAAATACAAAAAAAATCATGACAACACAACCAACACAAATTAACTGCATTACAGCGGCGAGTAGTAGGAGACCCCGGCGCAGGCCAAAAATGTTGTGAATTACACCAACATTCGCTGCCTGCATACCAATTTGAACTCTGTCCACCACCACCTTTTTTCTCAACGCCCCAACCTACTATGCCTGTCTGAAACGCGGATAGCCGAGCCTGTAGACGCCTCCTATCTGGACTGCCCGGGCTTCACCCTCGTAAGTAAGTTCAGACCTAAAGGAGGTGTCTGTCTCTATAGTCGAGCTGACGTCAACTGTGTGCGACTGTTGAATCTGAAAAACTCCAGATTCGACGTAATGTGGGTACGCATCAATCTTGCCAGTACGGTAAGATTCTACGCGTGTTTATACCGCTCACCGAACCTTAGCGAATCAGACACGTCCGAGCTCTTCAAACATTTAAGCGACACTATTGATGACCTCTTGCCCCGATACCCTACGGCAGATTTTGTGGTCCTGGGGGACTTCAATGTTCATAACGAACCTTGGTTGAAGTTCTCAGGATTAACAGACTCGGCTGGACGCCAAGCGGAATCCTTTGCCCTTTGCTACGGATTGAAGCAAATGGTTCAGGAGCCTACAAAGGTTCCTGATGTCCAGACTCACCGTTCCAATCTGTTAGACCTATTTTTAACTACTGTGCCACACGGTTACAAGATTGAAGTTACAGCGCCTTTAGGATCGTCCGACCACTGCCTGGTGACGATATCAATCCCTGTAAACTTCAGACCACCAAACGAGAGGCTGAAGAGAAAAGTGTGGCACTATAGATCAGCAGATTGGTTCGGTCTGCGGGCACATTTTAATGCTTTTCCGTGGTCAGCTGTCTGTTTTCGGACTTCGGATCCCTCAAGATGTGCCCAGAAAATTGGTGAAGTCATGGATGGCTTCATCCAATCTACTGTTAAGGAATCTGGTGTAGGCTCAAAGCCGTGGTTCAGTCGACAATGCGCTAAAGCAATGCGTCGAAAAAACGCGGCTTGCCGAGCCTACAACATATCTGGAACACCCGAAGACAGAACAGCTTACAACAAAATGGCAAAGGAAACCAAGAGAATCATAAATAGGTCAAAATTCGAGCACGACCAGCAGATCAGCAGAAAGCTGGCTGCATGCCCGCATGGCAGCAGGCAATTCTAGTCGCTTGCGGGCTCAATAGGTCGCAATTTCTGCAAATCCAGTCTGCCACCTCTTACCAGACCTGATGGCTCACTAGCAAACACCGCCACCGAAAAGGAAAACTTATTAGGTAAAATGTTTGTGGATAACTCAACCCCCGACGACCAAGGTGCTGTCCCGACATCGGTTCCTCACTGCGGTTTTCGTATGAAAAAGCTGAGGATCCGGCATCGGGAAGTACTGCATGTTTTACAAGGGCTTGATGTTAATAAAGCTAGTGGGCCTGACGGAATACCTGCCTGGTACTGCAGAGATTCGCTGCAGAAATAGCTCGAATTTTGACGAAGCTTTTTAAAATGTCCCTGAAGACTGGCTCTGTGCCCTCTGGTTGGAAAAAAGCAGTTATCCATCCTATTCCAAAGAAGGGTGACCGCTCCAACCCGGCCAACTACCGCCCCATAGCGATCACATCAGTTCTGTCTAAGGTGATGGAACGTGTGATCAACGACAAACTGCTCACATACCTCGAGAAGAACAAAATTATTAACGACCGTCAATACGGATTCCGGCGGAACCGCTCGTGCGGTGATCTTCTCGCGTAAGTGACGCATGTTTTGGGGGGGGATGCCTGGAACGTTTCGGTGAGACCCAAACGGTTGCACTGGACATTTCCAAGGCCTTTGACCGGGTTTGGCACCGAGGACTTGTCAACAAACTGTCTTCTTACGGACTTCCCGCATCCTTGTGTACGTGGATTGCCGACTTCTTGAAGGAGAGGTCGATTCAGACGGTAGCCGATGGTTTCACCTCTTCCTCACACTCGATAAATGCTGGCGTCCCACAGGGATCGGTTCTGTCTCCTTTGGTTTTGTTGCACATCAACGACCTTTTGTCATGTGCACCAATTCATTGTTACGCGGATGTCAGTACAGTTCATGGTGGCTTTTTGTTTGACAAGCCCCCAAAGGGCTCACAAACTCCAACAGCTCGTAGGGCTTTGAAGCAAAGAATGGACGGTTACCTCGAGAGTGTCTTCTCTTGGGGTAAAAATAATCTCGTTGAATTTAATGTTTCAAAGACCCAATCTTGTCTGATTACGTCTAAAAGGGATCGAAATGAAAATCTAGTATCTTTCAATGGAAGCAATCTTCCGAACAGGCCCTCTATTGATATGCTTGGTGTAACCCTAAGTGACCAGCTCAGGTATGAGGGCTCCATCGAAGCCAGAGTAAAGTTAGCCTCCCAAAAACTGGGCGTACTGTACAGGGCCCGAAGATACTTTAATAGTACACAACTGCTAACCCTGTACAAATCACAAGTGCACCCCACGATTGAATTTGGCAGCCACCTCTGGTCTGGAGCTCCAAAATACCTGAAAAATACCCTCGACTCTGTGCAGAAACTGGCGGTCCGTTTGATAGATGCTCCCATCTTAACAGACGCAGACGGATTGCAATTTTTAGAGCACAGACGTCGGGTGGGAATGCTATCCTTGTTCTACCGGTATTACAATGGAAGATGCTCCGAGGAACTAGCATCATTGATCCCTTCGGCACCGGTGCATAGTCGGAAAACACGCCAAACACGTGCCCAACATTTGTACACAGTTGACATTTGTCACATGAGAACAGGTCGTTTCTTCGATTCGTTCTTGTGTTCAACAGCTCGGCTGTGGAATAGCTTAACCAATCAGGTATCTACTACCAGCCCCGCCCCCCACCCCCTCCACCATCAATCACCTGCAACCCGGGTACTTCGTTCTAGACATAAGAAGTGACTTGCACTCACTTAAGTTTTAGCTTTTGGACCGAACAGACATGCGAAAGCTATCAGTTTGAGACAAAAACTCAAGACATACGGCCTCTGAAGATGGACAGTATGATCTGTCCGAAACGTCAGGAGTTAAAAAGTCCTTTTAAGGACTACGTTACGTGGGTAAACCGAGAAAATTGTTCTACATATATATATCAAATATACTTCATATACTTGAATAAATAAAAAATAAAATTGTGGTTAAAAATTGTCTAATCCGTGTAATGTATTTAACTTATGTACATGTAAAAATCAAAGGTGTATACATTTGAATAGTATGTTGTAAGCTTTGTGGATTAAAGTTGTTTTAAATGTGACATTTGGGTAAGGCACCTAACAAATAATAAATTAACCTTCTGTCTACTCTTTCGCTGATTAAATGTGTTCATCTCTGTAACGGTGTTAAGTTTTCAAGAATGTTTTATTATTCAGTAATTTAATATAACGACTGGAAGGAGTGTTTATATTTCATTAGCTACCATGACAACCTTTTAATTACCACTTCTCGTATAAATCACGTATGTGTCTCAAGCATTGGTGGAGTACACAAACTACACGTGGGTAATATCTGTAAATTGGTTCGGATATAATTTCATTCAGCCAAATTAAAGCCGCACGGAGCGTGTTTCAGTGTTACGGCATTCAATCTATTTACATTTTAATTAAGAAAATGTAGATGGGATGCTTATAAACTATGTGTTTCAATCTACATTATTAAAAAAGGATGCCGCACCCGTGTAATGGCAATATGCTGTATCTCCAAATAGCTGGTTGTGAGATAAATGACTTTAAACATTTTTGACATTTTATTACTTTCCTCCTAAATGTAGGATAATAAAAATTTTAAATTTGGTGAAACGTTACAATGAATCTTTCTTTTAAAATGTTGTTAATTTTTTTATATGTCTTGATTCGATCAAACCTTTCACCAAATTATAAATTTTTACTACTATTAGTTTGCGAGAAAAAAAAATTTAGACTCTTTCATTTCAAAGTTGGGTTTACGGAGATACAGCATTTTGACACATCATCTGACGTGCACGTGGCACGGATAGCTCCCGATCCGTGAGGTCAATAAGCTAACTCAAAGATTTTGTCTACCGCACGGCAACGTTTTGATCTGGCAAAACAGCGTATTTGTGGGGTTGTCTCGGCAGAACGCCTTATTTTAAGCAGCAATATTCTGCCATTACTAAATTGCACCACCGCCAATTCCTTGGATGTATCCACAATAAATAAAAAGTAAGTTCATATGATGTAACTCGACGAATGGAATTGTTTGAGCTCTATATAGCCAAAATATCTTTAAATACGGCATATTGCCATTACACGGGTGCGCTGCGTTAAAATGGAAAAGAAAAATGATAACTATCAATAGACGACATAACTGACAAATATAAAAAAAAAAATAACAAATATAAAATTGAGGGGTTATAAGGGGATAAGTTGGAATGGGAAATAAATAATTAATGACCGATGTGTATAGGTACAGGGTGTAACAGTACGTACCCGAAGGATTTTAACCAACTATTCCTCTGCATATTTGGAGTAAAAAATGTAAAAGTCATTTTGCCGTGCGATGATATTTTTTTCAATTAAAAACATTAAAAATATTTTTCTATCATACGTCGCAACCTAAGAGTCGGGTGTTCAGTAGTGGATCATGTGATAAGCACTTCGGTAGTGTAGTGTCTAAGCACTCGTGGTAAGCATTGCAGCACGGTAGCACACGAAGTAGCGCGCGCACCACGTGATTCCATCGCGATGCGACCCTTAGAACATCGACTTTTTGTTCTCCAATGTACTCAGGAAACGCTAGTTAAAATACTCCGGGTACATGCTGTTAATACTCTGTTTGTATATTTTTTTGGCAAAAACAATTAGGACAAATACATTGCAAAAGCGTTTAAGGTTCGGTAGAAAAAGGAGATACGTAAACACGAATATAAGAGGGAGCACGCTAATATTAAGAAATGATTATAATTAAGAGCGTTTAACCAGCCAGCGGACGAAAATCCACATTTCGTCGAAAGTTGTTTTTACGATCGTGCAGGGCGGTTACAATGAGAAAAATTAATTATTCTCCGTACCAGCTTTTTTTAATTATAACTCAATATCGAATTTATTTCATTCCAAATTAGCTTTAATTTATAACTTTATCCAAAAATGCTGAAAGGCGTGATGATAAAAACATTAAAATAGTGTACTTTTTGTAATTATTTTTTGATTATAGGTATTTATCATTTTTCAATAATGTCTAAATTTAATAAGAATGTTAAAAAAATCTGAAATATATTAGTTTGTAAGTGCGCAAATAAATACACAAATGGACCAATTTTCGTCAAGAAACACATGTACGTACATATTTTTTAATGATTTTATTGAAACTACAAAAAAAATTCAAAAACATTTGTTTGCTAGATAATGTATTGATTTATTTTACTGCATGATAATATTATTTGAATGGGTGTGGTATAATACAAAATCTTTTTTGAAAATTTAACAAATGTGCCAACGACCTACGGAATAACCTTATTATACTAAAAATTAAAAAATTTTCTCAAAAATTATTACTTGCGAATGCTAGATAAAAGAACAATCTTTCGAAATCCATTTATAATTTTTTGTGGAAAAGAGTCAATACGTCTAAAATCTGATTTGAAAATGACGTATTTCTGGTTTTCTCTGGTAATGCCCTCTTAAGCGAAAACAGTGAAAATATTTCATCAAACCCGACTTGTCCAAAATGAAGCAAAAATCTCTTAACAAATGCTTAAATCGCATGTAAAGATACACTGAGATTTTTTTCATAGCGATAACATATTGAATAACAGACAAGAATATGTTTTTAATAATTTTAGAACCATTCTTCGCAATTTTCTCTATCGATGGAAATTATTATAATTACCATTTCCACTCTACAAATGCACAGATATTATCTTTAAAAAAAGCATATATTTTTTTTAGGAACTTAAAAACTGAAAGTTTTCAAGAGAAATATATTATAAATCGGCAGAAATGCGAATTGCGGAGGCTTAAAAAAGTTACCAAGTGTATAGTTAACATAATTATAAAAGGTTATTTGTAGGACAAGAAAAGGTTACACGTAAGTAAATAGGTATAATTCAAAATTGCTGAGGGATAAGTTGAAATGCAAATTTCCTGCGAGGCAGTCAATTAACCCAACAAGTCTTCCCAAGGATATCAACACTGGTACGTTAGTTCTACATCGAGGAAGAAACAGCCATGGATAAAAACGGAACTCGTCCGGAGAAATCGTAAAAAATTATTTTGAACGACTACATATATAAATAGTGTCCTCTGGCTCCAATACCTGAGATTCACTCTTGAGAACACCATTAACTAATCTAGAGTAAAACAGCGTTATGACTGCAAAGTTTGTAAACGTATCTGAATTGTGTATGACAAAAACCAAACATTGTTTATGGCTGAAGATCTTTTCAATATAAATGTAGGTATAAATAGCGCAGGTTCAGTAAATTGGAGGATCAAAATGGGAAACGTTAAAACCCAATATAAAAAGACCTAATTAACTTAAAAATGCAAACATAACTAACTGAGTGTAGTGAACGTATGTCTTGCAGTATGAAAGAGACATGCGTGTATGAGTGAGACAGCATGCGGAACGTATAAAAGGCGTGAATGTTGTCCATTCGTCCTCTCTTGTTATCAGCTTCCTAAGAAGAACCTTGTACAGTATTCTCGGATTAAAATACACATAGTCTACCCACGTCTATTATTGACATACACCCCATACTGAGATCATCATATCTGAGGAATCTGGATCCATCACTAAGGAGTCCAGAGGTAATGGGATAACCGGCCACGGTTATTACATTGAGGTTGGGAATAACTTAATGTTTAGACACATAACAGGCAAGATTTCAGATTTACGAACATTATTTGATAATGTTTTTAAAATCGAACATGATTTAAAAATATTCAATGCCGTGAAAAAAAAATTTCGATCAAAAATATTATTATATTTTAAGGCGATCCACTAGTTCGGGAAAAAATTGAAAACCGAATTCACGCCCTTTATGGGAGGAGTTTAAAAATACTTATATTTATAGTTTAAAAGTTTAAAAGCTTTTGGAAAGGTTGGAAAAGGTATTTGAGAGTTTTGTTTTACAGGTTGATTTCGTAAAGGCCTGTAAAAAATATTAATTCCTGTTTTACGCATTGTTTATAGTAATAAAACGAAAATTTTAAATTGATTTCACGAAATCAAGCGACGCGGAGTAACGCGTCCATCTCCCGCTCAGTTCGGGGCGTGACTGAGGTTTGGCGACTGTGGCGTGAACAGTAGTTCTTCGGTGGACGCCATAGAGTTCACTTTGAAAAACCGAATTCGTCGACTAGCGGCCGTATTGTAAAATAACAACGCGAAAATGCATATTTTATTTTATTTTGGGAAGATTGGGTGTAAATATCAACTTTTTTTTCGATCATTATAAAATAAACTGAATTTGCCACATTATACAATAAAACCATAACCGAAAAGGGGTTTATAAATAGGAGAGTTTGGACTTGAAAGTGTGTTTTTAAGACCTAATACTTTATCTTTTTATAGGCTTATTAAAAAACTTATAAAAAAATTACCGATATTTTTAAGGGCCAAGGTATGTTCTACACGCAGTATTTAATTGAAGCATCTAAAATACTTCTAAGCGATCAAATTTTCAAAACAAAACATATGATTTTATATGATTTTGCATTATTTACTATGGTTTCATCTTAAGCTCAGATAGGATTAGAATATATCTGCAATTCACAAATGTATAGAACAACCTTATTGCTTGGATTCCATCTCGAAGAGGGGGCTTAAGTATGAATATGGTCAGTTGTAGTAGCCTATTAAAATGTGAGGACTTTCAAGAGACAGGAAAAGAAGGAAATTGTTCGACTAGAAATTCGAGGAAGAATAAAAACAAAACACATCCTATTCAAACGTTTGATCTTACAACTCAGCTAAAAGAAAATTTACAGAATGATGATGATGAAACATATCGATGGCAGGATTTAACTATCTTCTACAATCGAATTTAATCAAATAGATTATATCAATCCAAATCTGATTTTCATTGAAATGATGTACACTTCGAGAGAGAAGTATTTTAGAACGGTCTTTTTTTTTTTTTTTTTTTTTACAGTGAATACCGCACAAGAATCTCAACTGCTCCCGTCTGGAGCCAGTGAGACTATGGCATCCCCGATTGGGGTATGTTGTGAGGCTGAAGGTAGTGGGGAGGGGAAGGAGGTGGGGAAGAGGAAGGTTGGGAAGTACCTGGCTATTCAGATCTGGTCACTAAACACGGCTAAAGCCATTTTCAAGCAACGTTTCAATTCTGAATGGTGGTCTTACACCAGGGCGATACTGATAGTATCTTCCACTCTGGAACATGCCGCAAATATACTATATATTATTTTAAATGAATTAATTGTGAAATAACACAAATTAATCAAATAAAATTTATTTGCGCATGCCGGGTTCGAACCCGCGACCTCCGGATTGTGAGTCAAGAGTCTTACCCACTGGACTACGGAGGCCGTCAACGGAGGTCTGCTTTAGTTTACAAAAAAATCATAATCGTTTTTGTATTTTTTTGCCTTAAAACTGAAATAATTTTTCAAATTTTGTCTTTTTCGAAGTACATGGTCAAAACATGGTGGATTAATTCTTTTACGTTTATTAATCTTTTAGTAAGAAAACTGCTCTTAACGGTCAGCACTCAAAAACATTAATATTTTTTATTCTATGAGAAATATAAGATATAAGAAATACACATATATAAAATACTATAAGAAAAACTATGGATGTTGATAACCTTAGTGAAAAAAGTTCTTAGACTGAAAATTTCATTGATATTTTGCTACGTACTTTCTTGAATTTAAAAGATTAGCTGCAGTTTGAGAATTGTCCAATTGTTTCTGGTATCCCTTGAGTTAGTAGATTATAAAGTGATGTTTAGACCCATTTTTGAATGCTGAACATTAACATGTTCATCCGAATTTAGCAATTGAAACATTGTAACATCGATGAAAATTAAAAACTTCGACAGGCAAATTGGTAGATTAGAAAAAAGCTTGATAAGTTATGTGAATGCGTAGGTATCCGGATCCGGGAAACCAAATATACAAATAAACAGAAAAACAAATAAACAAGCTTTGTTATTACTTTGTTCAAAGCGAAACTAGGAAACTATGCATGAAAATACCACTATCTCAATATAATTAAAACTTTCACAAGACGTTCCAAAAAAGTAGTTTTAAACTGGTATGTGGGTACTGTGATGCATGTCTTTTCTACTCTCTTATATTTGTCTGTATTTTATTTACTCCTGGGCACTTGGCACCAGTCGTAATATTCTTCTTTTCTCTTGGCTCTGATCGATATTTAAATTCTTAAGGCTTTGCATATGTGTGGTGGGGATGGAAAATTCCTCCCCTACGTCACACAAGCCCTTATAAATTTGGACCCTTATTTCATCTGATAACTACAGAAAGCTACTTAAAGCTCCCTTGTACTACATACCTCTAGCGATATATGTACTTAACTAATAAATACGTTATTTACGACTTTGAACGTAGATATTTTCGTATTTAGGTTGTAATTAAACTCCATCAAACGTTGTGTAATTTTTTGATTTATGATATAGGACTTTAATTACTTTAAATTTTGTGGTAACCCTCTTGATTCTAAACAGAGTGTTGAATTTCAAACTGTATTGGTCTCTCTCTTGCAAATTTAACCTTAAGTAATTTCTCTAAATGAACTAACTTCCCTTTGACGTTTATTATGATTCCCTACATCCTAATGAATTCATGAATAAGCAATACTAATCGAAACTACACATGACTAATTGAACAGATAATTAAATATAACTCAAATGGTTAAATGTTAGTAAATTTGATTATGATTGTATCTCGTATCTGCTGGGCGCCCCTCCGTTTAGATTCAGCTGCTATAAGGTACATATAAAGATGGATTTAGTAGGTTAATGTAATTAGTTAATTGCATATTTGACGAACTCAGAATAACCCTTTTTCTGGCAAAATTTGGCTCCTGCCTCCATCAAGTAAGCAGGGTGATCAGAAGTCAACCCAAAATTCGCACAGTCTTTTGGCACGGTTCAATTGATTGATACCTAAGTTATCGCGTCCCAATTGACCTTCCTTCGCCATCATGCACTGCCTTCAGGTCTTCCCCCAAGCCCAGATACCTCCAAATTCCTACTCCTCCAAAGTTTACTATTTACTTAGGGCGAACCGGTTTCGTCCTATATGCAATCATATACTCACGGGTTTGTGTGGAGTTACGGGTCGTGAATCCTCCCTCCACGTTCAAGAAATGAGACGAGAGTGACCCGACAGGCCTAAAGCACTAATTGTAAGTGAGTTCGTTTCATTCAATGAACAGTACATAAAAAGATATATATGTAAACATACGTTTTGGGAAGGTTTATAACTCGCAATACGAAACTACTTGCAACGCATCCCGAGCTCGGATCTCGCCCATCGGATTCTGCACAATCCTCAGATTGATACCGAATATATACGTAAGAATAGTGTGAAATATAAATATATACTAGTACAATAAGATCTTATCTGGCGATGTGTTCTGGAGATTCGCCATAACTCCAAGCTTTTGTTTGGTTTTGTTGACGGTTTTGTTTGAGAGATCCGCCATCTCTATGGTTTGATTAATGGTCCTTGTTACAGAAGCGAACACTGCCTTCTGTTGGTTGAACTGTATTTTTTTTTTTCTTTCCCTCCCCTCCAATGTTCAACTTTTGATAAATTCTTGCTATCCCGTGATTCTCAATTGAAGCATGTAAATCCTCATTACCCCTTATTAAGCTATCCCGTGATTTTTCAACTGTTTCATGTAAGTCTTCAATACACCCTATTAAGCTATCCCGTGATTTTTCAACTGTTTCATGTAAGTCTTCAATACACCCTACTTTTTACTATCCCGTGATTTATCAACTGTTTCATGTAAATCTTCAATACACCCTTTTGAACTGCTATAATAAATCTGTTAATTTTCAATTGCTTAGGTCTGTAGATACCTCTTTACGTTCAAATTAAAAATAGTGTTTAATTTTTTTTTTTTTCTTTTGTTCCTAATAATTGCGCAATATAATAATTTTATCCCGTTCCTAGAAGTTAATACCTAAGTACGATATCCATTAATCAAGGTCATTTTTTTTTCTTTTTACTGTATTCGAACTAGTGCCCCAGTGACCGACTTATTTTGTAAACAATTTGAGCTTTGTAAACATTCTCGACGGCCTCGTGACCTAGATTCAAGCGTATGAGGTATGTTTACTTTAGACATTCCGGAGACGTGTGAGATGACTCTAAAATTTTCTTTGTTTGATAATGATGTACTTAGCGCAATTGTCTAGTCTGATACCCGATTACGTATACATATTTATTCATTTATATATGCTTTGTCTCAATAAATAATTTATAATATTGATATGTATATACATAAATTTTATGATTGAAATAATTTCTAATATCATAACTTATTTCAAATGCTCTGGATTTTCTGAAATTATATTAATACATACATAACATTAAATATAAAATATTGATTTGCAAATTTATCACACATAACTACTTTTAATAGTTATTGATGAATTCAGAGGTAGGAATCGATACCCTTTTCCTCTTTTTATATAAGTGTTTTTCTTTTTTTTTTTTTTTTTTATTATAATTTTTCTTGGGAACAAAAATTACATATATATATGTTTATATACTTACATATATAAATATATAAAATATACTTATTATACTTATAATATTTTAATATAGTTACATATCACATATTAAGCGAGTAATATCTTGGTCAAATAATTAATCCAAATACCAATGTTTGCTGCATTCCGCCTTCTCCTTGGAATCTGTAAAATTTTATAACGGAAAAGACTTACCCCTACCAAGGTTTTTTCCGACCGGGAAATACACGGTAACCTTGCTGCGATTTTCCTAAATTAATTTTTTATTTTCCTAAATTTAATTAAATCTTTTTGACTTCAAATTTTTTTTTTTTTTTTCATTTAATCTAATTAATTAAAATGATGTATGAACTCTATCGTTCTAAACTGTATTTTATCTCAAAACTCGTTGGTTAGATAACACTTTAAATGATAGTTACTTCACGATTAATTTAGAGATGGTAAATTGTTGTTAAATTAAATTTTTATCCCTCCGAACTTTTATGTATTAATAAAATATTATTTTGTTTTATTATTATTATTTAAGATAATTAATTTAAATATTTATTATTTGTTAGAACACTTTCACTTAGATTGAACACACGTATTTAATTATAACTTCATCACGCTAAATTATCACATCACTTCAGTTATTTATTGCACTAATATTAAACGCGAAATTTCTAAGTTTAAAAATACGATATTAAGTGATTATAAAATCCGAATTTTCCACTAAAACAAATTGTATTTATCACGAGCACTTTTATTTTTCACAAGTAATTAATGCGTTGGCTTTAATTTTTATTTTTCACTGACTCTAACTGCAAAGTATTTTTTTTGTATATCACTGACTAGAATGTGAAATTTTTCTAAGTATCAAAATAATTATCACTTAGAATTTTTCCACTTTAAATCACCCACCGTTTCGTCACGTTCCGCGAAGTTACAACCTTTTCGACCACGACGTAGACTGTCCTCAACTGGCATTTGTCTAGACTTTTATACCCCTCTCAGGTCCAAAAGATCGTATCTGAATCTCCTATAATAAACCAATCTAATTACTATCAACTCGTAATTTCTTGAAACCTCTCCATTATTGTCGAATGCGGTCTCTTTGTACGTTTTGCGTTTGATACATTAAATTCTGTCTCGTACTTCCATACTTACAAGATCCGGATTTAGTAAGATCCATGTTTAATGGCCCAACTTCCTTTGTCCTGTTGTTCATACAAAACTAGCTTGAATTTAATAATTTTAAAGTTCTATTTTCATATATTTCGTAACATGTCCGTGCGTACGGCATCTACCATATGTTCCAAATCTGTCCCCAAATTCGCCTATCAGAGATATCTTCATGTCGAAGCCTTTCTCGCAAATTGTTCATTTTTATTTTATTATTTTCCCTCGAGTTTTTCTGTATTCTATATGAACCTTTCCATTTAAAACCGAATTTTCTCTATTTACGTCGTATATTTGAATTTTCCATTTTTTTCTCGAATTTTCTTTTATTCACGACACTCTTTCCATGAATTTCCTTATTTATTCTTACGCTATTGTTCATATCTCTATAGATTTTTATATTTCAAGCCGTATTTATTTTATTCACTGTTAATCTAAGATTTCCTTTGTTTTTCTCTGTCGTATCTCCTTTTCCCTCACTTCCCCGTACTTCCCTGATATAACCATATCGTTTTTTGATGTTTGCTGCCTCTTGGAAAATTTCATTTTCTATTTGTTATTAATAAATATATCATTTTTTAACATCTTTATAGGGGATACCCCCACTTCGGCCCTTAAATTCCTGTCATTTTTATTGCTTCATAGAGAACGCCTTACAAATTTCGTCCCGTTCTTACGAAAAATCCCATAAACCATATGTCTTGACAGTTGTATACATTAGTTCCTGTACCCACCTGGCAATAAATCCTTTTTTATTTCAGTGTCGTTAACTTTTATGAGAATTCTTTAATATAAATATTTCATAAGACCCATGATAATTTTTATTACCTTTTTTAACGGCTAATCGTCCTTATCTAAACAATTTTCATGTTCGAATATTCCTTGTTTATCACAACAAAATACATCTGAAATCGACAACCATTGTAATGCCTCATTTTTTTATCTGCAATCGCGTACTATGTTACTCTATAACCTCCATTTTAATTACGTAAAATGACTCCTTTTCCTGAGTTTTTCTATCGCAATGTTTTCAGCATTTTCCACTCCCCTCCGTACTGCACTCTATCTTCTTCTCTAACACTTGTTACTGCTCTAGACATCTGAAATGTACCCTCGCCTATTCTTTAAAACTCTCATTTTTTTTTGACGTTTCCTCCCTAAATCTTTCATCGTAATATCCTAGCTCCGTCTAAAATTGATAACAATAATTTTCCATTGTTTTTTCAACATTTCCATTTCCTTTAGCACGTTTTCCCTCGAATCGATCATCTCCGGTCGTCACAAACAATCGTATTATAGATGGAAATCTCCCTAACGCCTTACAATACGTTTTCGTCACTTGCTTTGCAATTTTTCACTTAAACTTTTGCATCGTGTTTACGTGTATCCTTTTTTTCCGCACCTGATATGTTTTAATGCGTTCGAGAACTAGGGTTTCTGATCCCTGGAATGTACCGGTTAATCACAACATTTCTTGGGGTCACCGTACTTTTGTCCCTGAACAGATTATTTCTTCCCATGGAGTTTATTCACCTCTCGGTTTGGTGGGAACGTCAAACTCATTAATTACATTCCTAATTGCTAAGTCCAAAGGTCGTTCCTTTGTTCTAAAAATGGGTTCGGCCCTCTTCCCGTTGATAGGCTGAATTGGTTTTTAATCGTTTTTGCTGTAATTCAATTGGCTGTCAATATATCACGGCCCAAAGTATATGGGGAGTCCCTGTCTTTGATTATTTGTTGATACCATCTGTGATTTTTTTATCAATACTCGTCTCACCTTGTCTAATTATAGATCCCTACCGTAAATATGAATTCACTTTACTCTAATCCGATAGATGTCGTAGACGTGTCCGTTTTATAAGTAATTGATATTTTCTTTTTAAATTAAAGTGGGAAGCTACGATATTTCCTAATTTTCACTGTTGATCAATGCAATTCATCACAGTTCCCTCCTCTGAACTCAATTTGCTGTGGCTAACGTTGTATTTTATTTTAATGTCCTCTTCTTTTTTTTTTTTTTTTTTTTTTTTTTTTTTTTTTTTTTTTTTTTTTTTTTTTTTTTTTCGTTAGACACTGAAATTGTGTTCAAATTTAGACTAACTATCTTCCCCTCCTCATTTGGTTATCCCCTATCTCTACTCCGTGTCATATTACTTCCTATCTCCCCCTCCTCATTCTGTTATCCCCTATCTCTTTTTCGTATCCTATTACTTCCTATCTCCCCCTCCTCATTTTGTTATCCCCTATCTCTTCTCCGCATCCTATTACTTCCTATCTCCCTCTTCTCTTTTGCTCGGATTGTTAACAATCTTGAATTTGAATCTCATTGTATTCTTTATTTTCTTTTCGCGTAGATTTTACTTTATGAAATTTTCTTTAATTTTGATAGATTCAAAATTAATTTCTTTTTGCTGGAACACGCCCCTCGACTCGCGTGTTTTGGTGGTCCCCAACCAAATTGGACTAAGACCTCCCTTACAATGATTTAAGTAAAGATTGTTTACAATCTCGCGGCCTTTCGAACAACTGAAAAGCGGGTGGTCTCTTGGTGTGCAATTAATTGTTTTTTGTTTTGTAAGTATGAATATTTTTTGTGAAATGCGTGTTTTCGCACGACCTCACCCAATCCGACAATCAGTGGTATACATGTTTCATATAAATTTTCCAGCATTTTTTTTTTTTCTTTATTTATTTAAACTTTATTTTATAATTCTTAATTTCTAATTGTAATTTCTTAATTCATCCAAAGTTGTTCTAGCCTAAGTGTTGTCCACTCTAATATTTAAATTTTTATAAATGTTCTTTATTATCCTCAAATTGGTTCAGCGTTCCCTTTTTTTTCCTTTTTTTTTTTTTTTTTGAAATCTAAACTATTTATACCTTAATTCAAATGTTACCTTTTTATCTCTATACTTAATGTCTACCCTATATCTATAGATAAACTTTCTTATTTCAATATTTCAAAAAAAAAATCCCTAAGCATTGTTTATTTTTTTTCAAAATGTCCCTTTTGTGTGCCATATAATATCTCTAATTCTCTCCTTTTGAGTGTTCTTACTTATCTAACATTTTTTTTTTTTCTTTTCTCTCACTAACACATAAAAAAAAAAGTCAATTTTTTTTTTTTTTCAACTAGAAAATCAAAATTAACGAATTTATTTGCCTTACCCTATTTCAATAATTGAATATGATTGTCGCTTATTAAGAACTTGTCCACTCACCCTCAAAGACTTAACGACGATCCGCCCCTCGCAAGCAATCTGATAATCTAATATTTTAGTAATTTTCTTTCTTCCCCCTCCCCAATTATCATGTACCCTAACATAATTTTATTTATATTTCTCAATCGTTTATTTATTTATTAACATTTACAAATATTTGTAAACTTCGCACTCTATTCGTTGACTTCCACTAATTGTAAACCTGATTTTTGTTTCTTATTACTTGTGTAATATCTAGCTAAATGTAAAGCGCTATAATCTCCTTTTATCTCCCGAGTTGGCTGCGACCACTAGCTCCTTCCCGGCTGTAGTTATTGTAGAATTTTCTTTTGGTGAACTGTTAACATCGGTGCACTTGCTGCAACTAGCGTTTTCGCCCACACTTTCAATTGCGTGTATCCTCCTTTTTATGGCGCGGTAACGGTCACGGTATTTGTCCTTCTTGCTGGATTCCTCCCCACTCCTCTTCTTCATGTTCCGTTCTTCTGGTGTACATACCATTGTATCTAGTTTTCGTAGAAACTCAGCGGCGACAATCTCATCTCCTGATTGCCCCGAAAACCATAGCGATTGAATTTCCTTCGGATAATGTCTCATAATCTCGTCAACTATGCCCAACGGTGTGTCAGTAATCTTTAAAGCCTTCGCTAGCTCCCAATAGTTTGCGAAATGAGTAAGCATGGATATATTTTTCTTGGCATCATATACCCCTTCTGCAAGACGACGGCGAACTTCATTTTTCTTTATGTCTCCCCAATAGGTAGCTAAAAAATCTCGTTCGAAATCTAACATAGTCTCCCATCGTTTATTGTACAATTTTGCCCACGATTTAGCTTCCCCTTTCAAATTTTCCCGTACGACGACTAATGGATCCGTTCGTTTCACTTTTCTAGTGTATTCTTTTAAATCTTCCAGGAAACTAATGGGATTTTGATTTCCACCGGAGAATGATGGTCGTTCCTGCTGTGGTAACATTTCCACTACTTGGAGAACGCTTTTCGGCGCACTATCCTCTCCTATCACCGCCACTGTTGCTGGGCTTTCCAATTGTTTCTCGAGTTCTTGCATCTTATTGACGAGCGGTGCCAAAGCTGCCTGAATTATTGTAGTTATATCTCCTATGTTTATTGTTGAAGTCTCGGTTGTGACATTTTCCCCGATTGCTGTCACTAAAGCCTGGGCTCGCCTACTTGTTCCACGTTTCCCAACCATTTTCTTTATTTTCCGAGTGTCGTCCGGTTAATGTTTATATTTTATCTTATTAAGCGACAACCTTATAATCTCTATTTTAGTTTCCTAAATTACCTTATGTAAATTATGTTGCCTTCCTTATTCTATTTATTTACTTATTTTATTTTTTTTTTTCAATTTTCTCGTTTTTCTATATTTTTTATTTTATTTTTTTATTTTTCCTTTTACTTCGTTAACTTTTCTTGTTCCTTTTCCTCGGGTTTTTCCTGTAACATATCATGTGTGAGTCTCTCTTCACACTCTCGCTTATTTTCGCCCTGTTCCTCCGATTTTGTGTCGGTCTCCCCCTCTGGCTGAACGACTTCTATCATATCCTCGACTCGTAACTTAGACCTCTTTGAACGTCTAAATATCTCCCGTAATTCATCTCCCAACGGTATTTCTTTAGCTTCTAATTCCGTCGCATCCACTTTCCTTTTTTTCCGCCATTTTTTGTTTAAAATTTTTAATGAATTTAACTCAATACCAACTATTTATTATAAATATACCTATATATATTTATAATTTATTTTATTTTTATTTTTATTTTTATTTTTATTTTTATTTTTATTTTTATTTTTATTTTTATTTTTTTTTTTGTTTTTGGAACCTGTCCCCCTATAAAACAGAATATTTTCAATTATTTATATTTGTTTGCATGATGATTGTAACCCAAATTAGATCAACTCTACCATCACTCTTCATTTCAATTAAATGTAGGTAATTGCAAAAAAAACGGAATGAATATTGTTACTCCAATGTTAATGAATATCCCGTGATTTTCGTTCAACCAATAATTACTCATTGTTTAGAATGCCAACCATTCCTTCAAGTTCCGCAATACCTACGATATTTTCGCAAAATCTGTTTAGAGTTCGCAATACCTATCTTGATGTTATTTCGTCAAATCCCCTCCTTTTTTTTGGTCCGAATGATCAAATGTTCCCTTAAATAGGTATATACCTATAAAACATTCGTCTGTGATATTAAAGCTCTCAACTCGACACTATCCCCAATCAAATATTTTATGTTATTTTTATTTTATGTTCCTTATCTTTTATGTTATGACTTTTTATGTGATAATCCTCACATACAAACCCACAACATTAACTATAAACAAAGGGTCACTTTATGTAGGTAAGTTCCCCCGTTTTTATCTGTAAAGTCTGTTTATTTTTTCCGTAACCGAGTGTTGATATCATTTTCGAGTTTGTTTATTCTACAATCTCTTAAAGCGATGCGCGTTACCCCCGATGTCGCCTACTTCAAAATTTTTCGATGCTTTGTTATCACTTTCGATGCTTAGGTTATCAATCTTTCGATGCTTACAAACACCGCGGTATCTCGTATCAGATTGTTTACATTACGATCATTAACATTCTGGATTCAGGAATGTCAATACCATTATTCTGTCAATTTATGGCCCGCCTTGAATAAACTGTTTACGCTTGTATCTGACCTACATTCTTTGTTACGATATTTATAATCTCATAAGCAATCAACAAATTCATGGTCACTTGATTTAAACTTTATCGACACTTTTATAAATTATTTTAAAACATGTAGAGTTTATTCGTTAACACTTTTTTTTTTTATATTTAAATGTATTGTTTATATATTTATTTTCGTATATTTATTTATTAATTTATATATTTTTTTCGTGTTTATTTAACGGCGCACTGTTCTGATTTTTATTTTATTTTTATTATCACTTCATTTAACATAACGTCCTACTTATTATTATTATTATTTTTTTTTTTTTTTGCAATAGATTGACCAATAAAAGTTTTTTTTTTTTTTTTTCTAAAACAACTTGTAAAACTCTGATCTCCTGTCACGGCTGTGCAGTTGTGATGTATGTCTTTTCTACTCTCTTATATTTGTCTGTATTTTATTTACTCCTGGGCACTTGGCACCAGTCGTAATATTCTTCTTTTCTCTTGGCTCTGATCGATATTTAAATTCTTAAGGCTTTGCATATGTGTGGTGGGGATGGAAAATTCCTCCCCTACGTCACACAAGCCCTTATAAATTTGGACCCTTATTTCATCTGATAACTACAGAAAGCTACTTAAAGCTCCCTTGTACTACATACCTCTAGCGATATATGTACTTAACTAATAAATACGTTATTTACGACTTTGAACGTAGATATTTTCGTATTTAGGTTGTAATTAAACTCCATCAAACGTTGTGTAATTTTTTGATTTATGATATAGGACTTTAATTACTTTAAATTTTGTGGTAACCCTCTTGATTCTAAACAGAGTGTTGAATTTCAAACTGTATTGGTCTCTCTCTTGCAAATTTAACCTTAAGTAATTTCTCTAAATGAACTAACTTCCCTTTGACGTTTATTATGATTCCCTACATCCTAATGAATTCATGAATAAGCAATACTAATCGAAACTACACATGACTAATTGAACAGATAATTAAATATAACTCAAATGGTTAAATGTTAGTAAATTTGATTATGATTGTATCTCGTATCTGCTGGGCGCCCCTCCGTTTAGATTCAGCTGCTATAAGGTACATATAAAGATGGATTTAGTAGGTTAATGTAATTAGTTAATTGCATATTTGACGAACTCAGAATAACCCTTTTTCTGGCAAAATTTGGCTCCTGCCTCCATCAAGTAAGCAGGGTGATCAGAAGTCAACCCAAAATTCGCACAGTCTTTTGGCACGGTTCAATTGATTGATACCTAAGTTATCGCGTCCCAATTGACCTTCCTTCGCCATCATGCACTGCCTTCAGGTCTTCCCCCAAGCCCAGATACCTCCAAATTCCTACTCCTCCAAAGTTTACTATTTACTTAGGGCGAACCGGTTTCGTCCTATATGCAATCATATACTCACGGGTTTGTGTGGAGTTACGGGTCGTGAATCCTCCCTCCACGTTCAAGAAATGAGACGAGAGTGACCCGACAGGCCTAAAGCACTAATTGTAAGTGAGTTCGTTTCATTCAATGAACAGTACATAAAAAGATATATATGTAAACATACGTTTTGGGAAGGTTTATAACTCGCAATACGAAACTACTTGCAACGCATCCCGAGCTCGGATCTCGCCCATCGGATTCTGCACAATCCTCAGATTGATACCGAATATATACGTAAGAATAGTGTGAAATATAAATATATACTAGTACAATAAGATCTTATCTGGCGATGTGTTCTGGAGATTCGCCATAACTCCAAG
This sequence comes from Limnephilus rhombicus, assembly GCA_929108145.2. Taxonomy (NCBI): domain Eukaryota; kingdom Metazoa; phylum Arthropoda; class Insecta; order Trichoptera; family Limnephilidae; genus Limnephilus; species Limnephilus rhombicus. The sequence goes on from OV815279.1 coordinate 27,427,084, forward strand.
CTTTTGTTTGGTTTTGTTGACGGTTTTGTTTGAGAGATCCGCCATCTCTATGGTTTGATTAATGGTCCTTGTTACAGAAGCGAACACTGCCTTCTGTTGGTTGAACTGTATTTTTTTTTTTCTTTCCCTCCCCTCCAATGTTCAACTTTTGATAAATTCTTGCTATCCCGTGATTCTCAATTGAAGCATGTAAATCCTCATTACCCCTTATTAAGCTATCCCGTGATTTTTCAACTGTTTCATGTAAGTCTTCAATACACCCTATTAAGCTATCCCGTGATTTTTCAACTGTTTCATGTAAGTCTTCAATACACCCTACTTTTTACTATCCCGTGATTTATCAACTGTTTCATGTAAATCTTCAATACACCCTTTTGAACTGCTATAATAAATCTGTTAATTTTCAATTGCTTAGGTCTGTAGATACCTCTTTACGTTCAAATTAAAAATAGTGTTTAATTTTTTTTTTTTTCTTTTGTTCCTAATAATTGCGCAATATAATAATTTTATCCCGTTCCTAGAAGTTAATACCTAAGTACGATATCCATTAATCAAGGTCATTTTTTTTTCTTTTTACTGTATTCGAACTAGTGCCCCAGTGACCGACTTATTTTGTAAACAATTTGAGCTTTGTAAACATTCTCGACGGCCTCGTGACCTAGATTCAAGCGTATGAGGTATGTTTACTTTAGACATTCCGGAGACGTGTGAGATGACTCTAAAATTTTCTTTGTTTGATAATGATGTACTTAGCGCAATTGTCTAGTCTGATACCCGATTACGTATACATATTTATTCATTTATATATGCTTTGTCTCAATAAATAATTTATAATATTGATATGTATATACATAAATTTTATGATTGAAATAATTTCTAATATCATAACTTATTTCAAATGCTCTGGATTTTCTGAAATTATATTAATACATACATAACATTAAATATAAAATATTGATTTGCAAATTTATCACACATAACTACTTTTAATAGTTATTGATGAATTCAGAGGTAGGAATCGATACCCTTTTCCTCTTTTTATATAAGTGTTTTTCTTTTTTTTTTTTTTTTTTATTATAATTTTTCTTGGGAACAAAAATTACATATATATATGTTTATATACTTACATATATAAATATATAAAATATACTTATTATACTTATAATATTTTAATATAGTTACATATCACATATTAAGCGAGTAATATCTTGGTCAAATAATTAATCCAAATACCAATGTTTGCTGCATTCCGCCTTCTCCTTGGAATCTGTAAAATTTTATAACGGAAAAGACTTACCCCTACCAAGGTTTTTTCCGACCGGGAAATACACGGTAACCTTGCTGCGATTTTCCTAAATTAATTTTTTATTTTCCTAAATTTAATTAAATCTTTTTGACTTCAAATTTTTTTTTTTTTTTTCATTTAATCTAATTAATTAAAATGATGTATGAACTCTATCGTTCTAAACTGTATTTTATCTCAAAACTCGTTGGTTAGATAACACTTTAAATGATAGTTACTTCACGATTAATTTAGAGATGGTAAATTGTTGTTAAATTAAATTTTTATCCCTCCGAACTTTTATGTATTAATAAAATATTATTTTGTTTTATTATTATTATTTAAGATAATTAATTTAAATATTTATTATTTGTTAGAACACTTTCACTTAGATTGAACACACGTATTTAATTATAACTTCATCACGCTAAATTATCACATCACTTCAGTTATTTATTGCACTAATATTAAACGCGAAATTTCTAAGTTTAAAAATACGATATTAAGTGATTATAAAATCCGAATTTTCCACTAAAACAAATTGTATTTATCACGAGCACTTTTATTTTTCACAAGTAATTAATGCGTTGGCTTTAATTTTTATTTTTCACTGACTCTAACTGCAAAGTATTTTTTTTGTATATCACTGACTAGAATGTGAAATTTTTCTAAGTATCAAAATAATTATCACTTAGAATTTTTCCACTTTAAATCACCCACCGTTTCGTCACGTTCCGCGAAGTTACAACCTTTTCGACCACGACGTAGACTGTCCTCAACTGGCATTTGTCTAGACTTTTATACCCCTCTCAGGTCCAAAAGATCGTATCTGAATCTCCTATAATAAACCAATCTAATTACTATCAACTCGTAATTTCTTGAAACCTCTCCATTATTGTCGAATGCGGTCTCTTTGTACGTTTTGCGTTTGATACATTAAATTCTGTCTCGTACTTCCATACTTACAAGATCCGGATTTAGTAAGATCCATGTTTAATGGCCCAACTTCCTTTGTCCTGTTGTTCATACAAAACTAGCTTGAATTTAATAATTTTAAAGTTCTATTTTCATATATTTCGTAACATGTCCGTGCGTACGGCATCTACCATATGTTCCAAATCTGTCCCCAAATTCGCCTATCAGAGATATCTTCATGTCGAAGCCTTTCTCGCAAATTGTTCATTTTTATTTTATTATTTTCCCTCGAGTTTTTCTGTATTCTATATGAACCTTTCCATTTAAAACCGAATTTTCTCTATTTACGTCGTATATTTGAATTTTCCATTTTTTTCTCGAATTTTCTTTTATTCACGACACTCTTTCCATGAATTTCCTTATTTATTCTTACGCTATTGTTCATATCTCTATAGATTTTTATATTTCAAGCCGTATTTATTTTATTCACTGTTAATCTAAGATTTCCTTTGTTTTTCTCTGTCGTATCTCCTTTTCCCTCACTTCCCCGTACTTCCCTGATATAACCATATCGTTTTTTGATGTTTGCTGCCTCTTGGAAAATTTCATTTTCTATTTGTTATTAATAAATATATCATTTTTTAACATCTTTATAGGGGATACCCCCACTTCGGCCCTTAAATTCCTGTCATTTTTATTGCTTCATAGAGAACGCCTTACAAATTTCGTCCCGTTCTTACGAAAAATCCCATAAACCATATGTCTTGACAGTTGTATACATTAGTTCCTGTACCCACCTGGCAATAAATCCTTTTTTATTTCAGTGTCGTTAACTTTTATGAGAATTCTTTAATATAAATATTTCATAAGACCCATGATAATTTTTATTACCTTTTTTAACGGCTAATCGTCCTTATCTAAACAATTTTCATGTTCGAATATTCCTTGTTTATCACAACAAAATACATCTGAAATCGACAACCATTGTAATGCCTCATTTTTTTATCTGCAATCGCGTACTATGTTACTCTATAACCTCCATTTTAATTACGTAAAATGACTCCTTTTCCTGAGTTTTTCTATCGCAATGTTTTCAGCATTTTCCACTCCCCTCCGTACTGCACTCTATCTTCTTCTCTAACACTTGTTACTGCTCTAGACATCTGAAATGTACCCTCGCCTATTCTTTAAAACTCTCATTTTTTTTTGACGTTTCCTCCCTAAATCTTTCATCGTAATATCCTAGCTCCGTCTAAAATTGATAACAATAATTTTCCATTGTTTTTTCAACATTTCCATTTCCTTTAGCACGTTTTCCCTCGAATCGATCATCTCCGGTCGTCACAAACAATCGTATTATAGATGGAAATCTCCCTAACGCCTTACAATACGTTTTCGTCACTTGCTTTGCAATTTTTCACTTAAACTTTTGCATCGTGTTTACGTGTATCCTTTTTTTCCGCACCTGATATGTTTTAATGCGTTCGAGAACTAGGGTTTCTGATCCCTGGAATGTACCGGTTAATCACAACATTTCTTGGGGTCACCGTACTTTTGTCCCTGAACAGATTATTTCTTCCCATGGAGTTTATTCACCTCTCGGTTTGGTGGGAACGTCAAACTCATTAATTACATTCCTAATTGCTAAGTCCAAAGGTCGTTCCTTTGTTCTAAAAATGGGTTCGGCCCTCTTCCCGTTGATAGGCTGAATTGGTTTTTAATCGTTTTTGCTGTAATTCAATTGGCTGTCAATATATCACGGCCCAAAGTATATGGGGAGTCCCTGTCTTTGATTATTTGTTGATACCATCTGTGATTTTTTTATCAATACTCGTCTCACCTTGTCTAATTATAGATCCCTACCGTAAATATGAATTCACTTTACTCTAATCCGATAGATGTCGTAGACGTGTCCGTTTTATAAGTAATTGATATTTTCTTTTTAAATTAAAGTGGGAAGCTACGATATTTCCTAATTTTCACTGTTGATCAATGCAATTCATCACAGTACGTAACTTAAAATAGCCAAATGAAGCGCCCAAAAAACATTCGTTTAAAATGTGTGCAATGTCTGAACAAAATATTACTTGATTTCGTTGGACATTTGAGCCCTTATTTTTTCCATAATTGTACAGCTGATATTGGGAAATGTTTTGACTTCAAGATTTAGTAACTAGACTTTGAAAGCTCTAATGCACATAGGTTGGAATGAAAATCTATTAACTTTCTACCATGGCAATGGAGTAAAAATTAAAATTTGTGGTTTTGCTTATCTAGTGACTGTGTAAAATTAAAATTCCGAAAAAATCAAGCGCCAATGTGAATGATATGAGTGTTCTAGGAAAATTCAAAAATTTCGTTCAAAGAGATTAGTCTATTACAATCATTATTGCTTTTGAAACCTTGGATGAAATAGACGGCACGAGAAAGCGAGTAGACAGTAGACAGGGGCCATGAACGCGACCGGATTGTCCAGTGTCTCTTCATTATCACCCATCACTCAAGATAATATATTCAACATATTAATTACAGTCTATTGACAATTGTTTCGCCATCTCAATTCATAAAATAAATGACGGATTACGTCATCCGCCCGGTCATGCTGGAATAAAAACTTTAAATAATTTATTATGGTAACGTACTGTACGCTCTCTCTTGATCGAGCTTCAACTGCAAATAGTATTGTTGTAATATTACGTTACTCAAATTGCATGAAGAGCTGTAGCTCACCTGTTGATAAAAGAGCGGCTCGTTCTTCTGGAAGCCAACTCCGAAGGCCAGAGCAAGGTGGGCAGCGGATAGCAGGGCTGCTATAACAAGGGCCAGGGAACGAGAAACAGGAAGCATCGTGTGAACAGCCTGCGAACAAAATACAAAAAAAGATAAATAAAAACCAAAAAAAAACAACAGGTACGAGATGTTGTTTAGTGTAACCCTATCCGAATATTGGCTAAAGGAGGAGGATGCTCAATTTGGTATAATAACCAAAAAATTAATCATGAATATGAAATGGAATAAACACAATAACAAAAAAAAAATAAATAAATAAAAAAATTTTCAAAGATTTCAAAGATTTTCCGGTTTTATGTGGGTTCCGCGCGAATGAACAGAGCAGCTTCTTGGGACCTAAAGTTGGTTATTTCCTTTCGTAATTTCATTCGCTCCCAAATGATGCCCCAAAAAAGACCACAATCTTATGGATTATGAAGATCCCCTTTAAATATGATTCGGTTAAACAGTCGTTTTGGAATAAACTTCCTTTCCCCGCATTCCTTTATTTTATTTATTTAGCCCGATACTGTCTCACCAGTAAATAAGGACTCCGTAAAGTTAAATTTAATAACCTTTATCGTGTAAAAACGGAAAGTCTCGGAAAATTCCGGCGGTATTAAAACGGCATCTTTTGTACTGTGTCAAATAAATAACACTCCCGCGCCGCGCGGTGGTGCCATTATGTTCCTAACAATTGGATGATTTACCTTCATTTTATTCCCAGTCTTCCATTATATGAAGGCTGGGAAGTTAAATAACAATTAAAGGCGGTTTTAGTAAAACCATCGATAGAAAAGCATATTGTGTTTTTAAGCGACAAAATCGCAGGTAACAAAGGTAATTGTTAAATAAAGTACCAAGCAATAAAACAATAGCTTTCTTTTCACAAAGTGTTACATTTAGAAGAGTCGTTCGAAGGAAGTTAGAAGTAAGCAAAAAAAGTTTTTGAATTTAACTTTATAAAGAAAAAAATAATTAAAAATATTAATTTCGGTTTTAACTCCGTCTGCCTGTCTGTAACTCCGGTTTATAGAAATCTAGAAATTTATTTTGAATTTAAGTGTCATTTTCAAAATTAGAGGATTCAGACAATCCCTAAAATACCTACCTGTCTATAATGTAAACTGTGGTTAGTAGATACATTGATTGCTAATCAATGTACCATGACAAAAAATATAGTTTTTCAACGTGACACAACTATGGGAATTGCTTTGTAAATAGTGGACATTGGAAAGGAATCTGACTAACCTTAATTTTATAAAGTACATTCTTGTGAAATTCGATATTATGGCACCGAGGGATCATTGGGTTGCAATCACTTCACAAGTTTCCGCAATAGAATAATTGCACGGGTTACTCAAATAGACACCAATCATACATACTGAGAGACCGTTACATTGGTATCATTGCAAAGAGGCTTCTTTAAATAGTCGATATCAAATAACTGAATAATCTGTTGATCATTACACTGGTCACTTCAATGACACCAATTAAACAAACCGAGAGATCACCAGATTGGTAAATAGTTCCATAAAGGCTTCCTTAACATAGTCTATTTTAAAGAACTGAAACAACAGTTGATCATTTAACTGGTTACTTCAATAGACACCAATAAACAAACTAAGAGAGCACTAGATATGTGATAATTGTGCAGGGACTTCTTTCATAGTCGATATTAAAGAATTGAGAGATCAGTTTATCATTGCACTGGTTACATCAATAGATGTCACATATTGGGTATCTTGACACATATTGTCAGATAGGATAGGTATGGAAAGTAGGTTGGGTGGAGGAAGGTACATGTACATAGTTGCGTCATCGTTAAGAGAATAGAAAATTATTTTAATTTCAATTTTCAAAATTGGAACTGATTTAGTTGAGATTTGAAAATATATATTAAATTCAGTTGTTGAATTCATTGAGACTAGCAGTTCAAAACCCGCTCCGCAGGTTTTTACTGCTAAGCCCTGCGGGCGGCTTTCACTACGGCTTCGCCCAGTTAGTGTTGTTGAGCATTTTGTAAATCCAATAGGAACTGGTTCCAAAATCAGCCCGTTCCTCGTGTCCATTGTCAACAGTGTCAAAGTGTCAACCAGTGATGGCTAGTCACCGCGAAAACGTAACCGGGACCGGCGATGACGTCATATGTGATACCGCAGCCGTTTGATACAACTGAGTATTTTTATTTATTTTATTTATTTATTAGAAGAATATTTTACATTGTTTAGTTTTTTGTGGTGTTTCATCCGCAATGCTAGGGATATCCCTGTGTTATGGTGGGTAAAGTTTGCAGATTGGGAATTATACATTTGTAATGGTTGATAAATAAAATTGGAAGTTGTACAGATTAAAGTAAATTTTACAATAATAATAATTAATTAATAATAATAAGTTGATAAAATTAATAATACTCATTTGGATGAAAAAAATATTTTATCTGAACAACAAAAAGGTTGTCGCAGAAAACATATGGGGTGTAAAGAACAATTAGTTATTGATTCTGTAATCTTAAAACAAATTAAAAATCAAAAGCGTAATTTACATACTTGCTATACAGATTCTCAAAAAGCTTTTAATAGTGTCCCGAACTCGTAGCTAATCAAAATATTAAAAGTATATAAATTTAACCCAATTATAGTTAGCCCTTTGAAAAATATTATGTCCTCTTGGAATACAGATTTACTAGTTAATTTAAAAGGTAAGGAAATAGTAGTACCGGGCATTTCAATAAAAAGGGGGATTTTTCAAGGAGACTCATTGAGTCCTCTTTGGTTTTGCTTAGCATTAAATCCCCTATCTAAAATGTTAATTAAAAGCAAGTTTGGAATAAAAATTAAGGGTAATACAGGAGAGAGTAGTATAGTTTCACATCTATTATATATGGATGATATAAAATTATTTTCAAACTCTGAATCAAATTAAGAGAAAATGATGAAAGTAGTTAAAAATTTTTCAGATGATATTAAAATGACTTTTAGTTTAGATAAATGTAAAACGATCCATATAGAGAAAGGCAAAATTGTAGATGGAGACGAGGGTGTATTTAAAAGTATGAAAGGGGATGAGGTTTATAAATATTTAGGATACCCGCAATCAAATAGATTAGATCACACTAGTATTAAAAATGACATAAGGATTAAATTTCAAACTAGGATCAGAAAATTTTTAAAATGCAATCTATCTGCTAAAAATTTAGTAAAAGCAATAAATACTTGGGCAATTCCTCTATTAACGAACTCATTTGGCATAATTAAATGGTCCAATACAGATATAGATAGTTTAGAACGATTAATTAGAACTACGTTAACAAAGTTTAATTGCCATCATCCAAATTTAGCTATAGAACGAATTAATTTACCTAGAAATTTAGGAGGTAGAGGCGTAGTCAAAATAACATATTTGAAACACAATCAGGTAGAAATGCTTAGAATTTTTTTCCATAGGAAAGCTAATAGCTCAGAAAAGCACAACATAATTTTCAAGGCAGATAGAAACATTACACCTTTAAATTTATGTAACGAGAATGCCAACATTCTTACAATGTGACAAAGCAACTCTAAAACGAAAATTTGAAACAGAAAAATCAGAAAAATATTCGGTTGCATCTAGGATTTGAACCCAGAAACTTAGCCTTGCCCTTATTTATTTATTTATAACTTCTCACGACACATTCTTATTTTTTATTTTTACATGCAAAAAAAAATTAACCTCACTAGGACTAGGCCTGTATTGAGGTTAACATTTATAAATTTGAGTGATTTTAAACACACAAAATACTAAAATACGCTTCATTTATAACACTAAAATATTATAATAAAGTAAGAAATAAAAATATCATATTAGTGACCAGATGGGTAATTTAAGTATGATTTGTAACAATATAGACCATAAATAAATCTTTAATTACTATACCCACCAAGAAACAAAGCTAGTTCAAAACATCTAAGGTGACACTCCAATTTTGGCAAATGGAACTCAAATAAAATTTATTTATTTAAAAAAATCTTATTATACAAAAAACAAATATTATTAAAAAACAAATCTTATTAAAAAACAAATCTTATTATTTAAAAATTGAAATCTTATTATTTAAAAAAGGACAAGGATGAAAAAATAGTATGCCAATCCTCTGTTAACACAAATATCTTAACATTCTTTTTAAATTTAGCTAATGAATTGGAAGATTTAATGTAGTCTGGCAGAATATTAAACATTATTGGAGCTTGGTATAAATAGTTTCTTTGGCCAAAAGATGTTTTAGTATGTATTGCCATAAAGTTCATTGTTGAGCCAATTCTAGTGATATGGATTTGTTGTGTTCTTTCTGCAGATTTAGTATTGATAAAAAATCTACAAATTATTTTAGTAATGTACAGCTGTTTTATACACATAACATTAGATTCCTTGTAAAGTAGTTTAGATGGATAATGAAATTTTTTTTTGTACATGACTTTAAAAATTAATTTGTGAGCAATATTTAGTGGTTCTACACTGGACAGGATCCCCAGCATACTATATTGTAAGAAAGTCGAGATTGGACTAAGGCATAATAGACAGATTTTAATTTCTCTTTATCCAATATATGACGAAGTTCTTTAAAAATATAGGTAAGTCTTCTGATATTTTTTGTTAACATGTCAATATGGTCATTCCATCTCAAATATTTATCAATATTTACACCTAGGTACCTTAAACAGTCTTCTCTTTCTAAAGGGTGGCAATTACAATTACAATTTTGCAGAAAATTGTGTATAATTAGATTATGAGTTTTAACGAATAAATTCAAAGACAAGAGAGGCAACAAACCGAACAAAAGTGGGCTCAAAACACTGAAAATGCCACAAACACGTAGCACAACAACGGGCAACGCTACCACAGTGGAGAATGAGGATAACAGTCCTCTAGCTCAATCCTCAGCGGATGTACCAAATGGAGAAACCTTCACGACAGACACCCAGACGACACGAATCCTTGAAATGTTAGCAACAAAACTCGCTAACATAGCCGTGTGTAGGCTGACTTTTTCATGATATGCTAAAAGTTACATATTTTGTTTTTGATGTATTCAAAGTTAATATGTTATTATTTAGCCAACTCTTTACTATTCTTAATCCTGAATCACATTTGTCAAAAGAATCTTTCCAGGTTTTACCCTCAAATATTAAAGCAGTGTCGTCTGCGAAACTAACAATGTTACCTGGAATATCTAAATTACACAAATCATTAATGTAGATTAAGAACAGTATTGGTCCAAGTACACTACCTTGAGGAACCCCAAAAGAGATTTGTTTGCTTGTGCTTAAATTATCATTTATCTCTACTTGTTGTGTTCTATCGCTAAAATAGGATTTGAACCAACTTAATGCTGTACATTGAATGCTAAGAGAAGATAATTTTTTGAGGAGTAATCCATGGGAAACCGTGACAAATGCCTTTGATAGATCTAAGAACACAGCTAAGACTTTGTTTCCATAATCCAGGGCACTGGTGACTTTTGACAATACCTTCAACACTGCATCACTCGTTCCTTTATTTTCTCTGAAACCAAACTGATTGCCAGAGAGTAATTTATTTGTTTCTAAGAATGATACCAATCTCGACTTAGCCAATCTCTCTATTACTTTTGAAAGCGTGTTAAGTAAGGATATAGGCCTATAATTATTGACATCTAGTTGATCTCCACCTTTAAAAAGAGGATTCACTTTAGCTTTCTTACAGTGAGAAGGAAACATCTCACTCTTGAAACTAATATTAATAATATGAGATATGGGACCAGCTAATTTGGATACATAGAGTTTATATATCATAACACTTATAGAATCAATACCGCATGAGAAAGACATTTTTAAATCATTTATCACATTTGTCACTTCAGAAATGTTGTTAATTATCCCCTGTAATGTGAAGTTCAGATTTAAAATCATTCACAAGGCAGGTCTCACTACCTTTATTATCACTGCACAAATTGCTAGCGAAACTTGGACCAATGTCACTGAAGAAGTCATTAATATGATTAGTAATTTTATTAGGACTCTCTTCCATTGAAGTAATAATATTATTAATTTTCAATTTTTTTATGGTAGTTTGCTCCTTTTTAAGGTTTATAGCCTCCTTTATAATGTTCCAATGTTGTTTAATGTTACCATTGACTTCATCTAATTTTCTTCTGAAATATGCTTGTTTTGTTGTTCGTATTATTCTAGAACACCAGTTTCGATATCGTTTATAATATTCAAGCAGTTCCAAGTTTTAGATTTCTCTTCTACATCTGTTGTGCAATTTATCACTTGTTCTGAGGCATTTGATTAATCCAGCATTTATCCATGGTTTTAGATATTTCATGATATGTTTCTGTTTTTGTACTGACGTACAACTTTGCAGATGAGTTCTCAAACATTTTATGAAATTATCAGTTGCCAGAACTCTATCCAAGGATTCTTCCTTTAATTTGGTCTTCAAGAGTTTGTTGTCAACAACAAATTTAGGTTTTACATTATTATTAGAAATATTTTGTAGATTTAAGCTCATAAACTTCATCAAAATGGCATAATGGTTTGTTATGCCAGTAGTAAAAGCCGCTCCCTGTAGTTTAAATTTTGATTTTGCCATAATATGATCAATGCAGCTTGATTTGTTAGGAGTTACTCTTGTTGGTGAGTTTATTATGGGCTTCATACCATGAAATGCCAGAAGTGATAGGTATTTTTGTGTTTTTATGTTCTTCAAATCTAGGGTATCAATATTAAGTCCCCACATAAGATAATCTCCTTATTTTGCAAGGATTCAGATGCAAGAAATTCACTCAATGAGTCGAGAAAGATGTCTATTTTAGTCTGGGATGGAGATCGATATACAGCTATTAAACATATGGTATTGGATAAGTGCATTTTATAGCAGTTTGCACTGGGAAGAGCAATTTCCCCAACAGTTACCTGAATGTTTTGCCTTAAATAGATAACTACTCCATCATTTTGCAAATTGTTTTGTAAACTACGTACTCTGGAATGCTAGGCATATTAATTACACTGCTCAGCCAAGCTTCTGTAAAGACTAGTACTTCCAGACGATGGTTAATTCAATCCAGCATAGAAACAGTTTCATCAAAATTCTTGCTTATACCTCTAATATTCATGTATAGTAAAGAAAATTTAGAATCTTTCAAAAAGTTTTTGCAAGATAATGAATTTTCAAAAGTTATGTTAGGTTCAATATTGTCATTCATATTTATTATGTTTTCTAAATCATCCATTTTTTTTCCAATTTAAGTGTCAGACTTTGGGAGATGATTACGACAATTTATTCAAATCATCTTCGTGTTTGACGATTTGAACTCTTGAAGACAGTTCTTGGTTCTTTTTCACACAAATTTTATTATTTGATATTTACATCATTTTTTCTTTTCACTCCCATTTTTAATGCTTATTCGTTTACTAAATTTAATTTATGTGTTTTTATTTACTTTTTACCTTAACTTATCATTTATCTCTTTTTGTTATTTTAAAATATGGAATGTATTGCATTGCACTCCCCTGCATACATTCTGGAATAAACTTGTTATTATTATTATTATTATTAGTATTATTATTATTCCGAAACTACATAAATTGAAATTTAGCTTCTTTAGCTTTTTGCTTAGTTTTCCAACGAAAGGTTTTGGAATATGATGATAGAACTTCTCCAATGAAGATGTTTCTGTCCTTCAATTGCTTTATACTTTTGCGTGCGTTGAGAAATTCTGATTGGGACTTTTCATCTTTTAAATGGATGATCATCCTCTGAGCTCCGGGTTTATTGTTAGTTTTATCAGGATATTGAGTAACTTTATTTATTCTACCTGGTTCAATCGGAATGTCAAATTTTTTTATGAATCTTTTGACGGTGTCCACAGAATTTTCATTCAACAAGGTTTCTACCCCAGACAATTCAGCACAATTATAGCTTACATTTTGTTGTTCTATATCAGCTAGACGAATTTCTAATTTTTTTTTTAGATCTTTGATAGAATTTGCACTTTCTAAGTTATCCACTTTTTTTTAATTGCATCATGTTTCCGATATTATTAGTTATTTCATCATATTGTTGACCAATAAATTCAATGCTTTTTCTCATGTCGGATATCTCAGATTCGAGATTTTTTTTCAATGTTGACGATTCAAGTTCAATTTTCGCAAAAACTTATTGCTTAAATTCTTCCATTTTTTTATCCATATATTTTACAATTTTTCCAAATTGATCCTCCTTTACTGCTGGAGAATCCGATGCCTTAGACCTAGTTTGCACTAGATTCTGATTGTTGGGCATTGGAAAACGATTAACTTAAAGAAATAATGACTCACAACTAATAGATGAATGGTGGTCACCCTTCAACAAACTTTATGCTCACTGGTAAACGGAATGTACAAATAATATAGTAGGTACAAACTTATTGTTTTGAATACTAAGAGTGGTTAATCAGAGAGTAACACAAAGCAGACGTCCTCACTCAACAACAGTATTGTTGCAACTGACCTTATTAGTCAAAGTATAACCAGTTCAATATGACTGAAGGGGATAGCGTCAAATTAGCTCAGTGGTTAGAGCAGAGCCCCTACAAGGCTAAGTTCCTGGGTTCATTTCCTAGATGCGACCAAATCTTTTTCTGATTCTTCTGTTTCAAATTTTTGATTGAGAGTCGCTATATTGTCTTCAGTGATTAAATATAATATAATATTTTTAACATAAAATTATTATTTTCAAAATTGGAATTGATTTGTCAAGAATTGAGTTTTAAAGTGTCTGCGCTAGTGTAATTATAATTATTTTCATAAGACCAAAAACTCAGTTGAATTGATCTGGTTGAATTGACAAAGCCGGAAAACAAAGTTAATGACAGAATGTATTTTGATTAGTTGTCAAATAAGATATTTTATCATTCGCAAAAACACATTATCTTGTACTACTCGTGTGCATTCGCAGCAGAAGCAATGTTTTACAATTTGTTATTATGTTATTGCAACATAAATTTTAATTATTGAGGATGTTGGCAGATCGAAAGAAGTGGGAAACATATCCTAGGCCTCGTAAGTTCAATTTCAGCTGGCTAAATCCTCCATCACCACACAAGCAAATTTATCGCTTACTGTAATGTTAGTAGGAGATTTTCGAGTATTGTAAACTAGAATGTTTGTCTAACTTTAAAAAATACATTGGAGGGGAACCCACTACTTTTCCAACGGTGTTATAAGAAGACATATAATTTCCTCCTTTACCGCACACGTCAAGACTCTACTTTTTTTAACGAAGCTACATACAGGGTGTCCGGGGGTAAAGTGCATTAACTTCGGGAGGTGATTCTACATGATAGTACAAGTAAAAAAGATTAATAACTTTTTTTCGAAATTCCAACGTTTAGGGGTAGTTTTGAGATAAAAAGATAAAATTAGTCCCGTGTGTACGGCCAGATTTATTATTTTCCGCTGTTACGATACGGGCCAATCACAATCGAGTAGGGCGCCCGGCAGGCTCTCAGCAAGTAAGATGGTACCTCACACTAAGGATTTTTAGTAGGTACGTCTTTTTGAAAAAAAAAATGTTGGAATTTCGGAAAAGTTGTTAATCTTTTTTACTCCTGCATCATGTAGAATCACCTCCCGAAGGTAATGCACTTTACCCTCGGACACCCTGTATATTTGAACGACTCTAGACCCTCCAATGTCCATGCATACGGTGTTAGTAAGCAGTATGCAAGTACTTACATTAAAATTACACAAAAGGTAAATAGAAGTAATAGCCCGTGGAATAATTCTTCTGAAATAGGTAACATAAAAAAAGAGATAATAGTGTTAGTAAAAGAAAAAGAAAAATAACGGCTATAACCAGTCGAAGAAACCTTCTGAAAATAAAATAATAATTTTAAAAAATACAGCTTGCTATCTACCGCATCAAAACAATTTCAAAATAATTTATATAAACCAATTAAATACTATGGCAAAATACGGGTCACCTAAATAGCCGAGCTTGTCCTCAGCTTTATTGAAAAGCTCGCATGAATGCGATCACAGCGAAGTTTCCGATATAACTTACTGAGATTTAAATAGATCGGTGGTCATTATGCCCACACGTTCCAGTCCATTAAAGCAAGGGTCAGGAGCTAGAGAGTTTCGTCACGAATGAATGCTCCCTCAGTCTCGGCAATTTACAGACAATTAAAAAATAGTTAATTGACTTCAAATAAACGTTTCAACGAACTAAGTTCATATATCTATCGTCGTTATACAACGAACATTGAATAATACAAACCTGATTGTGTTTTACTGTTGCTTGTTTCGAATGAACTAAACAATACATGTCTACGAAAGTGATTTTTTCTCAATTTAAGCCCCTTCTCTGGGGGAGGGTTTATTCCTCACAAATCGATCGATACAAAATAATATAGTTGTAACTTTTGGTGTACCACAGGGATTAAACCTTTGCGCTTTTATTTTTCTAATGTTCATATAGTTGTAACTTTTGGTGTACCACAGGGATCAAACCTTGGCCCTCTTATTTTTCTAAGGTTCATAAATGACCTTGGTTCAAAATTTAACTGTTATAATGCTATTTTCGCCAGTGATCTTCAAATTTTTCGTAAAATTAAGTCTGTATTAGATCATCAACTGTTTCAAATCACCTATTTTAGCTCCCTGTCCCAAATGTGTCGACTATATAATCAGATAGAGAGTGCTGAAGTAGATATTTTTGTAGATGATCTATATCTACATGGATTCAGAAAAAATGTTCTGCGATTGCTAATAAAAAATATGTACAAATAAAAAAAATATGTTGTGCTAATTATATAATGTATCATTTGCATCTCTAATTATATCTCTTGTGTCTCTTGCCTCTCTTTGTATTAGTTTTAATTGGAGTGAACTTTGAATTTTTATAATTTTCTATTTCTAATTGTTTTTTATTTAATTTTTATTTAAACGAATTCAAATTTACCAACGTATAATTTGACTGATCTATTTATGTCATTTTCAACCTATTTGAGTATTTATATCTGGATTGTTCTCACCTGAGCGAGAAATAAAAATAAAAAACCAGCATAAATAAATAAAAATGACTCTAATATCAGTTGGCTGAAGCAATATTTTAGTAAATTATACATTTTGTGTCAAAACATCTGCCTTATTAGTTAGATTTATATTAACAACGTCCATATTTGCTATTATTATGACAAATATAATGATCAAACTTTACAAAAATATTTACAATAATTCCGTAGATTTATTTAGATCAGTGGTTCCCGACCTTTTTTACGCCATTTATTTGTTCTCACAGGGACCACAAGATACAATAATGATAAACTTTATATCGCGTAATTAAAGTAAGCAAGTACTATCATTTCGCAAGTCAATGTTCTCTTCTTGGACTTCTTCAGCTACCTCTCCATCATTAATACCAAAAGGGTTACGAATCAGCTTTTGGATACCTTTTAATTCGGTTTTGCAGTAAATGAATAAATGTTTCGTGGACCTCATTTTAGATCTCGCAGACCACGGACCACCGGTTGTGAACAATTACTACTGAAAACCTGATCTTAGTTGAGGTAAAAATTTAGACGGTACTTTGGTCCCCGGTATTTTTTTTTTTCGTTTTTTCACGTAAAAACATAAAAAAAATCGCTGTGGGGGATTGGGCGGTTACTTGGCAAAGTTACCATTGACAAGATAAGAAAAGTTTTACTTAAAATTTAAAAATAAAACTAAAATTGCGGCCGTAGATCAAAACTTTGTTAACATTTTTTACTCCAAATAAGCTCAGGAATCACTTGTTAAAGTTTGTTAGCTACCCCCCTTAGCATCCTGTATAAATTATTAAGAACCCTGCTTTTGATTACTTTATTAGATATGCGGGGGAAAGTATGACCAAAAGCTTACCCGTGTGTCTAAGAATTCGAAGTACAAATAACAAAATTTTTCTTTCGAAAGAAGTAATTCTGTGTTTAGTTATAGGTAGTGACTTATTTTTGTAGTATTATGCCGTTCTGTCCTTCTTTAGCCAACGTTTCGGACAGCGTTATTGTGTCCATCAACAGGGTAGATGCGTGACACGTAAATCACTATAATACCTTTGGCTTATATAGATTTTAGTTATATTAAATTTCTCTTATATTTGGAAATTATTATGTTTTTTTAAATTAAAGAAAAGCTTTTCTGACTTCAAATACCCACTAGTTATTAAAGCGCTAACAGAAATTCCAGTCACAATTCGACCATTTCATTTATAAGAGCTTGTTAAAGTGACCAGAAGCGTGCGTGGCTTTCATAAAAACGGTTGTTTGATTTTTTTTTGTGACATTGCCGTTGAAAAACTTTACCTATTAACCTGTCTGCTTGGTTCAATATATTCGCACCTCTCAATCCGGAAGCCTCAGTTTCACGCGTAAATTCTGAAACCGTCACTTTAGATCGAAATTGTAAAATATCTGTGCAAGATAGCTTTCATATTTTAAAAACAATAAGAAGCATTATTTCGTTCTCTTTCTGGTTAAAAAAAAATACATATGTTTGCATGAAAGAAAGAGAGATATATAGCTTTTAAAATGTAAGGTCGCTCGGGACGTTTTTGGTCTTACGAAAGTATAACGCGATTACGTGTTTTGGGATGTATTTATTCCTAAACAAGCAGACGGGTTTTTGTTTCTCGACCATTGGAGGACATTGTGAGAGTAGGGTGGAGGTGGAGAGAAATGTTAAAAAGAATAACGTTTTGAATCTGGATTGATATCTCTTATCGGGTTAAACAGATACGATGTTTTTAATGAAAATATTTTATTACTTTAAGGCTAGGAAAAATCTCACCCCATGAACCCGGGCAGCGTATTTCCAAAACCTATACCGGTTCAGTCGATACCGGTTCAGTTCAATTTATATTTTAAATATACCTTTGTATTGGTTATTTTTTATCACATTGCAAAAACAAAAATTGTTCTAAAATCTAGATAAAATAATCATTCTGATGTGTATATTACAAAATTATTATTTTTATTTTTAAATATTTAAATTTTAACATTATTCCCATATATTGTAAATACACCTCTATGTTGATCATTTTTTATCACTTTGCGAAAAAAAATTGTTCTAAAATCAAGATAAAATAATCTTTCGAATGTGCATATTAGAAACTAATAATTTTATTTCTAAATATTTAAATTTTGATATTGAAAATGTAAAGCGTTAAAGTTTTAACGTAGCGTTAATTAACCACCCCTAATCACCACTTGGCATGACCTACGAAAGAGGTATTGGTTATTCTCGGAGCAGCTGTACCCATACCTGCCTTCTTAATCTAAAAGCCATCCATAAAAAATAATTGTTACCAGAATCAGAGCAAACAGCGGCAGCGGCGCGTGACTGGAGGCGAGCAGTAGGGCGGCCGCTCCGAGGGCGGTTGCGGCCAGGAGGGCGGCGATGAGGGCGGCCGCCTCGCTCTCGAGCCAGGCAGGCAGTCGCGCGGCACACAGCACGCCCGCTATGATGCCAGACACCCCCACCAGAGTTGCCACGGAGGTCGTCTTGGAATACAACTCCTGGAAAAAAATATTAGATCAGACCAAAGAGATGTTTTGGAGGCTGCATTCAAGGATACTAAAGACACGTTTTTTTGTCAGCCATAGAATTATCATTTAACATGAACATTGCCAGATCTACACAAGTGTTGTGATTCACCCTTAGAATGTGTTATAGAACTTTCATTTTGTATTTTATTAACTTATCATTTTCGCTCCTACTATTTAGTTTTTCTGTCATATTTTCAATTTGGGAGGCGGGAATGGGTACCGCCGCCCCGGGAACCTTTATTGGATAACCAACACCTCTGCCATAGGTCACCCCAAGTTGTCCGCTATGTTTGGGGATTTAGCAGGGGTGCCCGGGTTCACGGAGTGAGGTTTGTCTAGGTCTTGCAAGCGGATGACCAGGACACACTGAACCCCAGATTCCTACCCACTCCTCAAACCCTTTACCTTCCCAGAACCTTCCTCTCCTTTCTTTCCTTAAGAAAAAACCTCCACACAGCATCCCCAAAGATGTCATAGGCCCTGTGGGAAATTATATTCCTCAGGGCCTCCTGTGTGGAGCTCATGTAAAAAAAAAAAAAAATTGCCAGATCTACACAAGTGTTGTGATTCACCCGTACAAAGTGTTCTAGAACTTTCATTTAGTATTTTATTTACTTATCATTTTCGCTCCTATTATTTAGTTTTTCTGTCATATGTCAACTTACCCTTCAGCATTCAGAAATGCAGTGTCGTTTCATTTACAAGATCCAAAGATACATTCCTGTTCCCCTACCACATTAATAAACATGAATTAACACGTAAAAATGAGATTCGAGACCTTGGCGGAATCTTTGAAGCAAATCTCTCTTTCAAATCCCATATATCTGATATTGTCTCCCGTGCCAACAAAATGCTTGGATTTGTTCTTCGTAATTCAAGATCATTTACCAATGGAATAGCAATCCGAAGAACGTATGAAGCACTTGTTCGCAGTATCCTGGAATATAGCTCCATTATCTGGGCCCCTTCTGAGCAAAACCATATTCTCGAAATAGAAAAAGTACAAAAGAGATTCATGCGTTACCTATATATGAGGGAATATATGTACTACCCTTTCCTGTATCCATCCTTATTCTTAGCAGGAATGCTCGATCTTAATACATTGACGATCTCCGTAGTCCAGTGGGTAAGACTCTTGACTCACAATCCGGAGGTCGCGGGTTCGAACCCAGCATGCGCAAATAAATTTTATTTGATTAATTTGTGTTATTTCACAATTAATTCATTTAAAATAATATATAGTATATTTGCGGCATGTTCCAGAATGGAAGATACTATCAGTATCGCCCTGGTGTAAGACCACCATTCAGAATTGAAACGTTGCTTGAAAATGGCTTTAGCCGTGTTTGGTGACCAGATCTGAATAGCCAGGTACTTCCCAACCTTCCCCTTCCCCACCTCCTTCCCCTCCCCACTACCTTCAGCCTCACAACAAACCCCAATTGGGGATGCCATAGTTTCACTGGCTCCAGACGGGAGCCGTTGAGATTCTTGTGCGGTATTCACTGTAAAAAAAAAAAAAAAACATTAGAAGCCCGGCGAAAAATATTTTTAGGAAAACATTTTTTTAAGATAATCTCTGGAACTATACATAATCCACCTATTTTGAAAGAGATTAACTTATATGTCCCATACAAGTATACTCGTGTAAGGTCCCATACCCTTTTTTATGCTCCAAAAGCGAGGATTTCTGCCTATCAGAACGCGCCAATCAACAGAGCGACTGAACTGCTCAATGAGTCTGCATTGACCATCGACATTTTTAACGTAACCTACAGGCAGTTTAACAGCTATCTTTTGACCTATGTCACAAAGTAGTGAAACTGACCTTTTAATGTGTTTTACTATACTTTTTGTCTAATTTGTAATCTTCTCCATAATGTATTGGTGAATAACCGTTTTACGGAGAACATGGAAAATAAATTTTTAAAAAAATAAATAAATAAATAAAAACTGCATTACCGCAAATGCATTTTTTAAATTTTTTCTTTAAAATCAAACAAAAAAAATTCTTCCAAATCTCGTCACTGGCCGCTCATCCAAGTAACCGCCTAACCCCTCACCCGCCCTAACTGTCCAATACAAACCGTTTTTTTTTAATTATGTTTCTAGTTGGAAAAATATTAAAAATGTCACCGGAGACCAAAATGACATTAACGTACACTTTTTTACTCCAATTAATATCGGGAATCACCATGTAAAAGTAAGTCAAGTTCGTGCCATTACACCATGTATATATAAAATTTTGATTGTTAACCCTCCAGGTTAAGTTTTTCGCTTTTGGAAACAACTTATTCTCATAGAAATCGTTGTGTTTCCCTTATTTCCCTTATGTTGATAAATATGAAACGAAAAAAAGAGAAAACACCACGCTTTATGTTTAAATCTAAAAGTTAACCAACAAATAATTTAAATGAACACATTTACGAAACCAAAGTGAACTTCTGTCCGAATATGCCCGAGGCCTGGGGGTTTAAACTGATTGTGTTGCGACCTCGCACAAATGGCTTTACAACTCTCAGAAAATAATTTAAAAACTCCGAAATGAGCATATATGAGCAATTTTGTTATTTGTTTTTGGGGTGTTATGCCGTGTTGCGCTACCTCCTTCTTTAGCCAACGTTTCGGACACCGTTGCAGTGTCCATCATCAGTAGATGTCATCTACCGGATCTGCCGGATCTGCCCTGATTATCCGGTAGATTATCCTGATCTGATTATCCCTGCAGATCCGGTAGATGTCATCTACCGGATCTGCCGGATCTGCCCTGATGATGGACACTGCAACGATGTCCGAAACGTTGGCTAAAGAAGGAGGTAGCGCAACACGGCATAACACCCCAAAAACAAATAACGAAAATTCTTTTGGCCGTGAAAATCTTAAAACTTATATATGAGCAAAGTCATGAAATGTACCTACCTACCTTCAAATTTACCTGTATGTGAAAAACCTTTACATATTTTTGTAATAGAACCCATAACCTCCCCAGGACTCAAGATCGTGCGCCAAGTCTAGTACGTGACTCCATTAAGCTATCGCGTAAGCCATGATAATAAGATACATGCATAGAAATTCAAGAGAAGGTATTCTTCCAATTTTCTTACACACATGCAGAGGTTCATGAACTTCAATTTTCAGTAAAAAAATCAAAATATTAGTAAAGTGATTGTTAAAAGAGCTTTACTCGAAGTAGACGTAATTCTCTAGCTTAGGGCCATTTGGCCATAATCCAATTAAAATACACAACTCGTTTGTTTTATTGAAAATTTCTCGGTTTTTTTGTTTGATCACGTTTCATTCCCTTATGACATTGTGAATAACAAATAATGTAAAATATGCCAACCAAATAATGCGCCATCTTCTGTGAGTATAAAATGCTTCGAAATATAATGAATAATTATATTATTAATTGTTTGGGGTTTAATTCGTAGAACTCCATTTTTTTTTTAATAAATTTTAAAATGTTTTTATTTTATTATTGTGGCAGCTGTTCGGTGTGATTCTATTTACCCCGCCCATTTTCAATTTTCATGGTGCCTTAAATGATTTATTGCCGGTTACGTGTAATATTTACATGACTGATATTTACTTTTTTTAAATACGGTATATTTTTTTGACCTTGTTGACTTCCCAAAAGTGGATAATAAATGATTTTCCTTACTTTATTAATAAATTTTATTTTAAGTCATCTCAAAATAGCTTTAATGCAGTTTTTTAAATGACCTTAAAAGCCGAAACAGCTGGTACAATAATAAAAAAAAACTGAAATACTTAAAAAATATCTAATACTTTTTATCGAGTTTTTCATATATATATATGTATATAGTACGTTGATATAATTAAAATATGATTGGTTAACATCCCCAAGGTTTCACACACTCATGCGAATACAAGTAATAGTAATACCACCACTCAGTGGATTTGAAATGAACAGCGGAATTAAATTATCATCCCTTAGGGATCACTAAGTTTGTATTCACATCCAATATCCCCTGTGATTTGAATAATAATAATGTCTGACCTAGCATTGTACCCTGGGCAGAATTATTTCCCTTTGTTATGTAATATTATCTAAGCTATTATTGGGTAAAACAATTTTCTTAAGACAAAACAAGAATATTTATGTAGTGCAAACAAGGATTTACATGAGATTAAAAAGGTTTTGGAGATTATTAATACTCGTGTAGTTACCAAAATTATGTATTAAATTTTCTTTGTTTTACAGTTTTGGATAGATAGCATGTAATTTTTTTTTGTTTGCATTTATAGTATTTTACCATAATCATTCCAAGATATATAACATACATCCAAAGCAAGAAATATATGACGGCGTCCGTGGTCAAAGGGTAAGGCTGTCGACTAGCCATTCGAAGGTCGTGGGTTCAAATCCCGGCGTGAGCGAGTAAATTATATTTACAGAGTGGAAGCTACTCTCATTATTGCCCTAGTGAAGGTCTACCATTTAGAATTGAAACGTTGCTTGAAACGGCTTTATCCATACTTCCCCATCTTTATATTTCCCGTCTCCTTTCCCTCCCCATTACCTTCAGCCTCATAACATACCTAATTTGGGGATGCTATAAGGAACTCCCGTCCAATTTTTATTTTTTATGAATAATGATCTTCTAACTTAAATAACTGCATTTTTTTAGAGTTATTTTAATAGTAATAATTGTCAAAGTTTTAATTTTTCAAGATCCCCGAAAAGCACCGTATGTATGGTGAATCGTGTGACGTCATCACTCACCAAAAGTTTGTTTTATTTTCAACGGGTGTTGTTATTTTATATGACAGTTATATTTTTTATTTATTTTTTTACATTAACTCCACACATGAGGCCCTGAGGAAAACGATTTCCCCAGGGCCTATGTCATCTGGGATGCGGTGTGGAGGGTCTTTTTGAGGAGAGGAAGGAATGAACATTGGTCTTGAAGAGACCCATGTTGTAGGAAGGATGAAACACAGAGACCGGCAAATCATTCAGAATCAGCGTTTATTGGTCTATATCATTGATTTTCAAAGTGGGGGGCGCAAAGACATGTACAGGGGGGCGCGGGCGTGGGCGGTGGTTATCACTCCGGTCGCCTGCCCGCGCCCGCGCTACCGCACGCACCTCACTTCCCGCACCGCACGCATCTCACTTCCCTCACCGCACGCGCCTAGCGAACACGTTTGTTAGAGTAGTGAGTGGCAGGTTATTACTTCTATTTCGCCATGAGCTCGACGAAAAAACGCAAATATAATAATAATTATATGAAATACGGTTTTGCTTCTATGAATAAAAGTGGTATCGACCAGCCGCAGTGTATTATTTGTTATGAAGTATTGAGCAATGATGCCATGAGACCTTCCCGCATGGAACGCATTTGTCAACAAAACACAGCGCTTTAAAAGACAATCCAAAGGATTTTTTTTCTTTCAAAATCTGCATGTTTGAAGCTCATGATATTGGATAGTACTGGATTTTTGCTCAGTCATCTGAGAAAGTGCTCCAAGCGTCAGACGAATTATCGCTACTCATTGCAAAGGCCAAAAAAGCCATGCTATCGGAGAAACGCTCGTTCGATATATACAAAACGAAACAATCAAAGACGAGTTGCTGTTTTTAACAGAGTTAACGATGACTTCGAAAGCAATTGACATAATGATAGCCACCTCTGAATTATTTAATAAACATGAACTGTCATGGAAAAAAGTTGATAGACATATGCACAGAAGGCGCTCCGGCAATGCTTGGATCTCGTTCAGGATTCGTACAGTTCGTCAAAGAAAAAAATCCCAACGTAATTACTATTCACAGTTGTATACACCGTCAAGCCTTGGCAGCTAAAACACTCTCAAACTAAATCTATGACGTCTTGAAATTATGCATTAAAATTGTAAATTATGTTAAAAAGAGTGCATTAAATACTCGGCATTTTATGGTTCTCTGTGAAGATTTGGGCACAGAACACAAGACATTGCTATTTCATACAGAAGTCCGTTGGCACTCGAAAGGAAATATGTTGGCAAGATTATTTGAACTGCGAGATGAAGTAATTCAGTTTTTAGAAATTCAAAAACAAAGTGAATTGATTTTGGAATTTAAGAAACCATGGGTCCAAGTAACATTTGCCTATCTATCAGATATTTTCGATTCATTGAACACTTTGAACTTGAAATTACCATCAACATAATTTACCATCGGGATGCTATCACAGAATCCACTGAAAAGTTGCAACTGTGGAAACGCAAAATTTTGGCGTCCAATTATTCCTGCTTTCCTAAACAATTTGCGATCACAGAAGAAGCGTGCTCTAAGGAGATTTTGGATGAAAATGATACCAAGAATAAAATATCAAACCATTTGCAGCACCTCACGGACGAATTCAAGAGCTACTTTCCCGACTCGTGCGATAATATTATTTATCGATTAGCGATCGATCCTTTTTACGTCGACATAGACATGCTGCCAGATACTTTACAAGAGCAAGCTTTGGAAATTAAAAATAATTCTGCTGCTCATATGATTTTGAGAAGATGGTTAAGGCAAAATTTTGGATTAAGTATCTCAAAGTTTATCCCAGCACAGCAGAGCAAGCACTAAAATTGTTTTTGCCTTTTTCAAGCACTTATTTGCGAAAAAACGTTTTCAGCAGTAGTTGTAGCAATAAAAACAAAGTATAGAAGCGAACTAGATATATAGATGTAATCTACGTTGTGCACTTTCTTCAATTGAACCCAGAATTGAAAATCTTGTCAAAAACATGCAAGCTCATCCGTCACATTGACTCTTCTTATAATAAGTGTGTAAAAGCAATATTTTTGTAATGGGGGCGTGAGCATATTCATTTTAAGCAGTAGGGAGGCGTGATACTTATAAGTTTGGGAACCCCTGGTCTATATGAACATATTTTTTTAAAGCCATAATATTTTTCACTGGAGTTCCTTACACTGGCTCCAGACGATTGGGAGCAGTTGAGACTCATATAAGGTATTCTCATTAAAAATGTATTTATACATGTTTACCGGTGGTTTATTTAAAAATGTTTTGCCTAGTATGCCATCTTTCTGTAAACATATTGGTATAAAACCAAAACTAGAACAAAAACAATATACAAACGAAATACAGAGAAATTATTTTGAGTCAAAAGGCTGTGTCATTTTTCCAAAAATTCATCGTTTTACTTGTAAAAAAAATATTTCACTCGGTGTTATAAAATGTTACGTGATCAGTATAAGATCACGACTATTTTACTATGATTGATTTTTGACCTATAATTATGGTGTTTATAATTTATTTTTAATTTTTCAGAAAATAAATCTCTTAATGTAAGTCGTAAAAGTTATTGACGTTGTTGTAGCTGAAAATGAGTTTTTTTTTCAAAATTTCAATTTTTTGGATGAAGATCTTCAGAATTCTTTCAGTCAAGGGATGCGCCGCATCCACATACTGAAAGATCTTCATACAAAAAGTTGATATTTTGAAAAAATTAAATAAAATTCATTTTTAGCTTCAACAACATCAGTAATGTCGTATTTTTCAGTCTTAGCACTCGAGCTCACTGAAAACTCGCAGACCGCCACTGATGTTTAGCTAATTTTTGTATTTATTATCCTTTGTAGCATTTAAAATTTCCGCTTTTGAAATATTCACGAATATTATTAATTTGAATGTAAAGGGGTTAAACCAGACTATCACCAACAGACATTGCTTTATCGATCCTACATTCTATGTTACTTATGTATCTACTTAGGTAGGTACTGGATAAGCTTGTTAATTTTATTTATTTTTTTTATTTAAGTTTTTATTTCAACAGGACTGGGAGGGTAATGCAATCCCAGTCTGCCATATTACATAAACAATTATAAACTATAAAAGAAAAAAATATATTTACAGATTAGGTTGTACCTAATTAAAACATAAAATTAAAACAAAATTAATCACACAAATAACAAAAAATAAGCATAAAATTAAAATAAATAATAATTAAACAGAATTAAAAATAAAAAAGATAGTTTAGGATTGTCCATCAGGGAGGTCGCCTCATCATTTGCATCCATCGCTCATTCATCGCCAGCTTCTGGAGCAGGACACGGACTTCAACCAATATCATTGTCGTGGCTGCATCCGAGTGGCTTAGTTCCCCAATAAATGAGCGATGGATGCAGATGATGAGGCGACCTCCCTGATGGATAATCCTAAAATATCTTTTTTGTTTTTAATTCTGTTCAATTATTATTTATTTTAACTTTATGCTTATTTTTTGTCATTTGTGTGATGAATTTTGTTTGCATTTTATGTTTTAATGAGGTACCTACCTAATACGTAAACATTTTTTTTTCTTTTATAGTTAATAGTTATCTATGTAATATGGCAGTCTGGGATTGTACTACCCTCCCAGTCCTGCTGGAATAAAAACTTAAATAAATAAATAAATAAAAAAATTATTGGGGAACTGAGCCACTCGGATGCAGCCACGACAATGATATTGGTTGAAGTCCGTGTCCTGCTCTAGAAGCTGGCTAGTCCCCTCCCCTAGCTCACCTCTTACTAAACAAGTCTTATTTAAAAATGTCGCAGCATTTGTGTTATATAAATAATTTCAAAAGAAAATAATATCTATTTCAAAATGACAAAAAATGATTCACCTTTCATAAAAATAAGGGAAGTATACTACTGTTTTATAAAAGATTTTTTATTACTTAAACTTCAAGGTGAAGTAAATAATAAGTTGTTAGACGATGGTTTGCCAGCAGAGAGAAAATCTTGTAACATTAATTAAAAACATAATTTGTACATAAGGTAACATTCTTTTCTTATTTATTTAAAACTAGCTGACCCGACAAACTTCGTATCGCCTCAGAATCAATAACTTTTGTGTTAACTTATTAGCTGAATTAAATACTGTTTTTTTATTAACTTAAAAATTACACAATGAAGCAATTATCGATGCGCAACTGTCCCTGTTTTGTTTTTGTCAGTATCAGAGATGGATTTGTGTACGGATTTACATTTTTTGTGATTTTCTTACTTTTCCACTTACGGGAATTGACTTTATACGTCTGGGGGAGATTTATTATAATTATTGTATTTTCCTTTGGAGGGGTGCAGGCTCGGAGGGGGTTCACCGTTTGTCTCATTTTCGACTGTTGACATTTAGTGTGTAAGAAAGAGGGGCAGCATTATTTTTTAAGAACAAAAGTTACAGTATTATACGTAATTGTAGCTCTTTGTGTTATTTCTCAACCAAATGCCACAATTAACGCTTATACTCGTTTTTATTATTATTTCTTATGTAACTATAATATTGTGACACGTAATCTGTGTTTATGGTATATTTATACCGTTGATATTAATTTTTTATTTTATTTATTTAATGAAAAGGACATGATTTAATGAATTTCTACGCCAATGAAGAGTACTAGCTCTTGAGCTTGGCGTAGGAGTTATTTTACAAATATTTCATTTTTATAACATACATTTTACTTACAGTATACAATAAATATAAACAATATATAAATATAATATATAAACTACTATTATTTCATTTTTATAACTTAAATTAATCATATTAATAAATAAATAAAAAGAAAAACAATCAGCGCATTGACATTTGACGTTTTTGAATTTTTGGAATTCACTCACTACTCAATATTATACTTACCACAATATTTCTGTAAGATGAGAATTCGTTCCATACAAAATGTACCAGGAAAAGAATTTTCTTCATAATTTTTTTTTTTTTAATTTTTCCAATGTTTTAATAGTTATTCTGCTATTCGGGGCGGAGAAAAATCCAAAAAGCCAAAAATCATAAAAATCGGTCCAGCCGTTCTTGAGTTATAAATGGTGTAACTCATCCGACTTTTTTATATATTAAGATTTATTTAAATTACTGAAAAATAAAAAAATTAATGCTGTTATTTTTTATATTTTTTACTACGGCTTCCATTCCAACAGTTAGGCCCAATTGCTTCATCATTGCCCATCAAATGGCCATTCACAGGCATTTTGATTTTTAAGGTTCCCTTTAAATGCCGTTTCTAACTCCTTTCAGCTTTAAACTAATTTTAATCAGCAGAAGGAGACAACTATCATTTTGTTAAGCCAGTCAGCAGAGGCCCTTAGGAAAAAATCCCTCGGAGCCTATTTCGTCTTTGAGAATGCCGCACAAAGGATATTTTTAGGGATATTAAGGATAGGCAGTTCTAGGAATCCATTCCTCCCTGGTGATGGGGCAAAGTGATGGGTCAAGAGAGTCCGGCTGGAAAGGTCTGGATGAGGTCTCCCTCAACTATTATCTCCAGATCCGCTCCGCCACAAAGCAGGTGAGCAAACGCATTCGCCGCCAAGACCTAGACAAACCTCAACCTATGAACCCGGGCACCCATCCTAAGTTACCAAACATAGCGAACCTTTGGCAGGGGTATTGGTTATCCAATAAATGGTTCCGGGGGCAGCCGTCCCAAAACCCAAATTAAGGTATGTTGTGAAGCTGAAGTTGAAAGGGGGGGACGAGATGAGTAAGAGGTAGATACCAAAAACGGCTAAAGCCATTTCAAGCAACGTTTCAATTCTGAATGGTGGTCTTCCACCAGGGCGATACCGAGAGTATTTTCCACTCTGGAACGTGCCGGAAATATACCTTATATATTTTAAATCATTGAATTGTGAAAACACAATAAAATTTACTTGCGCACGCCGGGATTGGAACCCGCCACCTGAGCCTTGCCCCTCGACCACTCCTCGTGCAACGGGGTCCTTTCAAATGTAAAAAATGGCGCGGAATAGCCATCTGAAGACATTTGAATTTCTGCGAAACAACGGGGCCTTAGATTTTCATTCCAATTAAGTGAGATTGACATTCTAACCAGAAAAGCGTAAACATAACAGAACGTAAGTCACTCATAATCAACCATATTTTCTCTTTCTCAAGGGGTTTGGCTTGAATACTTTAGAGCTAATTTAAAAAATCTTTAGAGTTAATTAAAAGAAAAAAAAACAATGGCTATAATATAAAATGATACCGAAAAAACAGCGGCGTGCAGTGGATGATGTTAGTTATTTATTAATACATATTAACAATGTAAGTTATATATTACATACTCCTCGGCTAATCTAAATCTAAACTAACTCTAACCATCCCGCCGCGCCGTTTCATAAATCGCCTCATGCATATTCTTCTGTTATTCTAACTTTTAAAGTGACTCGGCAAGCCTTCGACTCGCAAGATCTTGCCATGTCTTCCTCGGGCGTTCCAACTTCTTCTACCATTCATTCCTGTCATATGTATATTCTCTTTAAACTCCGTCTTGGTGCATTCTACATGACTAAACCAAATAAGCGTCCCTTTCTTCATTGTATGCATTTTTTATTTATTTTATTTTAAATTCACATTTTCAGTTATACTACATAACCAATAACAAACATTTTATTTTATTAAGTAATAAGAGCGTTTTTGAATATGTTGAATATTTAGTTGAAAAATATCTATATCAGGGGACAGGTAATTTAGTAACAGAATCATTTTTCCAAGCGGCATTACAAATGGTAAATTAGTTCCGCATCTCGGAACAACAAAAATTCTGTATCTGCGCGCTCTTGTGAAGTTGTCGGGGATATAAAACTCAATTTTTGTATTATATCGGGAATGATGTTACAGTTTAGAAGTTTATATGCTGTTGTCAGCAAAGCAGTTTTCCTTCTATCGGCGAGGCTATTAATAGCCATTATGCTGGACAAAAAGGCTGATTGATATAATCAGGGGTAATATCCAAATTCCCTAAGACATAAATATCTCAGAAACTTCTATTGTACTTTCTCTATCATTATCTACAATTTCTCTATCACTACCTTAATCTTACAATAATCTTGCATCATTTCTCTTAAGTTTACATTAATCTTGCATTATTTCCAGATCTTCACATTTTAATGGTTTTTCCACAAATACGTCTCAGGGATCACATTTTTAAATAATTCCTTCTCTTTTCATCCGTCGTCTGTCAGTTCAATGCCTCATTGCTGTAAACCAGGAATTAAGTCAACTCTACATTTTGGACTGTTAGCCATGATCAATGTGTTTGCATTATAATATGCGAGGTGTGTGAATAACCCCCAGACCCCCTGAGCTTAATACTCACAGATATGATTATGAAATCTACTTGCACGGACAATGTATCACAAAGAATAGCGATCAGACCAAATCTCAAGGGAAAAAACAGATTCACAACCTTGTATGCAGTCCTTTGCAGCTTGGAGGCCTCCGTAATTTCATCCAATCAAACGTCAGTGCAATCATTTTGTGACTTGAAACTTGAAGTATTTAGTTGTCAATCTTACACAACATTTGATTTCACAATGAAAACCAAAATTTTCCAAAAAACAGGTGATGACAGTTATTTACTTGTTCGGATACTATTTTTAAAACAAACCATTTTAGGTGTATCTGTTAAATCCAAAGAGTGTATAACTACCATTCTTGTGATATAAATATATTTAATTATTTTTTCGAACAAACAAACAAAAACATATTGTAATGCCTAGCCTAACCAGGGTGGTAAAATAATTAAAACACAAACCATCTTTTTATTTCTATAGTACTTCAGTTCGTTTTATATATGATTTGTAATGTATTATTGGATAAGATGCTATAAACAAATAAGTGAAATAATATAAAATCTGAATTTATTGTGAATCATATTTTCGCAAGTCTTGACTTATATTCCCGTGGGTCATGACTCATGAAGTCAAGAGTGATGATTTTTCCTACTTATCGTCGTCTGGGAGACAATAACTCGAAAACGTGAGATAGTTACGAGTAATACCGTCTATGAATTTCGGAAAACTCATCTTAAGATACGCCTAGGCCCATCCTAATTGGGTTCATTTTAAATGTCTAGTCAACGCTTAGCAATCTGAAAACTTCCTCTGAAATATAGTTTTTTTTTTATGTCGGCCAAGAAAGCGATAAGACGAACTTGTCAAAAAGTATTATTATATTAAATACAATATTGAAGGAAGTATTTTTTCGTCGAATTCCTTTTTTTATTTATTAACATAATTATTTTTTTCATTTTTTTTATTTAGTTATGATTGGATGAAAGTCGCGTATTTGCGATTTTTTTTTTTATATTATCTATATTATCTCGTATATAAAGAAGAGTATCAGTGGTGGACACGCAAAGGGAGGGCGTCTTGGATTTGATTTGTGTACAAAACTACAGTTTTGTTCCGAAACTAATGAAATTTTGCTCACTTGAACTTACATTCATTTTCGAAAAACTCTATGCAAAGCCAAGGCAACCCTGCGAATTTCAGTTAGTTATATTATATAATAAAAGAAGTCTAAATGTGTTTTTTTTTGTAACATTCGTTTTCTAAAGAAATTATTTTTATCAAATCACCCACGTTTTATGCGATGCTTCCTTAATATAACGTATTAATGTTTTTAAACCATTTTGAAGGTGTGTGTAAATATTTTTTTATCTAGGTTTGTAGGGGTTTTTAGTAGGTCTGGTATAACCAGTGTATTCAAACTAGAAATCAACACATATGTTTAAATCTTTTGCTCTGGTGTAGTTTAATTTTCAGTCATACCAAATGCAGGGTTAAATTAAAACCTCTCAAGGCTTCTTATATCTACTATATTGCTGTATACAGGATGTACCTTTTTTATTCAAAGCTACGAAACCTTCGGGCAAGAGTCTTTGCTATGGAAGACGATGGGAAAGGTAATTAACTTTTCTAAAGATAGGCAGAATCTCTCTGCCTGATGAGGGATTTTAAGGGATGCAAAACAGCTTGAAATTGAAATTATTAAGTACTACGTACAATTATGTCCGAATAACGTGTTTTTCACACTTTTTGTTTGCTAATAAAATTTTAATTTTTTTATAATGGTGGTGATGTTTTTTTGTTGACAGTGCTAATTTCTCTATTTTAACGTAACACGAATTATGATTACCAATGCTACATTTGCGAGTGAAAAATATTTTTGAGTTCCATGACAGTTGATCCGATGATAGTTGCCCCCCCCCCCCCCCCCCCCCCCGGCGTACTTATATTTAATGTGCAGTCGGTTTAGGGAAAATACGGTGGACCTAATTACATAAAATATAACTAAGTGATCCCGAAGGGATGTGTAGACGGGATGTACCGCCGAATAATAAAAGAATAATACATATTTTCATTCAAATGCATCAAGGAAAAATCTGCTTTTCTATATACTGTGTGTACCAGCGCATAAATACAAAAAAATCGACACTATGTGTAAATTCGTTTGATATTCATAGCAATTTAATATTAAGGGTTTTTTTTTGTCGATTTTGATATTTTGAAATTGGTACATAATGCACAAAAAATTATAATTTTATAGTAAATATCAATAGCGAACTGTCGAGTATATTGTTGTTGTTTTTTTTTCTTATATTTTTGCTGCCACATTATCCAAAATACTTTCAAAATTTTCTTACGTCTACTGACATTGTTTGGAGTTAAAAATATGAAATTTTGGTCTCTAGGACTTTTCGATGTTTTTCTTTTCAACTTGAAACATTAAGAAAATCCGTAGGTGGCGTGAGGTTATTCGGCTGAGAGACCAGTGACCACATGCTGCAATTTTTTTGGTTGGTTTTCAAAAAACTTAAAAAAAAACACATTAAAAATTCTCCAGATTCCTAAATTTCATTTATATTTTTTACTCCAAATAATGTCAGGAATCACGGATTTAAGTAAGAAAAATGCGTCACTTAACACCCTGCAGAATAATTTGTTTGTCAATTGAAAACATTTATTTGTCAATTGATAATTACACTTTACACATTCCTGTAATGTGTAATTGATGTAATGACGAAAACACACAAAATTCAGATGCAGCTGGTTTCAGAAGCGCCTCTAATACGTGTAATATATAATAAATAATTCAAAGAAAATTAAAATTAAATCGATTAAAATTAAATTAACTAAAATTAATATTGAAATGATATCAAATTTAAAGTAAACAAAATAATCACAAAAACCACTCACACAAGTACTTATTATCCACTTCATTAGACATATTATAACCAATTAAAACATCCTAAACCCACTTTTAAAAATGAAATCTGAAATTTATTTATACGAAAACTTCCTTAACTTCTCTTATATAAATGCAAAACAGCTTCAGTTTTTAACCCGAAGAAATATGTATTATACGTGTATATTTTTTGTTAATCCGATTTAACGCCTAAAACGTTATTTCTTCAAATATAAGTTAAAATGTAAAAGAAACTAAACTGCTTATAAACTTTTCAAATAAAAGTTGGTACATAATATTAAAAGTTATCACAAAATTTAAAAGATTAAAAGGTTCAAGTTATTAAAAATACATATTTTAAAACCTAGAGTTTCGGCTTAAAAAAAATTATTAGATAATTGTGTGGTTAGGCATATTTCCTACAAATTGAAAATTAAATATTTTTGATATATTCAATATTAAGGATTTGCAATCAATTTTTAAATGAAATTTTAGACTTAAATTCATGTGAATCTAATTTGGTTGTTATATATATGTCATTTTCAAGGTTAAAATAGTTTTCACCGTTGGAATGTTTCAAAACTGGCGGGGTACGAGTGACGTCATACGTACCTCGGTTTTGTCGATTAACCCGTGTGCGAGTCCATGCAACGCTTTTTTTTAAACAATGTTTTTAAAGGCCTTACATATAAAATATTTCGTTTTATTTGCTCGTTTTTAAAATAAAACTAATTGATTTAATAATTACTTTTTCTGTTATTTATCAGCACGGATATCTGAAGATGTTATGAGATCACAGTTACAACATTTACCTTTTTGGACTTGCATCCGTGTGCTTCTCGGGTACAGATATTTTATTAGGCAAATGTACTACAAACGTTATCGTCAACTCGCCTTTCGTTGTTTTATGTAAAAATAATTTATAAAATTTCTCAAAGTTTCATTTTTTTTTCCAAATTGCGGTCGGAAATTTTGGTTTCTTAAGGTGTACATTTTAAATATTTTAGATTTGAATATAAAGCGTGGGATTTTCTCTTTCTAACACATTTATTATTATATATTTCTTCACTTAAGTTCTTATTTAGGTAAATCTCTCTAGATATGGACTTAATTTGTGGAAAATGCTGTCGTAAAATTTATGGACTGGTATATATCGCACGTAATAATATCTTATTTAGACCGAAAATAAACGATTTAACCTCTTTATTCAAAATACGAAACTCTAAATTCGACTGTTGTGAACTCCTGAAACTCATAAACCTACGAATACCCACAGTAACAATACAAAACACACTATTCTACTGCAGCATTCATAAACGTAAGCTCTCTCCGGTACAACGATTTCACGCTACGGGAAATCAATACTTAGGTGATGTTGAGATATTTGATAACAACTTGGCGAGATTTATAGATCATGTAAAATACCTATTCCAACACTATTCCTAAACACATCTTGTATTTTTATAAACCTATCTTATTGCCGTATTTTTCAGTTTTTGTTTCTTGTATTTTTATGACATGTGTGCATTTTTTTTTATTTATCGTCATCAAGTTTAATATGTAAAACTCCATTTTAATTTTTATTTCATTTATATATTCAATATATAAAATGAATAAAAATAAAACTGCATTTTTTTATCTAATGTAATATATTTTTCATTGTTTCTTTCTTTAGTTTCAAAATTATCTGTGATATTAAAATTGTACAACCAATCACGTAATAGCCCTCTGGGCGTTAAATAAAAAAATAAATTAAAATAAATAAAATAAAAAGAAGCTCAAAAAAACATCACGTTCCCTAAATGAACGTTAATTAAAATGAATATCAGTAGAAACATTGTGCGATTAGATTACACTGATAAAGATACAAAGGTATGTTAGTAGTTCAATTAATTTCATAAATAAAGTGTTTGTGCGTAGACATTTTAATTAATACTAATATCGTGAAAGTATCACGCAAACTTCCGGTATTAGGGCGATAATCACTATAATAATTAACCTCAAATATTGGGGTCAAACGTGACAAATTCAAAATTTACCCGGCTCATTGGTGCTTCCTTCACCATGGGAATTAACATTATCAAATGAATGCGTGATACATAAATTTTCCGTATTAACCCAACATTGGTAACTTTGTAGTTGTAAATATGAAAATACAATGAGAGAAATCAAAATCAAAATTATCGATTTTTTAAGGAGTTATTTTGTCTAACAAAAAATTCGTAATGTCGAGAAATGAGGCAAATAAGTTGGGGCAAAAGTAATGTAGTAATGTAAATGTGCCATAATTTTTGCAAATGGCGTTAAATGTCATTGTGCTTTGATATTTATGTCGTAGAGTAGACAGATTAGCGATGGGAACAATCGATGAAATATCGATGTTGCGTCGATCTTTTTTACCATCGACGCATTTCGATATATTGTCATAAATAAATCGATTCTTGAACAATCGATTCTCGTATCGATGTCAAAGAAGCGCTGTGATTGGTCATTAATCGATGAGAGCTAAGCGTTGTGATTGGTCAGAATTAATCGAAATGTTAAACCGATATAATCGTAGTACTCAAACGTCAAAATTTACTCGGAAATGGAATCGATGCAAGGCAAGCGCTGTGATTTGTAAGAATTCATCGATGTGAGATAAGCGTTGTGATTGGTCAGAATTAATCGATACGTTAAACCGAGACAATCTTATTATCTAAACGTGAATTGTAAACGACGATTGTTAAAGATGGTGACCCGACAATTCGTCCTGCGACAATTCATCCGGCGACAGTTCATCCTGTTAAACTGATGTAATCGTAGTACCTACTCAAACGTCAAAATTCACTCGGAAATGGAATCGATGTCAAAGAAGTGCTGTGATTGGTCAGAATTAATCGATGTGAGATAAGCGTTGTGATTGGTCAGAATTAATCGAAATGTTAAACCGATATAATCGTAGTACTCAAACGTCAAAATTTACTCGGAAATGGAATCAATGCAAGGCAAGCGCTGTGATTTGTAAGAATTCATCGATGTGAGATAAGCGTTGTGATTGGTCAGAATTAATCGATACGTTAAACCGAGACAATCTTATTATTTAAACGTGAATTGTAAACGACGATTGTTAAAGATGGTGACCCGACAATTCGTCCTGCGACAATTCATCCGGCGACAGTTCATCCTGCGACAGTTCATCCGGCCGACAGTTCATCCTGCCGACAGTTCATCCTGCCGACAGTTCATCCCGCCGACAATTCATCCGGTGACAATTCATCCTGCCTGATCATTTAGAAGATTTTTATTAAGTAAGTATGCAAAGAGGATATACGGCCGTACAACCAAAATCGATATACTTATATCTGAAGGCATCTTGAGTGGAAATCCGCTGTAAAAATATTTTCACTAACAATAATTTCGACTCTCCGAAGAAGCATGCGTGAATAACAAAATACGACATACTTATACTTATAGGTTATATTTATAGGTTAGGTTAGGTTAGGTTAGGTTAGGTTGAATTGTCAGGATGAATTGTCGCCAGATGAATTGTCGGCGGGATGAACTGTTGGCAAGATGAACTGTCGGCAGGATGAACTGTCGGCCGGATGAACTGTCGCAGGATGAACTGTCGCCGGATGAATTGTCGCAGGATGAACTGTCATGGAACCGTTAAAGATTGACATGGTGATTATTTTTCATAAGTAGGTAAATGGGTTATTTTGAGGTTATTTATCGATTTGGTTGGTGTATATTTGATTTATCTAATTTCATTGAGGAATACTAGTTAGTAAAAAAAGAAGGTGTGTGACTATAAAATATTGATGGTTTATTCTAAAATGTGTTATCAGCGCTAGAATTAGAGACTTCTGTACAGAGATATCATTATTCAATAAACACCGATTGCCAAAAAACAGTTTGGTGACTGTTTTAATTTTTAATACATAAGTTTCCTACAATCTAAATGTCATTTTGAGGTTACGACGCAGAATCAGAATTATGGCAACATCTATAAAATTACATTATCTATAAGAATACGGATCTAAGAAACAGTTTCAAGGTCGGGCCGGATCATAGATTATAGATAGTAAAGTATTATTGTAAATGATAGAAATTAATAATGTTGCTTGTAAAGAAATCATTGCCAGCAATGAAAAATATAGAAATGTAAGATGCCATACCGAAGTACCATACTTTGCCCGTGAACACCCCAACCCCCTCGCTGCGAGAAAAAATACTGCCCTTGACCGCAGTTATTGCTCCTGAACTCCGAGCGATTAATCGATTAATCATTCGATTCTTTTGATGTTTCGATGGAAAAAATGTTTCGATCATTCCCATCGCTAAGACAGCTTGATAATTAGATTAATACTTACAACAAGCAATGGAGCGATACACACCTAAAGAATGCGAAATGATTGATACTGCTTATTTGACCAATTTCCCGGACGAGTGATCTCCCGTTTTAACGATTTGAACTGGCCGACCAGATCGCCAGATTTGACGACGCCAGACATCTTCGGGGCTTTTAAAAGTCTCGCGCTTACTCCGACAAATCTCAAACCTTGCAAATCTTGAAAGCCAACATTGAAGAAGAAATCACCAATTTGGAGCCAGATGTTTTGCGAGGAACAATTCAAAATGCGGTAAAACGAGCACAAATGTGCATCAACGTAGGAGGTGGTCATTTTTCCGATATCATTTTTTTAATTTAATGTAATTAATTTTACACCTTCAAATAAACTTTCCGTGAAAACTGAGCCCAATTTTTTTTTTTAATTTCTAATTAAATGGAAGCCAATTCACATTATGACATTACGTTTGCCCCACCTTGTACTATGATTACGTTAACAAAAGGAGATCAAATACACCGATACTGACTGGAGTCCGGGCTTTACACATAGCTTTCGAAATCAAAAGTAAACAGTGACCACCCTCTTGTTTTAAAGGTAACATGTGCAAAATTTCATCAACCTCGGCAAAAAACTGTAGTTTCGCATACAAATCAAATCCACACCGCCCGCTTGCCAGCCCGCTCGTCCACCACACACAGATTATATATTTCAACCAATTTACACAAAACCTTAACAAATTATATACCTAAACCTTCCTCGTGAATCACTCTATCTATTGGTGAAGACCGCATGAAAATCCATTCAGTAGTTTTGAGTTTATTGCGAACCGACAGTCAGACTCGGCGGAGGACTTTAGGACTTTATTTTATAATGTGTAAAAAATATTGTTACAGAAATCTTTTTAAAAATAGAAATTATGCTTTTGTTAATAACTACCTAAATTAATCTTTCAAAATTTTCAATGACGTATACTGAAAATAGCCGCGATGGTCTAAAATATCCGTGTAAATAAGTGTAAACGTCTTTACCGTAATTTCTGATTTAAAGTTATAAATATAATTAACATTAAAAAAATAGTGGGTATCCTTTTAGCTGCATATTTATTGTAAAGGTTTTAAAATTAGTGTTATTTTAACGGTTGACCTTCATTTAAAAATACACGTTTTAAAATTTGTTTCATATTTTACTGAATTTTTGTAAGTGCTGAAGCATTAAATGAAGAGAAAAAACGTCCACAATAAAATACGACATTGGCAAAATGTCAACTAAATACTTGCACGGAGGTACCTAATAGTGTGTTCTTAATTTTTTTGTAAATAAAGTAATAAATTTATTTTCGGTGGAATTTTTGCAACTAATTTTTTAGAACAATTTCTTGAATGTATAAAGTATTCTAAATTTAAACAAATATGCATGTGAAGCTACGCAGTTATGCGCCTCGTATCTTTCGAAGTAGAAATTTGATGGTATAGAGCAGTGATGAGCAACCCGCGGCCCGCGGGTCCGTTCCGTGTGGCCGCAAGACTTGTCGTACTTTCCATTTGGCTAATAATTTTTTTTTTAAATAGGGTGTAGGAATTTTCAACGATTTCTGTTGATTTGCAAAGGGGTCTAGCGGAAAACTTTAGTCTTTCTTCAAAGTTTTCTTACATATTCCTCTAAAGACAAACTTCGTGGTTCGACCATAAGTGTAGAATGAAAATTTCTGATAATTTCAGTTATCTATTTTCTACGAATTTATCCACTGTAATGTAAGAAATTATTTTTATTACCCTATTGTTTATTACTAGCCTTTGTGTAAAAATGTGTACACATTATGTAAAAGCCCCATGGGCGTAGAAAGGAGCAACATATATATGTTGTAAATTCTCCTTCGCAACGCAAAGCTTTTCTTGTTGACGCAATTGAAAGGTTTCCGTTTTATAAAATACCAAAAGTGACTTCTTGATTAGATTTTGTTTAACTTTCCAAACGACAAAATCAATAATTGCCCAAAATTGACAGTAAGTATTTTTTATTTGTTCTATAATACTTAAGAATGATAAAAATAGACAGCCTTGGAAATATAAATTCTTCGCCTGCTTTGTTTTTTTTTATAATTTTCTCCAGATGAAAATTTTGGTCATCACTAGTAAAAACGGAAGACGATTAAGTCAGAGACGGGAGTTGCAGAGGTTACGAAATGAGAGTTTTGGCCTGCTATTGACTGCGGCCGCAGAGGTGCTGGATAGTGTACAAACAACAGTTGACGTCGAATATATTAAGATCACTTAATCGTCGCAAACTGTTACTCATTCGTTGTCGATTTGCAGTCATGCTAGGGAACGTTGACAAGTTACCGAAAGTTATCCTATCAATCCTTATCGACCGACTACTGGGGGGCCTCAGTTTCCGATCCAACAAGTATACCATTCAATTTGAAAATATGTGTTTATTAAAAAAAGAAACGTTCAAGCTTTAATTTTAACATTCATACGAAAAAGTTTCCGATCCATCAAGGATACCATTCAATTTGAAAACATGTGTTTATTAAAAAAAGATCAAGCTTTAATTTTAACATTCATACGAAGAAGTTTCCGATCCATCAAGGATACCATTCAATTTGAAAACATGTGTTTATTAAAAAAAGATCAAGCTTTAATTTTAACATTCATACGAAGAAGTTTCCGATCCATCAAGGATACCATTCAATTTGAAAACATGTGTTTATTAAAAAAAGAACAAGCTTTAATTTTAACATTCATACGAAGAAGTTTCCGATCCATCAAGGATACCATTCAATTTGAAAACATGTTGTTGCGGCGGGTAGCAAATGACCCCTCTCAAGATCGAGGGATCAAATGCTGCGTTTTGTGGACTGTAAAATTGCGGCTCTTAATTACCTATTTTATTATATTTTTCTTCGCACTTACCCAGACTGCTTCCCACTTCGTTCAGTGTTCACTGGAAAGGTAGGTATGTTAGTTTGGGAGAGATGGGAGAGATGGAAGGGAATGGCGATTGGGAATGAACGTTTGATCGCGAAATAATGAGCGAGAATGGATGACGCGTGGCGATGGTACTTGCGAATAGCTGCGAGATTTAAAGTTCACTTTGCGGTTTGATTACTAAAACTGTAAAGGCGGTGCGGTTTTAGGACTTCTGTCCTGTGCGGCGAGGTAAATTCAACTGAGGCAGAGGGCACCAAATAGGTAGTTTCAAAAGGCAACATGTAACAATAAAGGCGTGAACATGCCCCCCCGCCTTGACCAAGTGGTCAAAAGAAAAAGACAAATACAAAAAAAGGAGAAACGCGATGCGATAGGATTCAACGAACAATTGACGTTTGAAAATAAAACAAATTGAGCATAAGCATCCAAAAATATAAAGAAATAAAATAACAACAATGGAAGGCAAAGACCCCAATGGTCGCCAAGCAAAACAAAAAAAAAAAAAAAACAAAAAAATTGAAATAGAATAAGTATTTCTATTTTAGATTTACCCCTGTATATCAGTTTAGACATACATGTGGTAAATCAGCAATTAACGGAGGTGGTGATGCTGAAGATGTTATCTTATGGTAAACAATGCATTTCGAAAGTTGTGAAGGAATCTTATTTCGTACCACTATTATCCAAAACTTCCGCTGAATAGTGAATTGAAGGCTTCGCGGGTCAACGTGAGAATATAGTTGATGATTATAATCTATAATTAAATAAGCTAAAAGACAGATTTTCGGAAATAAGATGGGAAATTTGTTTTCGTATGACAGATCTGAGTATTTGAGTCGACCGCGCACCCTGATAATACCGCGGCTATCAAGAAACGATTTGAAGTTTAAAATGTACGTTGAACATGGAACGTTATTTCGCATGTTACGTATATCGACAGAAAAATATTTTTCCTGTTCGATGCGTATGATTTTCAAAAGCGAGTCATTAAATTCACGAGAGCTAAGATAAGTTGAGTTTGTATTATCCGTACCAGGAAGTTTACGACAATTGTTAACGAAACGCATTATCCATGCGACTACGCGTTGCAATTTATTAAACGAAGAATATTTGCTAATAATTGAATTAGGTACAATTTGAGATGATACAAGCGCTTCAAGGTTGCGAGTTTTGATTTCTGGTGGATCAGCTACGCGAGAACACATGCCAAAAGTAATTGGCGGTTCATACTGATTGGTTTTCAATTCCGGTAACTGTTCCGAATTTGCGTGCTTAAATGGCGCAATAGGCCACTCGGAATACGGCTGACAAAGCCATTTTGGACCATTCCACCAAATATCATTTGCCATCAATTGTGATGGTAGCATACCTCTCGACAGACAGTCGCTACGGTTCTCAGCACCTGCGACATGATAAAAATGACTACTATGCAAATTTTCGTGTATTTTTGCTACACGATTGGCAACAAAGGTTTGCCAGCGGTGAGGTGATGAATGAATCCAACTTAAAGTTACAGTCGAATCAGAAAAGGCAAATATTGAATGAACAATAAACCTCGCGGAGTAATTATTAATTACCCTTTTCAACAGTTGCGATAACAATAATGCTGCGCATAATTCTAAGCGTGCTAAGGAGACGACCTTTAACGGTGCTACCCTTGATTTGGCGCAAACTAATTGAACCTCAATTCGGTTATCAGGAGTGGTCACCTGAGCGTATATCACTGCTCCGTATGCCTTTTCGCTCGCATCCGCAAACCCAACGAGTTTTAACGTGCATCCTTCAGCGACTCCTACATGACGTGGAATCCGAATTGACGATATTGACGGCAATTCTGCGTTGAACTGCTGCCACTGGCGTGATATACTCGTGGGTGGGGTTTCGTCCCAATCGATTTTTAAAATCCACAGCTCCTTTATCAGAAGCTTGGCTTGTACAATTATA
The DNA here is from genome assembly GCA_929108145.2 of Limnephilus rhombicus. NCBI lineage: Eukaryota > Metazoa > Arthropoda > Insecta > Trichoptera > Limnephilidae > Limnephilus > Limnephilus rhombicus. The sequence goes on from OV815279.1 coordinate 27,469,839, forward strand.
GGCGCCACCAGACCCATCACGTCAAAGAGTCTAGCGACAGATGATAAAATATTGCGTTTGGTACAAGTTCGATTGTCTGGAGTGACTTCAAATGCGAAAATGTCATCCGAAGGATGCCAGCGTAGGCCAAGGATTTTTAGCGATGCATCACTATCGAAAGTTACACTTTGCGACAAGCGAAGTTCCAATGGAATATTTTCTAATACTTTGCTGGAATTGGATGCCCACTTAGTGAGTTGGAATCCTCCTGACTGGAAGAGCTCAATCAACTCTCCAGCCGCGCGGATAGCTTCTTGCTCATTTAAAGCAGAGCTAGCGATGTCGTCTACATAAACGTCACGATTGATAATATCCCTTGCCATAGGGAAGCGAGCGCCTTCATCTAACGTTAACTGTTTGATTGCTCGAAGGGCTAAGAACGGGCTGCACTTAAGGCCAAATGCCACGCGATTGTATTGATAAGCCTGAAGCGGCTTTTGCGGATCGAATCTATATAAAATTCGTTGATAACGACGATCTTCTTTGCGAACATTTATACATAAATACATTTGACGAACGTCGGCGGAAATTGCGATAGGAAAAAGGCGTAAATTCAGAAGAATGCAAAATAAATCATTTTGTAGGCTTGGTCCCGTGTGTAAAATGTCATTTAAAGATAAATCATTTTTTGTTTTTGCGCTTGCGTCAAGAACCACTCTCACTTTCGTGGTCATTTTATCCTCACGCCTAACTGCGTGATGCGGAATGTAGTACGCGTTTTCTGACGGTAAAGCTTCTACCTGGGATAGATAACCTTTGTGAATATGTTCTCTGATCACTTCATCATAGAACGGTTTTAATTCTGGCAGATGCTTAAATTTTCTCTCTAGTGCATAAAACCGATTTTGCGCAGCTTGCAATGAATCACCTAAGTCACACGGGTTGCCTTTGAATGGCAAAGCCACTTCATAAGAACCGTCCTCAAGGCGAGTTGTGGTGCTTTTAAAAATGTTCTCAGTTTCCTTTTCTTCAAGGCTGTGAACCGGTTCTGAACCGATATCTTCGATTTCCCAGAATTTTTGAATTAAATTCTCAATTTCGTGCGTAGCGCAGAAAGTTAAAGTGGTGTTTGATTGAGAATTTACTGGAGCGTCACCCATGAAAACATAGCCTAATGTGGTTTGAATTGCGACTGGAAAACCGGGGGTGATTACCTTATTTGGTAACAACAGTTGAGAGAACAGACTAACGCCAATTAGCAAATCAATTGGACCAGGCATTGCCCAGGTGTCGTCTGCCAGCGGAATATTTATGAACTTATATGACGTCAAGTCCACTTTGCAAGTAGGTAAATTAGCGGTAATTTTATCTAAAACTAGAGCGGTTATGGAGTATTTGAAATAGGGATCAATCCTAGATTGAATTGTCAATGTGACACTTCCTTTTATTGATTGCGTTTTGCCACCTAAGCCCTGGATTGCGAGGCGCGTTCCTGGTCTAACCGCCAGGCCTAATTGTTCACAACAATGTGATGTTATGTAATGCTTTTGTGAGCCTGGGTCTAAAAGACAGCGAACGGTATTCTCTTCACCGTTTCGATCAACAGTGTGAACCTTGGCTGTAGCAAGTACTTCAGTAGTTGCACCTTGTCGAGTGGTTGCTGACATGGTACATACCGAGGGTTCTGACTCGTTAGGTTGAGTTTCTACTTTGGATGTGTTGGTGTTCGCGTGACTGGATTTCTCAAAATGAAGGAGCGTATGGTGCTTGCCATGGCACTTATGACAAGTGCCTTTTGATTTACATCTTGTAGACGTGTGTTGCGGGCTTAAACAATTAAAACATAAAGATTTTTCCTTTACGAAGGAAAACCTTTCCTTTGGTGATAATTTCAAAAATTGTGTACAAGTGTACAGTTGCGTATGGCTCTCATTTTGACAATAAAAGCATTTCGATTGCGTACTTATGTAAGTATGATTTGTGCGGGGTTGAGTTGTGCGTGCAGTTCCACCGGAACTGGTTGTATTTATATTAGCGGTGTTAGGTCCACGAGTTGTTGATGTTCGTTGCAGAATTTTGACCTGATCTTGTACAAACGATACCAATTGCTTGCAGGTGGGAATTTCAATTTCTCGAACTGAGAGCTCAAATGCTTGAGCAGTTTGCGACTCTAATTTTTGTAAAGCGAATTGCAGTAATATAAAATCCGAAAGATCCTCTATTCCTAATTGTTTTAGCGCGGCGATGGATGCTGAATATTTTTCTATAAAAGCTGTCAAACTATTTGCGTTGTGTGTTACGGTTTTGGAATGAAATATATTATTCAGGTAGTGCGTGGCAAGTGATCGCTTATCTTGATATTTATTAACTAGCGTATCCCAGATTATTTTGTACGTGTCTCCAGTTGGCACTAAACCTGACGTAACATTTTTCGCGGTTCCAGTTAATTTTCCAATCAAATATTGAACGCGTTGGGAATCAGATAATTGTTGATTTAAATGAACATTTGTTTTAAACATCTCATAGAACAGATTCCAATTTTCGGCGCGACCGTCAAAGGTGGGTAGCTCGATACAAGGTAGCTTAATAGAATTATTATTATTAGCAGCACATGCACTTGTAGACGCTTTCGGCTCTGTAGCTAAATTTGTTTTTAAATTGTTTCTTGTGCGTAGAATACGTGTGTATAATTCTTCAAATTGTTCCCAACTCGAATAATCTGGTTCAGAATTTGGGTTTAACGTAACCGTATTCTCGTTAATTTGATCAATAATTAATTCAAATTTATTTTTAATTTCCCTTATACTCTCAGATTCTGACATAAAAAATTCAAATGAACGCGATGCTTCGAAACTAGCTGGCAAGTTTTTTGCAAGCACAGCTATATTTTTAACCCTTTTTAGAATAATTTCGCTTTTACCTTTTAGTAAAACTAATTGTCTTTTTAATTGGTCCTCCATTTTTAGAAATATTTGTAAACCAAAGTTTTAATTATTTAGAAAATAATGTGCAACAGTGCGGTTTTTGCCTTACTGAGTTGGTGTACTGAACGGTGATACAACACAGTGGACAAGTTATTTACGAAATAATTAATTATATTGTAAATATCTTAATGACTCATAAATACGCGATGTTCATAAGTAAATACGTACGTTGGTATCTATGTAGATATTTGTGACTATTCCAGTGAGCAAGTAGTTACCAGTTAGCAATAGTACCTAGTTAACTATACCACAATAAATCGAAAAGATAAATAATAATGGTAAGTTTATGCGATATGCGGTGTATAAATTTTCGACAACAATACTTGACAAGAATAAAATAATGACCCAAAATATCAAATGAATAACTTGTAGATATTGTGATAATTTTGGATAGCGGGTAGAAACTATAAGTTCAAATGGCAGGTAGGTGTGACAATATGACACTGACAATCTCAAATTGCGGGTAGGTATTGTAATAATGATTTCAAACGAATATTGCTCATTGAATCCTTCCGTAAACATAATAAAATAAATACATCGATGTTATGCGGCTCGAATGGCCAAATGTTGCGGCGGGTAGCAAATGACCCCTCTCAAGATCGAGGGATCAAATGCTGCGTTTTGTGGACTGTAAAATTGCGGTTCTTAATTTACCTACCCGCAAAGTGAACTTTAAATCTCGCAGCTATTCGCAAGTACCATCGCCACGCGTCATCCATTCTCGCTTATTATTTCGCGATCAAACGTTCATTCCCAATCGCCATTCCCTTCCATCTCTCCCATCTCTCCCAAACTAACATACCTACCTTTCCAGTGAACACTGAACGAAGTGGGAAGCAGTCTGGGTAAGTGCGAAGAAAAATATAATAAAATAGGTAAATTAAGAACCGCAATTTTACAGTCCACAAAACGCAGCATTTGATCCCTCGATCTTGAGAGGGGTCATTTGCTACCCGCCGCAACACATGTGTTTATTAAAAAAAGAAACGTTCAAGCTTTAATTTTAACATTCGTACGAAGAAGTTTCCGATCCATCAAGGATACCATTCAATTTGAAAACATGTGTTTATTAAAAAAAGAAACGTTCAAGCTTTAATTTTAACATTCGTACGAAGAAGTTTCCGATCCATCAAGGATACCATTCAATTTGAAAACATGTGTTTATTAAAAAAAGAAACGTTCAAGCTTTAATTTTAACATTCGTACGAAGAAGTTTCCGATCCATCAAGGATACCATTCAATTTGAAAACATGTGTTTATTAAAAAAAGAAACGTTCAAGCTTTAATTTTAACATTCGTACGAAGAAGTTTCCGATCCATCAAGGATACCATTCAATTTGAAAACATGTGTTTATTAAAAAAAGAAACGTTCAAGCTTTAATTTTAACATTCGTACGAAGAAGTTTCCGATCCATCAAGGATACCATTCAATTTGAAAACATGTGTTTATTAAAAAAAGAAACGTTCAAGCTTTAATTTTAACATTCGTACGAAGAAGTTTCCGATCCATCAAGGATACCATTCAATTTGAAAACATGTGTTTATTAAAAAAAGAAACGTTCAAGCTTTAATTTTAACATTCGTACGAAGAAGTTTCCGATCCAACAAGGAAACCATTCAATTTGAAATTTGTGTTTATTAAAAAAATAAACTTTTAAGCTTCAATTTTAACACTCACATGAAGAATTTATTTTGTTTGTGTAAACACCGTACAAAAGTCATAATTTCCAACCAACCAGTAGGACTGTGTGATCAGTAATCGGGGTATATTGTGAGGGTGGAGGTAGTGGATAGAAGAAGTAGATGAGGAAGAGGAAAAGAAAGTACAGCCATTTCAAGCAAAGTTTCATTAATTCATTAATACTGAATGGTGATATTTCATCAGGGCGATACTGATTGTACCTTCCACTACGATATGGAAATGTAATTTATTTACATAGAGAAGTACCTACATACCTCTTTATTTTTCTGGTTTCCATGCATTATTAACAGTTAGAGTCTGTCAAATAAGAGTAGAAAAATAAAAACTGGAACTACGAAATTTGTAGGCTGGCAACACCAATTTACCTATCAAATATTCTTTTGAAGTGCAATGACACTGATGACACAGATTTAAAATAACTTTTTTTTGTTCTTAAAAAAAAATCGAAGAAGCATTGTTGTTAAGTTACCTACTTAATGACATAAATTTGATTAAATTGTGGTTTACAACGTGATTGGCTTTCATGTAAATTAACATAAATTTGAGTTTAACAGTAGGTAGAAAGGAAGAATCATTAACGGTGAGTTTAGTTACACTACTTGTAGATCTAAAATTAGAGACATGATCTGAAGCCTGGACAACGCTAGTAAGTACTTAAGTTAATATTAAATAAATGTGAGCAGTGAAAAATTTCTAAAGTATGCTTTATATTTTATTACAAAATCGTTATTCTTCATTATATTAACACATAATTGCAAAGATATAATAACAATATACTTATATGCAATTCTAATTTTGAAATCTGTGGAATGAAAAAAAAAAAATTTCACTTTTATGCCTTTTTAATAAAAATGTTGGTTACACAGCTTTTTTTTTTTTTTTTATTATTTCATAAATGTTTACATGATACATTGTTGGTATTTTTTTAACTACTATCATGTATGACTACCACATGTATGACTGTCATGTATGACTACCACAACACGGGCTATTGCCCGTGTTGTGGTAGTCATACATGACATATTATTTTATATAAACAGATAAAAAATATGAGAAGAGGAAAGAAAAAATAACATATTTAGGGATAAATAAAACTAAAAACAGATAAAAATAAAGATATAACAATTAAAAGTAAGCTAAGAAATAAAGAATAAAAAGATAATTTAAAGAATATTGAAATAAACTTTGGTAAGTATTATTATTCTTGAGATAAAATAGAAATAAAAATTATTAGCTTTAGATTATAACCATGATTAGATTTTTAGTATTGACATTTGTACAACAGTGGCACCCTCCTACGTTTTCTAATCTTATTTGACAGACTGTGTGTTTCGTAAAATGTTCAAATATTTAAAAGTGAGGGTCCCTCAGGTAAGCAGCGCTTTATGGGAGGTGAAAGTTATCTGCGGCTCGAGTGAAATAAAAAAATAAGATTAACCCAATCTCCGGGGTAATCGTAAGTCTACACAACTAGAACTAGAACTAGAAGTGCCAAGAGCCCCCAAGACTCCTATAAATCTAGTTGTTTTACCAAAAAAATAGCTACCATGTAATAGCTAGCATAAGCTTTAGAAAATCAAATTATTTCCTTTAAAAAAAATTGTGTGCAAATCTAAGAATAACAAACTAAAAGCTTTTTTATTATTGACTACAGATTTATTATAGACTACATAAAATACTTTTAGTTATTATATTTATGTAATCTATAATTAAGTTTTTTGTCATTAGACATTTTCTTTAAAAACTTGAAATCACGGTGTTTCACGTCGAAACTTTTTTTACAGAAAATGTGATTATTGCAGAATGGTCCGGCGGGGTCTTGTATATTTTTTTACATCAGCTATGTATAGGAGGCCCAAAACATATGTTTCTAAATTAAACATAAAAAAATTGGCTGTCACTAAGTTGTTTTGACATGACATTTAGACAAACAAAACAAAACACGTGTAAAGTACATTACAATATTCTCAAAATCTAAATATCCGCATTCATTGTCAAAACAAAGAAGAACGCTTTCGTTATAATTCGTAAATATGTATTCTTGAATAAACATCGTTTCAAATATTTTTAAAGATGGAAACAAAAAAAGTTGTGTTTGTGAACTTCGTGCGAGAAGAATATTTTCTCTGATAACTTATTTATTGTCTCTGATAAATTGCGTGTTTTAAAAAAGCTCTTCCTTCGTACGAGACACAATATCTGCACAGGTTTCGTATATAATAGCCTATCGAAAACAATGTCCTGCAACTTTAGTTTTTTTCTATAATCTTTTATTTCAAACAAACTCAGATCAAAGAGAAATAAAAGCCGTAAATAATTTTAAATTCTAATATACGATGTGCTTAACACCTTTAGCCACCTTCACGATATCGCCGAGATCTTACCACTCACGAATAACAACATTAAAAATTAAATTAAATACATTAAGCATCATTGTGCACTTTGTTTAGTGAAAAGGTGAAAAATTAATATTAATTTTATATGCAATTTAATTCCTACATTTTGTTTAATTTCGTGGCGTTTTTTCAGGACTGGGCATTTATTACTCTTATGGATAAATCCAACTCCGAACCTAACTTTCCTAAAAAATTATATATCCAGAATCTGGGAGACTACCGTAGGTACTTTAGTTGGAATAATCCCGCCATAACAAGCACCGAAACGAATATTTATGTGATTATTTTTCAGCAAGCAAAAATTGCCCGGATTTAAATATTTTCACTCAAATGTATGCAAATTAATAAAAAGATCAATCAATTCACCTAACAGCTTTTCTGAAGTAGATGAGACAAAAAGATGACTGAAGAGCAAATGAGGGTTCAAACGAGTTCAACGATTCAACCGAATGATCACAAAGAAACGCTAATGGACCGGGAAGAATTTATGTCGACCAAGCAATCGCCCCCGACCCTCCAGGCTAAAGGAAGAAATTTCGTTGAAAATAATTTCGATAATTCATTTTTAATAGGATCATCATTTTCTTCCATGATAATGACAAAGGTTTGTAAGAATCATTAGACATGTGTTTCTGCATGTCACCTATTACATCGCCCTTGAAATGATTTGTCACCAAAACGGCGCTTTGCAAATTATCCAATTATTATTATATGAACGCTTTACAAAATCTACAATTACTCAGGGATCAAAGCTGGACCTTTTTCTGTTCGAAAATGGCATTATTTATTATTCACAATATTACATATCTTCACTTTTCCGATGGAATTAAAATGCTCAACAAAATGTTTAATCTATTCGATTCTGTTACAAAATGGCGGTGATTTAGATTCATCCGAAATAAACACAATGCATTTTATCGTTTTGCTGCTTAAACGATGCAACATTGACCGACATTTCATCGCTGCTGACATAATATTTTGAATACTTTCTATCTTTTGATTCGTGCCCGGAAATAACGGGTAAACTCTTCAACGCCCCATTATTGTCCTTTGTGCAGAATATTTCAAGGTATTTTGCAGTTTTTTGCTCACAATAACATTTTATAATCTGAATTTTCTGTAATTCATAAAAACTAAATACATAAAATTGCTGATATTAATCATCGTTACCGACGTAAACTTCCATCGTTTTATGAATCGCTAGCTTTAAATAAGGGTATCAACAAATTTGTGGGTAATGGAAGAGAAATCTGTTATGTTCAAGGTAAGTAATTTAAAATCGTGACCACCAAGAAATTTCTTAGGCCCCATGTTTTTGGCTACTGCATGTTTTTTTATCTACGGCTTTAATTTTCTCTCTCAAATCACATGACCGTATACATAATGGAATCGCTTCCTAGTATAATTTTTAATTACATTTCCAAGTACCCTTAGACTTAATCTCCGGTAGCCCAAACCTTGCAATCTATTCAAATGTTTCAATGAGAGCAATTTTGCAAATATTTTCGAATCGGCAATATTGAAGAATACTCGTTAAACACAAAAGAGACCAAGTTACAGTTGTAATAAATGCTTCGTTGGATAAAAGTACTTTCCTATTGTGTTTACATTCAAAGAAAGTTTAATGGCTGTACTGGAAACAGTGAGTAGGTAGCTACTTGACGAAGTATTTCTTATAAATTCTTGTTTGAAACAATTTCAGATATTCTTTAATAGTAGCATTCAAGGAAAATATATTCTTTAGATTGGAGCCGTGGAATTGTTGCTTTAATGGATTCATTTATGAAGCTTGGGAAATGGTTAGAGTAGCTTGTAGAGATGGTTATATTCAATGTAAATATTATTTAACTTCAATAGTTAAGAAATTATGTTCAAAGGGTCATTAAAAATTGCTAATCGTTAACTTTTACTGGTTTCATGTAAAATTGTTCATGATTAGGGATATGCAGTTAATTCGTGGAATTTTTATGATTTATTTTTAGGTATACTTAATGAGATATTGTCCATATCGAAATTATCGATCACGTCAATCATCGCAAAAATTTACGGAAATTGAATTTTAAATAACGCAATGTTAATTTATTCAAAACACTCGACCATAATCAAGATTTCCGAATAAACAAGATATTATTTTATGTTTCACTACAATTAATAGATTTTTAAGAACGTCATACAAACTCATACCAACCATAATAATTGCAATTTCAAGATGATCTCTTGATGGTTGAAAAAATGTCGACATCGAATTTTGGGCCTAGCAAAGTTGAAACTTTCGTAATCGTCCGAGTGGGTCATTTCAAAATCATTCGTTTTTACAGCATTTCGAAATTGAGTAATCGATTGCCATTTTTCGATTATGCCCATCTCTAATCAGGAAAAACCGTCGACAAATTTAGGTACTTTTACAGAGAACAAACAATGTTTAAAACAACCACTGGTTGACCAAATATATGTTTTACTTTGTGGCTACTTTATTAGGTTAATTTGAGAGCATGTTTTGAAAAGTGAATAGATGTCCTTTGTCCGGTTCCTAGGCGGTACTGCTTCCTGTATCTTTCTTTAGCCTCAACCACGTGGCGACACGTCGCGTCGGTCGGGAGCTTGGATCTATTATTTAATTATTCGGCAACGTTGATACTTCGAAGTACTTTGATTTACATGGTAAAACTTTGAAATTAATACTGCATCCAATTCTGAGGAAATTAGTGTGCAAAATAACGATAGCTAATAACTCCTGTTACTTAAATAATGTTACTTACAATTGAAATCCTTACGGTACTAACTTGACTTACTAATTACTTACTAATCAATGTTGAGAAACTAAAAACTTACTATAATACTAATAACTTCCAACTTTTGGAAACTTTATTTTTCCGCTAAGCAAAATGAAGATGCATTTGAATAAAACCTTCCTTTGGAAGGTACGAATTTTTACAATTCGTAAGCCAAGATTAAAGATCAACCGAAATACCGGCCACAAATGTATTATTGTTGTAAATAATTTAATCATTTAATATGCCCAGCTATTGTGTCATTGCGGATATTAGTAATTAAAAATATCTTTAAAGGTTGATCAACTACCCACCAAATCCGTCCTTCTATTTATATGGATTGGAATGTAATTTATTCTAACAAGGTTTCGTCGCAAGGGAGTGAATGTACACCAATCGGTGACTGAGGTTAGACCAAACCTAATTTACGCCCTGGACAAGGGTTGTCTGTTTTACATGTAAATTCACATCGATCAATCTTAGTGGATACAAACTATACCGAGAAATACTGTAAAGCACTCATGACGAGATTGTTTATTTCAAATGAAGTTTACAATTTCGTATAAAATTATAAAGGGTTGTTTGGATGTACCGTTTATCAAACGCTATAAAATGAATCATTTAGAGTTAAAATTAGTCACAAATTTGAGAATTTCAAAACTTGAAAACATATAGGTCCTAAAGACTGTGTTGGGTTGGCCACGTGAAAGAAAACCAGATGGCTGAACAACGAAAATCATGAATAAATTGGTGCCCCGGTGGAAGAGATCCAGAGAAGAGATCCGGTGGAAGAGAGATGGACTGACCGCATGGACTATAGAAGACTACTAAAGCAGGGTGGAAAGTTCGGCACTTGTGTGTATGTATGTGTACTTGTATATATAATCATGTTGTAAAACTATTTTTGTATAGTCCATCTAATTTAACTCACACTGGCAACACTTATGAGATATATTTAAGCTCTGCGGCGGAAATTGATCCATAACTATCCGAGTGAAAGTCAGAAGCGTAGACCATTAACCTGCGAAGGCTGCTGTAAATTGTTGACAATTATGGAAATGACTGACCCATATTTTACGTTCGAGCGTGAAAATCAATGTTGGCAAAATTTGGCACCGCAAAGACGATTTAAAACGGTTAAATTTTATTTCGGGTTTCAAAAATTCGTCGTTGAAGCGCACATACTAATGGTGGATATTTATTGTCAATCGCTGGAAATGAGGGCTTGCATTTGAGATGCATTTGAGGTGAAACTTCCCGTTCCCGGCGTGCGTTATTCGATTTTGGTCAGTACCATAGGGGAGTACTTCGATTAAATTCATTAATTTAAAGAATTTTCTCGAAAATTGAATTTTGATTGAACAAACGGTGTTTGCAAAATGTCATTCTCAAATTGTGACATTTTTGACAGTTCCGTAAGAGTTTTTGTAATGAGTAAAAATAGTTTCCAGATACATGGTCTTGTGGTTGTAATAATCCAGACACAGTGGAAAGAAATTTCAAACATTTCCTATGCTTAATATACAATGCTTAGACAACTCACATAATATAATATAAGTATAGTTTGGCAATTAAGTCTAGAAATTTATTAAATTGGAACTAAATTTTTTCATTCAATGGCAACACCGAATTACTAGCTTTGACTATGACGTTTCGTATGGCTGTCATGTTATGTTGATTTACTGTCTTAGATCCTAGGATAACTACAATTATAAGATACTGAAGATCGCTCATTTAATAATTATTTTTTTCTTTGTTTGCCTGTGCATTCTTTAAATTGAATTAAAATGAATAAACCAATACGTAGTGGTGCAAGAGAAGTTATGTACTGCATTTTTCAACGCTGCCTAGCTGAATATCGCGCGGAGAAGCTTTTATCTAATTTGGAAGATGTTTACAAACAAACTGCAGAAATAACTGGTACGAAGTATAGTTTTTAATTCAAATTCATTAATATTGTAAGTTTTATGCCAATTTTCGAGCGATTATAACCATTACAATCTGATTTGAGGTTATGCTTAAAAATCCGAATTGACACTTTCATTTGACAGTTTATACGAGGCCACAAGAAAAAGGGATTAACTCAATTAAAAAAAATATTAATAATATGCAACTTCTTTAAACTCGTAGAAACTTTTTTCTTAATTTTCTCTTTATTTCTTTCTAAATGAATATTATCTAGTCTGTTTTTTTAAACTACCTTCAACAGATTAATAATTTTAATGGTATTTTCCACACACAGGTAAATCTGCATAATTGGTAAGATGAATCGTCAAGGAAGGGGAAAAGGCAGATGGAAAATTTGAAACACAGGGAAAATGGAAAATAGCAAGTGTTGATGATTGGAAAAATTGTTGCAAACACGTGATGAAAATCGAGGCAGAATATTATGCACGAGGAAGTACTCTATATTATGGTGATATCGATGAACTGATAATACGTTTAGATGAAGATGAAGATACGGAAGAAGAAGAATCATTCGAGGACGAAGAATAATTAGAACAATAATTACATATCGGGTGTTGAATTAATAGACTCAGATTTTTTAAATACCTATGTACCTACTTGCGTTTTTATAACGAAATAAATACCCACTTAAAACTTGTTTTGTTTTATTTTACTTCTTTTAAATTATGGTTTCTTGTGCAAATTTTTTGAAAATACAAATACTTTATAAAATATGCATTTTGGCTGACGTGTTTTTTAAAACATACATTTATTGTCTTACGGGCCATCTTGGTGTTGCCATTTAAAACCTAAAAAACGATCGCAGCGCCATCATTTTTTTTCTACACTTAATTGCCAAACTGTAGAAGCAAGCATATTTTGATTTTTATACATCTGTACAATTTTCACGCACCAGATTTAAATGTCCGGGTTTAATTTTCCCCACAGGAACAACTAAACTCTTTCACACACTTCCCAAATGATCATATGGTCAATCCACGTTATGCAATTGCACTATATAAGTATTATAATTACAAAACAATACAAGAACAACATGTCAACCTACCAGAGACCAGATGGGAAAATAATTCACCGACTCCAGATATTTTCATATCAGAGGGTTCGGCTCTGTGGAATTCCTAATTGAACCTATAAATCCTACTGATCCCTCAATACAAATATTTAAAAAATCTTTTGTAATCCTACATGTATTTCAAATTACCGATTTTTGCATTTTTATATATAAATTCTTTGACAAATCTAATATGCCTAAATTTTGAATCAGAGACCTAGGTATAATGCCAGTAGCTGAAATAATAAATGGTAATATTTTTATAGTCCGAGAATGCAAATTCTTTTAATCTCATTTCCTAAATCTGTGTATTTTCTAATTTTTTCAGAAACAGTTTTTTGAATATTACAGGAATTTGGAATAGCTACATAAATGATATAAGTTATTTTTTTTAATTTTGTCATGTAAAACTATATCAGGTCTATTATGACTAATTGTTCTGTCTATTAGTATAGTTTTATCATAATATATTTTATAAAATTCATTTTCTAAAAATGAATTTGGTTCATATTTATTTATTGTTCTTATACGCCCGTAGGGGCTTTTACATAGATTATAAAATAATATTTAAGATATCGAGGATTACACATACATAGAATTTATATCAAACGTTATAAAAGTGAAAAAACTTTTAAGAATATACAAGTAGTTTTTAAAGAAAAAACCACTTGTATATTCATAATATGGTACTATATTACGGCAGTCAATCAAGTTGTGTTTAGTTACAAAACTTTGGTGGATTATTTTTAAAACCTGATTGTGCCTAAATGTTAAAATTTAAATAAATCTTACATTTATTTAAATTTGGATTCTTATAATTTTTTTATTGCGAAGTATTTCTACACTGGAATGAGACACGGGGTTATGTTAAAATCAATATCTATATCGAGGGGTAATTAGACAACTTCGAATTGAGCACAATGTCAACGTCGGCAGCGGAAATCAACTCTTCATATTCACTCTCGGCCCTGTACGCCACAGACAAATAGTATGTGTTTGTGTATAGTTTTGTGTGTAATTCGAAAATGCTGATCTAGTTGTAGTAATTACCCAACGATTTTTCCGCTTTTCGTTTTAATGTTTTTCAACTATTATTTTTTCTTTTCCTCTATTTTTCTTTCTAAAAAAGTATACAATAGTTTAAAACTTGCATAAGTACAAAAGATAATAATGGTAAACAATATACATATAACAGTAGGTACTTAAAGAATAGAGATTTATAATTATAAACGTAGGTTTCTCGTAACCTGCCTCACTAGGCTAGCCTGTGTTGAGGCAGTAATTTTACGTCAATTTATAATTCTGTGAAAATACCTACACCTATATTAGAAAATAATCGCACAATGTAATTTATGTACCTGCCTCATTTAAAAAAATATAAACGTCAAAAGAACCCGTTGACAAACTGATATCAAATCAGTTTAATGGGACGTACTTTTAAAATGTAAATAAATAATATAGGAATTTATTAATTTATTTATACGGCGTAATTCAAAATTAACTTTGGCCGCAAAAGGTAAAAAAAACATAAATCTCCGAATGAAAATTACAGAGAACAAATGGAACATGATTCAACATCTAATCGCCATACTTCTTTATCTATCTTGTTGGTTAAAAAGAAAACTCAGTTTTCATAACACGGTAAAAAAAACATATTTTTATTTAATATTATTAGAATAACTTTTTTAAATAATTTTTGATGGTTAACCCATCAATGTAATAATATATGTAAATGAAGAAGAAGATAAAACTGATAAATCTAAACGAAACATGTATCAGACCAAGACTTAGAAAAACAAAAAGGTAACTGTCGCAATTGGGAATCAAACCCTTTGTCGAATTGTTACCTTTTTTCTTTTTATCTGTGTCTTGTTTCATATTTAGTTTAGATTTATCAGTATTATCTTTTTTCGATAATTTATTTTTATTTTTTGAGAAAGATTTATTACCACTTATTACTGTAATTGAATCGCCCCTAGTTTACTAGAATTCACAACCTCAAAACGGAACTCCAAACCAGACAACATCAACGCCGTGAAACGTGAAAGCTAGTACGATAGTATTCATTTCACTGTTTTCGCTATCCATAAAATAGCAATTTAGTCGACGAAAATACAGTAATACACATCCTTTTTAGCAGAATCTTCAATTTTTCGCGGTTTTTTAGATCCACTTTTCAAAATCGAAGGGCCGGGACTGCACAAATCTATGTCCTCTAACCTCGGACTGCAAAGGTAACAGTTAACATTGTCAAGCCATATAAGCCAGGAGAGCCAGGAAACAGTATTGTGTGCCTCCCAGACTTTTTCTTTCATTAGTTCTTGATAATTTGAGACTTTTAATTAAGGATCCGCAATAAATGTTCGTGGGTCGCGGGTTATGCAGCTCTGCCGTAATTCATGTCTTTAATCTTTTACTTAAATTTTGTGGCACTCGTAAACAGGAACTGTGCGATGATAACGTTTATGATAACTGGGCGTTTTTAACAGGCAATTGAAACACTTATCAGGACTGATAAGATAAGCCTCGTGGAAGTAAACGAAATTATCCATTTCTGTGATACATTATTTATTACCAAACCTTTGAATGTCGCGTTACACTCTCCGTCAATCGTATACTAACTTATAGTGGTCAGTGCTTCACAAGTCACTTTTATTATATACTTGGTTGGTTAGTGATTCTCGCTCGAAGAAAACCAATCCTCGCTCGAAGAGAAGTTACATCAGGTAAGTCTTTATTTTTTGTTGTTAAACTGCTTTTAATGGATTTGGACACGAAGTGACGGGAGTATATCAAGACGTCGATGTTAAAACTTTGTAAAATCTTAAAACTAGTTGTCGAAACCGGTAACAGTTAAATAAAATTATATGACAAATGTGCATCGTGAATTACCAACCTAATACTCTCCAAAACAAAATGTCTAGAAATTTTTACGTAGTTAATGCCCAACAAATTCAAAAAATCGTAGTAAACTTTACTTTTCTGTGCAAGGTCTTCGGTCTTAATGTGTAGAGCGGGTGAACGAAGAAAGGAGTATAAGGAGAATATAATATGTTGTGGAAGTTAATAGTAGGATTCGTGGATGCCCAATGAAGAAACTACACGAGCAGTTTTTTTTTTTTTTTTTACATTAACTCCACACAGGAGGCCCTGAGGAAAATAATTTCCCGCAGGGCCTATGTCATCTGGGATGCTGTGTGGAGGGTCTTTTTGAGGAGAGGAAGGAATGAACATTGGTTTTGAAGAGACCCATGTTGTAGGAAGGAGGAAACACAGAGGCCGGCAAATCATTCCACAGCCGAGCTGTTGAACACAAGAACGAGTCGAAGAAACGACCCGTTCTCATGTGACAAATGTCAACTGTGTACAAATGTTGGGCACGCGTTTGGCGTGTTTCCCGACTATGCACCGGTGCCGAAGGGATCAATGATGCTAGTTCCTCGGAGCATCTTCCATTGTAATACCGGTAGAACAAGGATAGCATTCCCACCCGACGCCTGTGCTCTAAAGATTGCAATCCGTCTGTTAAGATGGGAGAATCTATCAAACGGACCGCCCGTTTCTGCACAGAGTCGAGGGTATTTTTCAGGTATTTTGGAGCTCCAGACCAGAGGTGGCTGCCAAATTCAACCGTGGGGCGCACTAAAGTTAAATCAAATATCAGGTCGTGGAGATTCAGATTGTTCAGTTTTTTTTTTTTTTTTTAATGTGAGTACCGCACAAGGATCACAACTGCTCCCAACCGTCTGGAGCCCGTGAAACTACGGCATCCCCAATTATGCTATGAGGCTAGAGATAGTATGGTGGGGAAGAAAATGGGGGGAGGAGGAAGGTTGGCAACTACCTGGTTATTCACATCTGGTCACCAAACACGCATATACCCGTTTAAAACAACGTTTCTACTTTTAACAGAGGTCTTTCACCAGGGCAATGCTGGAAGTATCTACCACTTTGAAACGTGCCGCAAATATATGGTCCGTTATCTTATACCTACGGCTCTAGGTAAATTAACCGAATTGCAATTTTTCGAAAACATATTTTTCGAGCATCAATTGACCGAAACACTAGTTTTTCGAACTGGTATAAGTATGTATACAGTACGAACAATAGTATTTTATTAGAGGATGGACAATATTAACTAACCTAACCTAACCCAACAGTATCTCGTTAGTCAAAAGCAAGTGAAATATATATTTTAAAACTTGATTAACAAATTCGAAAAATATGTCTTTCGGCCAATTGTTCTTTGAAAAAATTAGTCTTTCGAAAAATTAGTCTTTCAAAAAACTCAAATTCGAATAATTGATTTCGAAAAATTGAATTCGAAAAACATGTCTGCTCCCATCTTATACACGGTGTCCGGAAGCTCGTGGTACAAGAGGGAGAACAAATTTAAAAAAAAATGTATTTGCGATTCAAGAGTCAATAAAGATCACTACTTTTTAATTTATAAAAATACTTTAATATAGCAGGTATTAATTAAAAATATTATATTTTAAAAAAGCCTATCATCATATATTTTCATCTACTATTTTTTGAATTGTGTCTTTTATTCCATGTTTATCACAAACTGATAAAATTGTGAATGAATCATTTCCCAGATTAATAAACCATCGACCAACACCGCTATCTTCTAACTATCCTGAATAGATAAGACGTTATGGATATGACTCACCTGAAAGCTGTTTTTTTTCGTTTCAAATCAAATATTTACATTATGATCTACGCTCACAGTATTGAGACGGTATCTTGTTGGGTAAAACATACTCTACAGTCTCCAGAATGCTTTCTTAGTATTGTGAAGCGTATTATGCCCCATTTTATTATCAATGTTGTGTTTGTCTTTGATAAGTGATAGTATCAACCATATTCAATGTATTTGTATTTGTGGGGGCTTTGATACGAATCACTGTTGACAAACAGTGTAAAATGTATTTGTAAGAAGAAGCTGTAGCACTTTTAACAGATTATGCCCAAATATCGATGTGTTTAATACAAACCTTGATAAATTCACAGCATGCATAAAAAAATAACACTATTGAATGCCACATGTTTAACTAATAACTTAATATTTCATTGATTTCTGTATTTCTCTTTTTTATTTTTAGTATCACCATATTTTCTCTCCTACTTTTAGCAGTTCAATTAAAATAAAATTAAAATTAATAAAATTCAAATAAAATCACTTCCTGAAATATATTTTTGATATGCATCAAAATTTAACTGTAATCCCTTGAAAATTTTCAGTTAATTACTTTTTGTAGATTTAAGTAAGAAGATATTATCATAATTGTTTATATCAGGTGTAGGTATTGTATATTTTTGAATTATGGTTCTAAATTGAAATTTGTCGTTATTTTATTGGTCTATGACATACTTATTTTTATCACTGTCATTTATGAATTTTGTACAGACTGTTTATAACGCTAATAAAATAAAATAAAAATAAAATAAACCTAATGACTAAAAATTAAATAAACAAAAAATCTAACTTGTTCAGTATTTTTTAGCCTCTGTTGAGGGAGACCCTTTTGACTTCTCCTGCCGGATTCTATCAACCCAACCGCACCGCGTAAGTCACTTCTGGATATACTGACCCCCAGATTCCTACCCACCCTTTACACTCTTTTCCTTCCCAGAACCTCCTTCCCTTCCATTACTTAAAAAGACCCTCAACACAGCATCACCAAAGAATGATATAGGTCCTGAAGGAAATTATTTTCCTTAAGGCCTCCTGTGTTAAGTTACAGTTAAAAAATACAAACGCTACATTTTACCACACATAAGTATTTGTTTCACTTGATCTTTCCATGTCTTCTTCGTGCGTCCCTGACTTTTTCTAGCATTCTCTGCCACGTCACACATTTTCCTTACACCTTCGTTCGTACATACACCTTCACGCCTCATTTTACCACCCAAAATCATTTTTAATTTTTTTTTTTTTATTTAATATTTGTATGTTTTTAAAATAATCATAATTTTTTTTACATATTTAACAGATTTATAATATGAATATAATAAAAGCATTTCCTCAGCATAAAGAGACAAGGCTCTTGTGTTTGGTGAGTGAATTCGTGCAAAATGTTGTTATCAGTGTTATATTTGAGTAAGTGAATAATAATATTGCTACTAATAACAATAGATATGAAAAAATAAAAATATAAGAAAAACTTGAGATACATCATTAAACAGATTTCCAGATTTAAATGAAATGAAATGAAAATAATATTAATAATATTAATAAAATAATATTAATATAATAATAATATTAGTAAAATCACTTATTATACTTACTATGATAACTATAAAAATATTTTCTTTCTTGTTAATATACATGCTAAAGTACCTACTCGTAATTTAGTAATGACTTTAATTCACTTGCGATCTACATACTGTAAGCGTGTGTATCTCAGCATGCTTTTGACGGCCGGCGTAGCCCAGCGGTAAGATTCTTTACTCGCACACCGAAGGTCACGGGATCGAATCCCGGCGTGGCAAATGAATTTTATTTGATTAATTTGTGTTATTTCATAATTTATTCATTTAAAATAATATATTGTGTATTTGCAGCACGTTCCAGAGTGGAAGACACTCTCAGTATCGCCCTGGTGTAAGACCACCATTCAGAATTGAAACGTTGCTTGAAACGGCATTAGCCGTGTTTGGTGACCAGAACTGAATAGCCAGGTACTTCCCCACCTTCCTCTCCCCTATCTCCTTCCCATCCCCACTACCTTCAGCCTCACAACATACCCCAATTGGGGATGCCATAGTCTCACTGGCTTCAGACGGGAGGAGTTGGGACTCTTGTGCGGTATTCATATTTTAAAAAAATGCTTGCTTGAATCGTTGGTTTGAAGTATTAGATATTTTGCTCACTGTATCTTATGTCGGTGAAATCTCAATATAACTCTGATTAGGTTGTCCAAATTGCAGATTCGGGCTCCAGTATCTCCATTCGACTACACCCTCAACATGCAAGCGGACACGGGCTTAACTTACAGCGCACCCAATTGGCAGGAAACCCTTAAATCATTCGCACCCATTAAAGACAACATTAGTAAACTGGCTTTAGAACCATACCCCGATGTGAAAGTGATGGCGGCTTTCGCAAAGCTAGCTTACTCTGATTGTGCGGGAAAGCTGGACCTGCCCAAAGGGTGGCAACTGCTTACCACCGCACAGAACAACTCTTGGGGCAATGGATACTTTGGCTGTGCCGTCTGGAACCCATCAGAGCAGCAAGTTGTCGTAGCACATAGAGGAACGAACCCTAAAAAGATGGGGCCACTCTACGCAGATGGGAAAGGTATTTATTTTAATAAATACACAGAGCACATGCTCACCGCTGTCACTTTTTCAGACGATTTAAAGAAAACTATTTTAGGGACAAATCAACAACACGGAAGTCGATTGGTACTGTCCTTCAGTGGTCATTCCTTGGGAGCGTGGCTGGCCGGAGTCACTACCATGACGGTCAAATACCTCAAAAGGGAAGGCAATGGCTTCTGCAGAAACGCCACCCCCGAAGAAGGCCTCCACGCGCATACTCTGGCCTTGGACAGTCCTGGGGTTGAAGATATGTTGATTAAGATCAGCAGAGATTATGACGTACGATACGAGCGTTCTATGTACGCCAATCAACTGGATATCACCACCTTCTTCGCTGCACCAAATCTGGTGAACAGCACTGGCTTTCACGTGGGAGATCTACAACAGATTCTTACTGAACGTCTTACCCTCCCTAGTGACTCGGAGGAGCCTACCTTGCTGACCAACATAGACACCCACAGTATAGATAAATTTATCGATGCTTTTAAAGATGGGAAGGAGACATATGTCGTAAAGAACTGGCCCCAGGGATTTTCTGAGCGCAAATATTATCATGGACTAGAAATATTTACTAATTCTTACATCTTACATCTGGATGTTGTACAAGTTCCTACTGTGAGTTCTAGTGGCAGCCACCAGACCACACAGCCAATTGAAGGAAATGCTGGCAGTATTCACTCAAAAGAAATACCAGCCTTACAATACAACACTATTCCGTCATTGGGAAATACCTGCAACTTGGGAGTATTTTCTGTAGAAGAGTTTAATTTCATCAAAAGTTGGAACGTATTCCAAAGCAATGCGCTAATAAAACTTACCAAAATTCAAAAATTTACGAATCAGCAAAGACTTGAAAAATTGGAATTCCCACTATTTGAGATTGATACTAGAAGAAACACCATCACTTGTAAAACAAGGGAGCATTTGGGGAAGGTAATTAGACAAACTAAACAATTGTTGCGCTGGTTTCCTGAAGAAATAATGGAGGCTGTGAATAAACAGAACAGAAGTATAAAATCAGCCCCCTTATACTTGGCTAGCCAGGCTTACCTTCGCACCTTGCCCATTATCCAGAACTGCGAGGACACTTTGGGGCTGGAGGCATTTTTAGAATCTTCCGAACAAAGTATTTTACAAATTGAGACTAGCGATCTTAAATTCGAAGCTGCCAGATTGTATAATATCTTTAAACAAATTAAAAACATACCGTTGGATGCAAAATATTTGAAAAAAAACTGTCACACATTCCTGTGTTTGAATGATATGGCTAGTGTAGCTAAGAATATAGACATCGAAGGTTTAAACCAGAGTTGTGTTACTAACGATAACCTGTTGGTTCTTGAATTCTCTACTTCAACCAATAACTTTCTCCCAAACTGCGAACTATTGAGAACATTATTAATAAATATAAAAACACATAGTCAAAAAAAGCTGGTGATCATTCTACAGAGATCGATTGATTCACAATTATTTGTGGATTATAATCTGACCGTTGTAACTAAGCCTATTAAAGTATTTGAATTGAGCGACCTGGCTCTTACTTCCAGAAAAGAAATACTCGCAAGGGATGCAATAGCCATAGGGGAAGAGACACTGAATCTCAATACATTCCTGGGAAATTACTGCACAACCAACGATGAACAGATTCGGAACAAAATTAGTAAATTAATTTCACCAATTTTGAAGTATCTAGCGACGGACCACCATTTTACAGTTAAAATCCCAAAGAAGCTTCCGAGGCTTTGTGAACTAGATTCACTCTATTCCAAGGGGAATATGCGAGTGAACAAAGAGAAGCTTGTCGCACTACTGAATAGAACTGGGGCCGATGGACCACTTATAGTAATCAGCAACCCAGAGCAGCTCAGTCAGGATTATTGGGAGGAAGTGGCGGAGGATGCACGGTGGAGGATATTCACCTCTGACGAAGATGGTCAAGACCTCTTCCTGGAAAAGTGTCGAGAAAATACAGCAAAACTAATCTATTGGTTCCACTTATGCTCGGAAGGCTTCACCCTGGGCGAAGTTTACAATAGTAGCCTTTATATGCCTAGGAAGTTTCACACTCGTATTATCATTAAATCCATGACTAAATTCGTTCGCTATAGCGGAAATAAGGATATATTCCTATTCAACAGTGTGGAAGACAAATTATCACTCATAAACTCATTCAATTTATCTAGTGAGGATGTGGAATTATTTGTCTCAAAAGATCACTTTAAAATCCTAAATAATTCTCAAGAATTGAATACCAATGATGAAAATAAGCAGGAATCATTCAATAAACATTTTTTCATATTTCTGATGATTAAAGAAAGTCCGAGTCTGGTCTGGCAATACTCCCACGGCTCTCTGGATGGCCTGCGCCCGTTCATCACAAGGGACTACAGCGATCCCGTCGACGAAAGTGACTTCAGCAACACAAGAAAGAAGTTGATAATCATTGCGGATGATCCTGGTATGGGAAAGACTACCAGCCTGACACGCATGTCGGAGCTCACTCGAGGCTCTTGGGTACTGAGAATCAATCATAATCAATTGACCGCTATTGATAAATTACCCTCGAAACTTAACTTGCATTCGGTTACAAAATGTCTGATTTGTGCTTCGGGTTTACCCACTGATGATGATTTTCTTCGCAGTTTTTTACAGCATTGCCTCGAATCAGATCGTTCGATACAGGTTTGTGTTTTGTTGGATGGATTTGACGAGTTGACTGAAGAAAAAACCAAATTGAAAATGATAGAGCTTTTGAAATATTTAAAAAATGTCACAAAGTGCAAAACAGTAGTCACCACACGAGTGTACCCACAAGAAGGGCTCGAAAATGAATTAGCGGAATTTTCTGCAGAATTGGATAAAATTACAGAAAGAGAACAGGTTAATTATATGGTGAATTCCTGGTTTCCACACCTAATCTTAGAGGTTCCAGAATATAGAGAACCAGAAAATGGGAAACTACGCCAGTTTGCCAAAGAGCTGCGGAGGGAGGTGGTGAAAGTTCTGGGTGAAGACGCAACGGGCTTCATGGGCATCCCGCTTCAGATCCGAATGCTGGCCAATGTGTTCCTCCAACAGGTCATACTGTCTGAGGTGTCTCCCGAACAAGCGCAAAATTTATGCAAAATCACCAATCTGTTCGATTTATATAAGCAGTTTATTGGAGTCAAGAAAACAATATACTTTGATCGGAAGAATATTTTTAAACATCTTCCACTTTCTTTTCTGAATGATATGGTCAAGAATTTAATGGAAAAGCATTGTGTTCTTGCTTTCCAATCCTATGACCCAACGTTTGCAGCAAATTATTTCACAAAGAATGTACAAAATTTATCGGACCAAGAATTGAAAGATGTAAGCCGGTTAGGACTTATCCGATTTAATAGTGATGGAACCTTTTCTTTCATTCACCGTACGTTTGCAGAATACTTTTGCGCAGATTTCTTCGTTCAATGGCTCAGAGAGGGAAGCCAAACTGAAGAAAATGACGTCCTCGTTAAAAATAAATTATTCAATGTGTTGCTCAGTCCAAACTATTTTATAATCAGAAAGTTCATAGAGACTCAGCTTGACATTTCACCACCAATACCGAGCGTTGTACTGGAAAATATCCCGATAATGTACCAAAGCTGGTATAAAAATCGTCAGCTATTATTCAACGATCATTACAAAACTCCTTTGCATATAGCAGCTGATGAACAGAATAGGCAGATCGTTGCGATCCTCCTCAGTGGTCCAAGCAGCAGGACATCTGAGGAAGCCTACATTTCATTTATAACATCAAGAGACAAGGCCGGGAGGACTACACTGAACATAGCGTTAGGAAATCGGAATCGCAGTATTGTACACCAAATTATGGAAAATGTAGAGAATTGTTCGTACGAGTCACTACTTGAAATTATGCTTGCCAGTTTCATAAATGTGGGTGGCGACAAGGATGATGCCTTATTAAGAGAATATTGTTCAAATATACAGCCGTCTACTAGTGCAAACAAGGCCTTAATTAGAACTGAGCATATTAGAGAACAAATCACTCCATTTACGACAGCATTGAGAAAGGATGACTATAGAACTGTAAAAAATATCTTAGGTGGTATGGAAAGCGACACTGAGCAAGCTCATTTACTCATTGCCTTTAATAGTCACGGCGATACTGCCATAAATCTCGCGGCAAGTAAAAAAGATCATAAGTTTTTCAAATTATTTTCCGAGAAGGGAGTTTGTGTATCATATGACAAACATGAACGGAATCCTTTGCATTGTGCGTCAGAGGCAGGATATACCACTATTGTAATTTTTTTATTAAATCAATCGAAAGAAACCTATGATATCGTAAAAACAGTTATCAGTGGTAATCATCATGATGAAGAGGTAACCGAATTTCAATACGCTGGAAAGCATAGAATGCCTTTTTTCATAAATTCTAAGGACGGTGATGGTTCTACCGCCCTGCAATTAGCTGCGCTAGGAGGGCACTACGACGTAGTGCGAGAACTATTGGAGAATGGAGCGGACATCCAGACTAGGACTAGTAATGGCTCGACTGCATTAATGTCAGCTGCGAGTAATGGACATTTAGAGGTCGTTGAACTCCTACTGTTAAATGGTGCTGAGTTGAATGCCCAGAACGTAAACGGTACCTCTGCTCTACTATCTGCGACTTACAATGGACACCCTGATGTAGCACGCAAACTTTTGGAGAAAGGAGCAGATGTACATACGAGAAATAATGACGGATGCACTGCATTAATTCAAGCCGCTAGTGAAGGACATCTAGAGGTCGTCGAGCTCCTACTATTGAATGGAGCTGACTTAAACTCCCGGACGGAACTTGGTAACCCTGCTCTTCTGCTAGCGGCTTATAATGGACACCTTGACATAGTTCGCAAACTGTTGGAGAAAGGAACAGACGTCCATATAAGGAATAAAGATGGCTGGACTGCATTAATTCAAGCTGCAAGCGAAGGACATCTAGAGATCGTCGAGTTGCTATTGTTGAATGGAGCTGATTTAAACTCCCAGACGAAGCTTGGTTACACTGCTCTTTTTCGGGCGGCTCATAAAGGGGACCATGACACAGTTCGTAAACTGTTGGAAAAAGGAGCAGACCTTAACGTAAAGGATACTTATGATTGCACTGCTTTAATCTCAGCTGTAGCTGACGGACATCTAGATGTTGTCGAACTTCTACTGTTAAATGGAGCTAATTTGAACTCTCAGGATGTGGATGGTATTTCCGCTCTTCTAATGGCGGCTTATAATGGGCACTACGACATAGTACAGAAACTTTTACGGTATGGAGCGGACATCCATATAAGGGAGAATAATGGGTGCACTTCATTAATCTCAACTGCAGCAAGCGGACATTCAAAAATTGTCGAACTCCTACTATTAAATGGAGCTGACGTGAACTCTCAAAATACAGATGGCAGCTCCGCTCTCCTTCTGGCGGCTTTTAATGGGCACTATGATGTTGTGCAGAAACTGTTAGAGAATGGAGCAGACGTCCACGCAAGGAATAATAATGGCTGGACTACGTTAATCTCAACGGCAGCAGGCGGACATTCAGAGGTCGTCGAACTCTTACTGTCAAATGGAGCTGATTTGAACTATCGGGATGTAGATGGTAACTCCGCTCTTTTACTGGCGGCTTTTAATGGGCAATATGATGCAGTGCAGAAACTATTACAACACGAAGCAAACATCAACACAAGGAATAATAATGGATGGACGGCATTGATGCAAGCTGCAAGTGAAGGACATCCAAAGATCATTGAACTCCTACTTTTAAATGGAGCTGATTTAAACACTCAGGGTGTTGATGGTAAATCTGCTCTTCTCCTGGCGGCTATAAAAGGGCACTATGAAACAGTGCGCATACTATTGGAGAAAGGGGCAGACATCTATACAAAGGAAACTACCGGTTGGACTGCATTTAACTGCGCTGCAGGTTACGGATATTTAGATGTTGCCGAACTGCTACTATTGTACGGAGCTGATTTGAACTCCAGAGATGAAGATGGTGACACTGCTCTCCTCCAGTCGGCTGCTAACGGTCACATTGAGATGGTTATGCTTCTGTTGCAGCGCGGTGTTGATGTCAACTCTCAAAATAATAATGGAAAAACTGCATTGTCATGGGCGGCACAAGAAGGACGTATGGATGTTGTGAAGGTCTTACTACAGAATAAAGCAGATGTATCCTGCAAGGACAAGAATGGAAAATCGTCCCTCTCCTGGGCAGAAGAAAAGGGACACCGAGAGGTGGTTGATCTTCTTCGCAAGCACCACAGGAAGCCAAACTGAAATTGGAGTCACTTCCTCTTCAAAACTGTATTGTGACAATTATGTTTAAGTTGCTGCCATCACCCTCTATTATAACTTACTAACCTGCGAATTAAAAAATAGACAAGAATGATAATTACAAATTACCTTTCAAAAATTCTCAAAACATAAATAATACCGTGAAAACGGTTCAAATGTCACCTATGTTGTTTTTAAATATCACTAAGTACAGCGTTAAAGAGTTTTGTGTTTTGTGAAATAAGTGTGAAAAACTAAATTTGTGAACCTTGAGTAAAACAAGAAATGTATACAGTGCAGTTCAGTGACATTAAACCCTCAGAGCGTTATTCTCAAATAACACAGAAAATAAAATTAAAACTATATACCTATTACTGTATTGCAATGACAGTCAATTCAAGCGCTCTCTTCTTAGTTCAAATAATAGTGGCTCTCGGTTATAAGGCGCTTAAGATTAAAAGACATAATATGAAACACGCACTAAAATGGACATCAGTTGAGGTGACAAGTTGGTAAAGAGAACAATAGTGAAGTTGTGACCGGTACAATCTGTGCAAGAAACCAGCCAGGCAGCACCTGGTAACTAAAGATCCCCCAACTGAAGACATGCTCCAGGAACTCCTGCTGAACAGATATACAGGTAAAGTTATCTTTTGTATTGTTGGGATCTATTTTTTTTTATACTTGCTTAATTCTTTTCCTCGAATGCATTACACTACTCGTTTTGGCGAATACATTTTAATTCTTATCATAGATGAAAAAAAAACAGTTTAATGTAATCAGAATTAGTTTCTGGTATGACTGAAAAATTTAAAATTGTATTTTATTTTATTCGGGTTGTTACGTAGAGTAGGTAAATCTTTTGGTTGGAACTTAAGAAAGTAGAGCTTGTAATAAAAATTTTAATATGGTACTCTTCGTCGTTTTACATGAACTGAATTTATCTCAGAATAAATTGGAAAATTTAATATGGAAGCTCTTGTTACTCTCTGTCAATCTTCCTAAAACACCTTTTCGCAATAGTTTTATTTGGTTATAACTATATCAAAATATTTATGTAAAATAAGACGTTAAATCTCTTAAATTGAGAGTTTCCATGAATAAGCAACCATACGTCCCATACAATGCAGTTACAAAAATTACATAAAAACGATAAAAACGCGATCGAAAAGTTATCCTAACTCCCTTAAATTACTTATCTCTCCACTGACCATCTTTCCAAATAAACAACTTTACCTACCCGCTTACCAAATTCACAAATTCTTGAATATTAAGTTACCAAATGACCCACTTCTCGAAAGACCAACTTCCGGAGTATTCCAAAACCCGAAAACAAAAATAGATACGGTACTTTAAAAGAAACTATCGATGTTTATACTTTATTTATTTGTTTATTGGTTTGTAGCTCTACCTGTATCTGGCTGTGCTTTGAGTACCGAACTGAGTTCATGCAACTGTAGGAAAATCAGGTCATCGTGACTAGCTCTGACAAAACCAAGCAGATCCTTCGGTGGTGAGTCAACTATTATTTTTTCAAATATTTAAATTATTTATTTTGGTACAAACGTCTAACTACTTTACATCCTCTGTTTGCAAAAAATCTTTCAAAACTTGTCAAACAACCTCAAAATTTTCCTAATTTTCTAACTAAGGGCATTACTTATATGTTACCTAAAAGCGAAAATATTAATAATCCCTCTCAATATAGACCCATTACATGTCTACCGACAATATACAAAATTTTAACCTCTTGCTTGACAGATTTAATATATACTCATTTGGATGAAAAAAATATTTTATCTGAACAACAAAAAGGTTGTCGCAGAAAACATATGGGATGTAAAGAACAATTAGTTATTGATTCTGTAATTTTAAAACAAATTCAAAATCAAAAGCGTAATTTACATACTTGTTATATAGATTATCAAAAAGCTTTTGATAGTGTCCCGCACTCGTGGCTAATAAAAATATTAAAAATATATAAAGTTAACCCAATTATAATTAGCTTTTTGAAAAATATTATGTCCTTTTGGAATACAGATTTACTAGTAAATTTAAAAGGTAAGAAAATAGTAGTACCGGGCATTTCAATAAAAAGAGGGATTTTTCAAGGAGACTCATTGAGTCCTCTTTGGTTTTGCTTAGCATTGAATCCTATGTCTAAAATGTTAATTAAAAGCAAGTTTGGAATAAAAATTAAGGGTAATACAAGAGAGAGTAGTATAGTTTCACATCTATTATATATGGATGATATAAAATTATTTTCAAATTCTGAATCAAATTTAGAAAAAATGATTAAGGTAGTTAAAATTTTTTCAGATGATATTAAAATGACTTTTGGTTTAGATAAATGTAAAACGATCCATATAGAGAAAGGCAAAATTGTAGATGGAGACGAGGGTATATTTAGAAATTTCAAAATTAAAAGTATGAAAGGGGATGAGGTTTATAAATATTTAGGATACCCGCAATCGAATAGATTAGATCACACTAGTATTAAAAATGATATTAGGATTAAATTTCAAACTAGGATCAGAAAAATTTTAAAATGCAATCTATCTGCTAAAAATTTAGTAAAAGCAATAAATACTTGGACAATACCTTTATTAACGTACTCATTTGGCATAATTAAATGGTCCAATACAGATTTAGATAGTTTAGAACGATTAATTAGAACTACGTTAACAAAGTTTAATTGCCATCATCCAAATTCAGCTATAGAACGAATTAATTTACCTAAAAATTTAGGAGGTAGAGGTGTAGTCAAAATAACATCTTTGAAACACAATCAGGTAGAAATGCTTAGAAATTTTTTCCATAGGAAAGCTAATAGCTCAGAAATGCACAAAATAATTTGTAAGGCAGATAGAAACATTACACCTTTAAATTTATATGACGAGAATGCCAACATTCTTATAAATACTAACCAGGAATTATTAGATTCCTGGTCAAATAAAATTATTCATGCAAAACACTTCAATTATCTCAACCAAACGTATGTTGACAAACTTTCGTCAAACAAATGGTTGAATATTGGAGAGTTGAGCGCAGAAATAGAAGGATTTATGCTTGCCATTCAAGATAGAGTCATTAATACTAAAAATTATAGGAAGCATATAATCAAAGATATAAATCAAATTGATGATTTATGTAGAAAATGTTTGGCTTTTCCGGAAACAATAGAACATATTATATCGGGATGTTCTATATTAGCGCCGTCCGAGTATACATTTAGGCACAATCAGGTTTTAAAAATAATCCACCAAAGTTTGGTAATTAAACATAACTTGATTGACTGCCGTAATGTAGTACCATATTATGAATATGAACCAAATTCATTTTTAGAAAATGAATTTTATAAAATATATTATGATAAAACTATACTAACAGACAGAACAATTAGTCATAATAGACCTGATATAGTTTTACATGACAAAATTAAAAAAATAACTTATATCATTGATGTAGCTATTCCAAATTCCTGTAATATTCAAAAAACTGTTTCTGAAAAAATTAGAAAATACACAGATTTAGGAAATGAGATTAAAAGAATTTGGCATTCTCGGAATATAAAAATATTACCATTTGTTATTTCGGCTACTGGCATTATACCTAGGTCTCTGATTCAAAATTTAGGCGTATTAGATTTGTCAAAGAATTTATACATAAAAATGCAAAAATCGGTAATTTTAAATACATGTAGGATTACAAAAGATTTTTTAAATATTTATATTGAGGGATCAGTAGGATTTATAGGTTCAATTAGGAATTCCACAGAGCCGAACCCTCTGATATGAAAATATCTGGAGTCGGTGAATTATTTTCCCATCTGGTCTCTGGTAGGTTGACATGTTGTTCTTGTATTGTTTTGTAATTATAATACATATAGTGCAATTGCATAACGTGGATTGACCAGATGATCATTTGGGAAGTGTGTGAAAGGGTTTAGTTTTTCCTGTGGGGAAAATTAAACCCGGACATTTAAATCTGGTGCGTAAAATAATTGTGTTGGTAGATATCATATTAGAAAATATCACTTTATCAACAGGTTGTTATTGAAAAATAATGTTATTAATATTTATGGTCACCTTAGATATTTGTTTCAAATACGGACAATCTGTTCCAGGATATGTCTTGATGGGATCAACACTCTACGGCAGCCACATTCTATCCCTGGCCCTGGATATCACTAGATGGGAGCAACACCATGAAGGTAACTACATTCCATCCCTGGTCCTGGACATCACTTGATGGGAGCAACACTGTCAATGCAACTACATTCCATCGCTGGCCCTGGACATCACTTGATAGGAGCAACACTATCAAGGTAACTACATTCCATCCCTGGCCCTGGACATCACTTGATGGGAGCAACACCATCAAGGTAACTAC
The DNA here is from genome assembly GCA_929108145.2 of Limnephilus rhombicus. NCBI lineage: Eukaryota > Metazoa > Arthropoda > Insecta > Trichoptera > Limnephilidae > Limnephilus > Limnephilus rhombicus. Next base: position 27,500,717 of record OV815279.1, read on the forward strand.
ATTCCATCCCGGGCCCTGGACATCACTTGATGGGAGCAACACTATCAAGGTAACTACATTCCATCCCTGGCCCTGGACATCACTTGATGGGAGCAACACCATCAAGGTAACTACATTCCATCCCTGGCCCTGGACATCACTTGATGGGAGCAACACTGTCAATGCAACTACATTCCATCCCTGGCCCTGGACATCACTTGATGGGAGCAACACTATCAAGGCAACTACATTCTATCCCTGGCCCTCATCATCACTTGATGGGAGCAACACTACCAAGGCAACTCTGGCAACTAACTACATTCAATCCTTGGCCATGGACATCACTTGATGCGGGAATCCCTGGCCCTGGACATCACTAGATGGGAGCAATACTATTTTTTACAAATTTTAAACGAACTAATTTTGAAGTGCTTACATTATATTGTATTATTGATAGAATAAATTAGCAAGCTTCGTGTGATGTAGGTATAAATATATTACTATTGTGTGTACGAAATGAAATGCAGTGTGAAAATAAAAGTAAATATTGAAAAAAAAAAGTTGAAGATAATATTGATTTTAGATTTTCACGGCCAAAAGTATTTTCGTTATTTATTTTTGGGGTGTTATGCCGTGAATGCGTGCACTCCTACCCTTATGATGGACACTGTAACGCTGTCCGAAACATTGGCCAAAGAAAAAGGTAGCACAACACGGCATAAAACCCCAAAATAAATAACGAAAAGAAAAAGATAATATTGTTAATTCTGAATTTTAAATATGACAAAAGTTACTCAAAATAAATAGCCGAGTTGGTTACGGTCCCGGTAAGACAAAAGATCTATGGTTCGATTCCCAGTTGCGACCATTACTTTTTTTATTTTTCAGTGTCTTGTTGTTTTTCATATTGCGTTTAGTTTTATTAATTTTACGTTCTTCTTCAATGAAATGTCGTGTGTTTGGAAATGAAATGAATCTCTGGTTTCGTCAGAAATGCATTATCAATATTTTCAATATCCGCCTCAAACATGAATAGAAGAAATTTAATATTAGTTTCCATTCAACTTGTACATTTAAATGCAACTGCTGAGATCAGTCGAATTTTAAAATTAGTTTTGATTACAACTGGAAGAATCTTTTAAGTTTTGAATTAATTACGTCTTTAGTTCCTAGTTAATCTACGAAATAGTTTGTGGTTGAATTACACAAATTTAAATTTAAAATGTTTCTACGCTTGTGATAACTGATAATTTCCGATCAAAATTAAATATACAGAGCGAAGATACCTACGTACTTGATAGTATTTGGAGTAACAAATATAAAAGTCTCCGGTGACATTTTTGAAGTGTTTTTTATTTAATTAAATGAAGACAAATAATTAAATATTCCAATTTGAGGTTTTACTCATAAAGTTATAAAATAAAAAAATATATATATTATTAATTTTTATTTAATTAAATGAAGACAATATAAGCGAAACTCAATCGAAAATCTGAAAACAGAAAAATCAGAAAAAGATATTGACACATCTGGGACTCGAACCCAGGACCTCTCGCTTACCGGGCGAACGCGCTAACCACTGCGCCACCGTGTCGATATCCAATTCGGTCACTTTTAACTGTATCATACTTCGACTAAGAACCACCCACACTATCTTCATTTTTCTTAACGCATATACTATTGGCTGCTATCTTTATGTATGATTGCAAGATTCAAACCCGAACTAAATGCTCTCTAGATAGTGTCTGGATAAATCTTTATCCATTTTATTTAATATGCGACATCTATTGACTTTTCTGCAAGTCTAGGATGAATATTTTTATTTTTATTTTAACTTTATGAGTAAAACCTCAAATTGTAATATTTAATTAAATGAAGACAATATAAGCGAAACTCAATCGAAAATCTGAAAACAGAAAAATCAGAAAAAGATATTGACACATCTGGGACTCGAACCCAGGACCTCTCGCTTACCGGGCGAACGCGCTAACCACTGCGCCACCGTGTCGATATCCAATTCGGTCACTTTTAACTGTATCATACTTCGACTAAGAACCACCCACACTATCTTCATTTTTCTTAACGCATATACTATTGGCTGCTATCTTTATGTATGATTGCAAGATTCAAACCCGAACTAAATGCTCTCTAGATAGTGTCTGGATAAATCTTTATCCATTTTATTTAATATGCGACATCTATTGACTTTTCTGCAAGTCTAGGATGAATATTTTTATTTTTATTTTAACTTTATGAGTAAAACCTCAAATTGTAATATTTAATTAAATGAAGACAATATAAGCGAAACTCAATCGAAAATCTGAAAACAGAAAAATCAGAAAAAGATATTGACACATCTGGGACTCGAACCCAGGACCTCTCGCTTACCGGGCGAACGCGCTAACCACTGCGCCACCGTGTCGATATCCAATTCGGTCACTTTTAACTGTATCATACTTCGACTAAGAACCACCATCCATCCATTCATCCTAGACTTGCAGAAAAGTAGATAGATGTCGCATATTAAATAAAATGGATAAAGATTTATCCAGACACTATCTAGAGAGCATTTAGTTCGGGTTTGAATCTTGCAATCATACATAAAGATAGCAGCCAATAGTATATGCGTTAAGAAAAATGAAGATAGTGTGGGTGGTTCTTAGTCGAAGTATGATACAGTTAAAAGTGACCGAATTGGATATCGACACGGTGGCGCAGTGGTTAGCGCGTTCGCCCGGTAAGCGAGAGGTCCTGGGTTCGAGTCCCAGATGTGTCAATATCTTTTTCTGATTTTTCTGTTTTCAGATTTTCGATTGAGTTTCGCTTATATTGTCTTCATTTAATTAAATATTACAATTTGAGGTTTTACTCATAAAGTTAAAATAAAAATAAAAATATTCATCCTAGACTTGCAGAAAAGTCAATAGATGTCGCATATTAAATAAAATGGATAAAGATTTATCCAGACACTATCTAGAGAGCATTTAGTTCGGGTTTGAATCTTGCAATCATACATAAAGATAGCAGCCAATAGTATATGCGTTAAGAAAAATGAAGATAGTGTGGGTGGTTCTTAGTCGAAGTATGATACAGTTAAAAGTGACCGAATTGGATATCGACACGGTGGCGCAGTGGTTAGCGCGTTCGCCCGGTAAGCGAGAGGTCCTGGGTTCGAGTCCCAGATGTGTCAATATCTTTTTCTGATTTTTCTGTTTTCAGATTTTCGATTGAGTTTCGCTTATATTGTCTTCATTTAATTAAATATTACAATTTGAGGTTTTACTCATAAAGTTAAAATAAAAATAAAAATATTAATTTTTAATTAAAAAATAAATATTACGACTAAATACTTTAAAGATCGGTAGGTATTGGACTGTTAGGAGTGGGGTGAGGGATTGGCTGGAGTGACCAGTGACAACATGGGCAAGAATTTTAATTTGGTTTAATTTTAAAGAATTTTTTTTAATATAAAAAACAAAGACACCGGCGACCAAAATATCAGTTATATTTTTAACAACAAATAATGCCCGGAATCACTGGTTAAAGTACCTCCCATGAGTAGTAGGTACCTGACTTCTCCCGTCTGGAGTTAGTGAGACTATGACATCCAATTGGGGTATGTTGTAAGGCTGCTGGTAAATGGGGAGGGGAAGGTTATGGGGAAAAGGGTGGTAGAGAAGTATCTGGCTATTCAGATTTAGCCACTATACATGGCTAAAGCCATTTCAAGCAATGTTTCAATTCTGTATGGTGGTCTATAGACCAGGGCAATACTGCGAGTATCTTCCACTCTGGAACGTGCTGCAAATATACCTTATATTATTATTTTTAATTATTTAATTGTGAAAACACAAACTAATCAATTGAAATTTATTTGCGCACGCCGTAATTTGGAGCTGCGATCGCTGGATCGGTAGTCGAGAGCCTTGTCACTCAACCACGGAGGCCCTCAAAACGCCAAATAATGTCAGGAATCACTGGTTAAAGTAAGTCAGGCACGTTTCAACATATCTTTTTTTTAAACATTGAAATTACCAGAATTTTAACAATAACAAAAAAGTAGTCCGGCAAAGCTTCCACGTAGCAGCTTGATCAGTTACAACTTTGGTTTTTTCGGTTTTTAAACTTTGTTCTATCACTGAGACGTCTGGTGTGACGTATGTATCTCTAATACTGCGGTGCATATGTGTATAATTCCCAGTGGAATTTAGCAACGAAATTTATGTTTCAAAATAGACGTTTTAGCTGTACTCTTGAGTTGATTCTTTACTTGGTGGTAATCACAAACGTGGATACATAATGCTAGATGGCAAATCCAATATAACATCCTCGTTATTTATTTAAAGGACGATTGATTCAGAAGGGGGCATTGCGTGGGAAATGGTGATAAAGTGATCAGAGGACCGAACAGGAATCAAATGATCAAGTTAATGAGAAAAGTTCCTAAGCCCACTTAACTAAACGCAACTCTCTTCTGATTTATTACGCTCGATTTATTCAAGATTTATCCGTATTTCTTTGACTTAGCCTGTACATTAATTTAGAGCCTACTTTTTGACTTAGCTTAGCGATGTCCTGTTTTAACTCAACCATTTGGCTTTAATTTTTTCTGTAAATTTGTTTGTAACGTTCCAGTTCCGGTTCAAGATGGTGGTATTGTTGATATTACCTTTTTATTTCACCAGAATTCGCATGATTGTGGTTCCTACTTTGAGCTGTCAAATCGGAAAAATCAATATTGCAATATCTACAGGCCTATTTAGTTTGAAAAAATAATTGTAAATTTAAAAATAATTGACATTTTAAGGTGGGTTTTGAGAAACCTCAACTTATAACTATAAATCTCTATTTTTTTTTAAATAATACCTACTGTTCATAAGTATTTTTTTCTAATGTCAACTTTTTATATATAATGTATATAACATATAATTTATAATACAATGTATACTATTAACGTTGAACATGTACTTTTTTTACTTATAAATGTTCCAAATTTCTTTCAATAAAAATATATTATGTCATTGAGTTCAGTTTAGGTTAGCGTTTATATGTCTTAGTCATAAGCCACTAGCTATAAGTCTTAGATGTAAGTCACTAGTAATAATTGCAAATCTTAGTTGTATGCCAGTAATATCATTATTTTATGTATTTATTTGTACAGCGCCCTTGAGGTGATTTTTCGCGAAAACGGCGCTATATAAATTAGCCAAATATTATTATTATTATTATTATTATATTATTATTATTATTGCTTTGAACAAATTTTATAATTTCTTTTTGAAATTAAAAAAAAGGTTACGTAAAATATTTATGGTTTATAATTAATTAAGTATATAACCACTTACAAATCTTATGTTTTTAGAAGAAATTTTGGTTTTCGATTTATTAAATAAGAGAATTAGAAACATACATCGTTTGGATAAAAAATTAAAGCTTCTATAATAAAGTGATGTAAACACAGTTTATCAATAGAATTTAATGGGAATTAGATACATAAATCACTTCTTTAGCGGTGGAAATTGAACAATTTCATATTCCATTTTTTGTTCATTTTATAAATATATGGGCGGTTTAACTCACGTGAGCGAAATAAATCACTTGTTTTCAAGCATTAATTTTTAAACTGAACAATAAGCCCGGATATATTGCTCTGATCTTACTCGAATGAGAAAATGGAGAAGAGAAATACTAATTTGGCTGTCGGTAATAAAGTTTTAATTTTCAAAATTGGAACTGATTGTAAATTCAGACAAGCGATAACGTGGCTACCAAAACTATTTCATTTTAATTTATTTAATTATCAATTAACAAAACTAATAATGCTCTAATGAAAGTGAAGCATTGGCTTGACACAAACCTCCTCACACTTAACATCGACAAAACACAATGTATGACATTTTCCATACGCAAATACAATATACCCAACAACTGCCCTAAACCAATCATCTACTCGTGTCAACTCAATTTAGAAAATCCAGAAACCACATCTAATATTAATTGTACGTGTTCGACCCTCAAATCATCAAAAATAGTTAAATATTTGGGAATAATCATTGACAACCAACTACATTGGGAAGCTCACATCGGTGACACAGTAAAAAAAACTTCGTAAACTCTGCCATATTTTCTGATCCCTTAGGTCTATCTTAGATTTACAGACTCTAAGAAGCGTTTACTTTGCCCTTTTCCAATCCATAGCAACATACGGTATAGTGGGATGGGGTGGTTGTGCTGAATCCATTATTAGACCAATTATTTTAGTTCAAAAACTAATTCTGAGAATTATATTTAAATGTCAACCTACCCATCCCTCAAATGAACTCTTTGCAAAAATCAGGGTCTTAGATAGTCGACAGCTATTTACTAAAACAAGCATTTGTTATATACGAAAAAATAATCTACTAATCGCTCCACAACATCAAGCACACACCTGCTTTTCATCAAACCTGGGTTGCGTGGTTGCGTGGTCCCAAAAACCAACACCTCATTCGCTCAACGACAAATCTGGTTCATCGCTCCTAAAATATACAATGCTCTGAGTACTGACATAAAGTCAAGTAATTCTAAATTCTAATTCTATTTTTATAACTCGTGTACAACATTGGATTTTTGAGAGGGGACGAACGTACTTTAAAGAATTCATGAGTTCTTAATACTACATTTTATGTATTAATTTTTGCATTTCAAAACATTAATTTCCATTTTTATTTCTATTTTTATTTAAAATGTTGTTATTTTTTTTCTCTTAGTTTTTCACTAAATATGATTTATGTTTAAATTTTTATTTATATACTTATATGTTTTAATTTATATAGAACACTTGAGTTCTTAAAATTTAATCTTAATTATTAATTTATGTATTTCAAAATTTGAATTTTCATTTTTATTTCTACTTTTCTTTAATATATGTTCTTTTTTTCTCTTTACTTTTAAGTATTTCTTAATTTTTTTTTTAATGTTTAATCATCTGTTTTAATTAAATCGTATTTAAAATATTGAATGTACGACTACCACAACATTAGCCTAGTGTGGTAGCCAAAAACACAAATATCTGTAACTAATAAAAAAAATTATGAAATAAAAAAAATAAAAATTATATATAAAATAAAAAATAAATCCTTAGGGTGCGGTATCCGCAAACACTACCAGCGGGGAAATGAGGAATATACGCCAGTTTCGGAGTTGGTTTTGTAGAAAAACTTTTTTTCAATTTGCTCATTCGTTTTCGAGTAAATCCGTGAATCTGTGAATATTAATAATATTTACAACATAAAAATAAGAGTGAATTTTAACATTATTATTAACTTTATTTTTTACATTACTCCACGCAGGAAAAAAATATTCCTGTCTTATCTTTGAAGATGCTGTGTTGAGGGTATTTTGAGAAGAGAAAGCAGTGAATATAGGTCTTGAAGAGACCCATGTTGTAGAAACATAGAGGCCAGTAAATCGTTCCACTGTCGTCTAAACGACCCGTTCTCATTACATTCTCAAAACTCGAGACAAAAATTATTATTGCACCAGGTAGTTCCGAAATAAACATTCAACCCCAATATCGAAGTCCATCAACAACTAAATTATCTGCTAAATACTAAAATAGATAGTCCCGAATTGCGTCATTGGTTTAAGTGTTACAATGAGAAGGACCAGGAACACTTCGCTTTTTCATATAAAAGTTATCAACACTAATGCAGCAAATAACTCTCCAATTACTCGCGCAATCGCACCATATGCCCACTATGAAAAATTACTACACTTGGACATTTTTCACCATTTCTTTCTAATATACAAAACAAATTTATTAAATTTCTTGGGGTGATATAATTTATTTTAAAATTACTTATACTTACATTTTTAAAAAAGACGTTCGAAAGGGGAAAATATGTAAATTCCGATGGCCAGACAACTCAGACTGATAAGTTTTAAGATTTTCACGGCCAAAAGCATTTTCGTTATTTGTTTTTGGGGTGTTATGCCGTGTTGCGCTACCTCCTTCTATAGCCAACGTTTCGGACATCGTTGCAGTGTCCATCATCAGGGCAGATCCGGCAGATCCGGTGATGGACACTGCAACGATGTCGAAACGTTGGCTAAAGAAGGAGGTAGCGCAACATGGCATAACACCCCAAAAACAAATAACGAAAAAAAAAACTCAGACCGAAATCAACTCAGAACCTCCTTTTAAAAATCATTAAAAGTGATTAAATAAAAAAATGGTTAAATATATTATGTTAGGTTAAGGTTATGGGCTATTTTAAAATTATTTTTTCTTGGCTTTTAATGACTTTTCAAAGAGGTATTGAGTTGACTTTATTCTGAGTTGATACAGAACTGAAACTAAAACTGGGAAGACTTCGGTGGCTGGGTCATGTTGGAGAGAATGACCGAGCATCAAGCACCAAAGTCCCTGCTGAACTCAAGACCAATAGGGCGAAAGAGCCTGGGAAGACCAAGACTAAGATGGAGCGACAACGTCGTCAAAGACATATTATCTATCTTGGAGCTTCTAAACTGGAGAGTGCTGGCACAAAACCGAGATGAGTGGAGGAAGATTCTTGAGGAGGCCAAGATCCACCAGGGGTTGTAGAGCCAAGAGTGATGATGATGATACAGAACCGTAAATGCGAATGTTAAAGGGAGCGCGCTTTTTTATAACATTTTTTTTCATTAGCTCCCAACACGAGGCCCTGAGGAAAATAGTTCCTAAAGGGCCTATTTCATCTTAGGGGAAGCTGTGTGGAGGGTTTTTTAATGAAAGGAATGAGAGGATGTTCTGGGAAGGAAATAGGTATGAGGGGTGGGTAGGAATCTGGGGATCAGTGTGTCCAGGAGTGACGGACGTATGAATCCATTCCTGCAACCGCGGTGCAAAGCGATGTATTACCTAATTAATTACCCACTATAACCATCTAATAATTTAATTTAATAAACCTCATCGCTTGTTTCATAATGTACTGTATATCAGTGGTGATCCGTGGGTTTTCAGTGAGCTAGAGTGCTAAGGTTGAAAAATATGACGTTATTGGCGTTGTTGAAGCTAAAAATTTTATATATATATTTTTTAATATCAACTTTTTGAAATAACTTTTAATACAAAAAGTTGAAATTTGAAAAAAAAAAATTATTTATTTATAAGTACATGTTACATACATAATAAATTTACTTCAGGAGATACATTAGGTCACCATACTAGGCAGCTGCCTGTATCATGGTGACTAACGGAGGATAGTTGTTTGAATTGGAGTCTAGTACTCGTAAGTGTAAACAAATCTAAGTATATCTAAGTAAAATTATTTTTAAAAAAATTATAAATTAATATCATTCATTTCTTATGAATTTTTTTTTCTTTTTTTGGTATGCAGTATTATAAAAAGAAAGAAAAATAAGGTTTCTTTAAGTACCAACTAAATGTAACATGAGTAAGTATAAAGAGAGTATATGAGTGTAATAAATAGGCGAGAACTAGGTAAGTACTTATACTGGAGGGAACTGAATGCAATAAGTATTTTAAAACAAAAACAATCATTACAATATTATGATAAAAACAAATTAATTAATTATTAATTCAGTTTCAGCTAAAACAACATCAGTAATGCGTATTTTTCAATCATAGCACTCTAGCTCACTGAAAACTCAAGGACTGCCAATGCTGTATATGTGAAATATACCTATGAAATAAGTTTTCATGGCGTTTTGATTAATTAAGAAATAGGACCCCTAAACGTCTTATTATGTATGCACGGGCCACAATCAAGAGGATTAAATTGCAAAGTGGTTATGTGACATAACAGATAATAACAACATGACAGTGTGAAACATGTTCCTTCATCCAGTACATAGGGGGCGTCGAGTGCAAACATAGATCAGGGTCAGGCGGGAGATTTAATTAGCATTCTCCCTTAGGGTAGCTGGACCGACTAACGCTTTCCGCATTATATGGTAATTGAAATCCACTTAATATATCGCTAAATCCATCTACTCGTGTATACATTATATATATTATGGGATTATCTTATTTACTGCATTAAGATGGAGTACCTACTCGTACGTGCCTTGACTAATTTCTTTATTCAATTAAGATGAGAATATGTTCCATATAATAATATAATGGCAATTGCATAGATTTGGCAACCATTTTGGATTTTGTTTTATTACATATTCATGGTCTTGCGTCAGTTGTCCAAAATGATAATATTCAAACAGACCATCACATGAATTGAATAATCAAAAGTAAACCCATAATCTACCTACTTTAAATCTCTTTTTTCTCCTGTAAACTTCGATTTTTAGAAATGTTTTTTTAATGAACTCACATTATTCTCCGGGAAGATAAATGATCATGTTTATAGAATATGATTTTCATAATAATACTTGTGTAATAAATGATAAACCCCCTCCGCAGGTTTTTGCTGCTAGGCCCTGCGGGCGGCTTTTAGTTCGGCTTCACCCAGTTCGAGTAGGAACTAGGAACTGGTTCCAAAAATAGCCAGTTCCTCGGCCACTGTGATCCAGTGACAGCTAGTCACTAGTCACCGAGACAAAGTAACCGTAACAAAGTAACCGAAACACGCAATGACGCCATAATATGTAATATACTCGTATATTGCATATAGGTACTGACACACTTGCTCACGGAAGCCGGCTTATGAGCATGCTCATTAATGAGTATGCTCCTGTCAAAAATAATCAACTGTACACATTTGCTCAATAATGAGCAGGCTTGGTTTAAGCTTTCTCGTGAATGAGCGTGCTCAAAGCCAACATTTGAACACACATGCTATTTAATGAGCATGCTCATGTCAAATAAATTAAATGTCAAATAGAGTCAGTTTTATTCGCTCAGAACTAAACAAAATAATATTAATTGCTTACAATGCAATTATTTGAGAATCTTCTAACGTAAAAAAGAAGACATTTGATTTGGGTCCAAGATGTAAACAAATCCGAAAATGACTAGATATTAAAAATAAGTGCTAATTTCAATAGAATGTGGTTTCATTTTGGAGGTAAAAGAGGTTTTGGGGAATTTGGAAATCTATTGTGGGTATTTTAGTGACCTTGTGTTCCAAATATAGTCGTGATTCCCATAATAAATCACGAAAAACAAGGTTTTTTGTCTTCCCAGCGGGCTATTTTGACAATTTTGCAAAGAATACGCAGACGCAAACTGAGAACGGATTGATATGAGCATGCTCATAAGCCAACCTGTTCACACATGCTTAGAGGCTTCCCCTTCCACCCGATAATCCAATGAGCTTGCTCTTTCGGCTTCAAATGAGCAAGTGTGCCCTTAGCATATAGCCTATAACCGCCTATAAATTCTAGTACTTATACCTAGGTAATATACGATCATATGCGAGCTGCTTACGGAAGTAGCGTCATCTTTGAACGCAAATTCTTGAACGAATTACAACGGTAGCTTTGCTTGAAATTTCACGAATACAGATGTTATTTGTGGCGCTGCGTATGAGGCGTGACGTCGGACATGCAATGGAAGTCGGGTTCTGGAATGCAACCACACGCAGATCGTAGGCTATTAAGACTGTTTGATGATGATGTAAACATATAGTCGTTTGTGTTTAAATTGAATTTAAATTTTGAAAAAATATATAATGTGTTATTATTCATACACGCTCCAGTCTGGAAGTTTAACATCCGATCTAAAATAAATGTCGTTTATTTTATAACGCTCTTATTAAAACACACCCAAAACCCTTTTCTTTCTCCGTCCCCTTCAATATCCCTTCCATCTTCCATCTCACAATATTTTCCTACCGGGATTCTGAGTAAAAAATATTACAAAGAGCTCAGCGCAAAAGCTAAATATTGACTTAAATTCATGGAATTCTTGAACAATCATTCTATTGTTATGATTTAAGATTTTTACAATCAAAAGAATTATTTTTAGGGTATTGCGCCGTGTTGCGCTACATCTTTCTTTAGCCAACGTTTAGGAGAGCATTACTGTGTCCATCATCAGGGCAGATTGAAACACCTTCTATTGAAATTTTCAATAGCTTTGACCTACCAAATGTACAACGAATATATGCCAAAAATATATTATTGAAGCTATTCAAAAATACTTAATCCTCTACTAGACCGCGTGTCCATTACTTACAAAAATGACCTAAAACACATTCCATGTTATAAAACCACATTTGGACAAAGAAACCACTTCAACTTTGCAACTAAACTTCATAATATTCTTCCCCAAGACATAAAATTAATTAAAAAAACATGGCTGAAAGAGGTCAACGAAAACACCCTAATGAAGACACTAAAAACGACATAGAAGACAAAGAAGCTATAATTAAACAATTTTAGTCCGCCTTGGCACAGGAACCCCTAGTGAGGAGGACTAAGAGAAATACAATATCTTTACCTAACATAACCATTATATTTTGTATACTTATAGAATTATTGTATATAGTCGTTTAAATAAAAAAATAAAATAAAATAAAAAAAATTTAAAATAGATTACTCACCTGCCCTGATGATGGATACTGTCCGAAACGTTAGTTAAAGAAGGTGGGAGCGCAGGACGATATAATACTCCATAATACTGACAATATTGAAAGGGTACAGCACAAATTTTTAAGATTTGTTAACTTTAAGGTGAATATTCCAATTCAAAATATTAACTATGTCCTTTTGATGAAACAACTAAACTTAATTACGATGTCAGATAGGCGGATCATCTCTGACCTTGTACTATTAAATAAAATCATTAATAATTGCATAGACAACCCTGAAATTCTGAAAATACGAGGCAATGTGCTACCTTCTTCTGTGACAATTTTAAAACAAACTATGAGGCTCATACACCTATAAATAGATTACATCATTTTGGTAATAAATTTGGGAATATTGTAGATATTTTTGCAGATTCTGTATTAGTTATAAATAGAAGTAACAATTATTATAAGCAATAATTATCAGCCTGAAACACTCATCCACATTGAAAAATCTTCCGAGAAAAGATACATGACGCCAACGGGACTTGAACCCGTGCCCTTCTGATTGCCGGTCAGCTGCTCTCCCAATTGAGCTATGGCGGCTTATCTTATACCCGCCAAATGATTCAATATATTCTAGTGTTTCATTCAACAATTACTGCTTACTATATTTTTTCCACCTGAAAACAACCAACTTTATTTTTTGCGAGAGAGACACTGTTAGTGTTAAATCCCTCGCTAGGTGGCGTCGAGACAAATTATGTCTTCATTTATTGGGGAAATACTTAAACTTGTCAATATATGTATCTTTTCTCGGAAGATTTTTCAATGTGGATGAGTGTTTCAGGCTGATAATTATTGCTTATAATAATTGTTACCCTTTGTGCTATGCATAAAAATCTTGTCTTAAACGTTAGTTTAACAATTAAAAAAATAATAATTAATATTTGACAAGTTTAAGTATTTCTCCAATAAATGAAGACATAATTTGTCTCGACGCCACCTAGCGAGGGATTTAACACTAACAGTGTCTCTCTCGCAAAAAATAAAGTTGGTTGTTTTCAGGTGGAAAAAATATAATAAGCAGTAATTGTTGAATGAAACACTAGTATATATTGAATCATTTGGCGGGTATAAGATAAGCCGCCATAGCTCAATTGGGAGAGCAGCTGACCGGCAATCAGAAGGGCACGGGTTCAAGTCCCGTTGGCGTCATGTTTTCTCGGAAGATTTTTCAATGTGGATGAGTGTTTCAGGCTGATAATTATTGCTTATAATAATTGTTACCCTTTGTGCTATGCATAAAAATCTTGTCTTAAACGTTAGTTTAACAATTAAAATAATAATAATTATAAAAAGAAGTCTTTATAATTACTTTAATGAAATGTATGATTTTGATTTTAATTAATTTTATTTTTTATTATTATTTTAATCATTATAATTGTGTACTACGTACCTGCCTAACTATTATTATCTATCCTTGTAAAAGCCCACTAGGGCGTAAATAAATAAATAAATAAATAATTCACCATAAATCACTCTTTTTAAATGATATTACCTTTGTACCATTTCTTTAAAACGCAATATGGGGAAGAATTTCGTTAGTTTTCCTTAAAATTTCCGTTTTGTCTGCATTTTCAGAATCTGTACAACTCCAATGAAAAATAATGTGGCATAAAAATATACATATTCCAGGAGATCAACGAATGCTGATTACTTAAGATTTATCATCTATTATATTATTATTCGTAGATTTTACAAATCGTATTTAAAAACGATTAAAATACCATCACATTTTAAAATGCACTGTTTGATTGGTTTGACTAAAGCTGTTGGTATTGACGTCACAAGTCACGGAACTCAGTCAACAAATCAACATTTCGTTGTGCTTTTTTTATGAAAACAGATGAAACTCAGGTTTTGTTTGTATTTAAAAGATTTTACTGATGTTTTTTTGACAGAATTGAAACAATATTTAGACCCAAAAATAAAATCAAACCAGGGCGGAAAACGATTTAATAATTATCTTATAGCAACAAAATTTTTCAAAATTGATACATTGAGTGTACGTAGACAATTCTCAGATGCGATGTTGCTATATAAAATCTTAAATAACATAGCTGAATCTCCTGAATTATTGAACAAAATAGATTCGAAAGTACCTACACAGCACACACGTTCGTGTAATATTTTTAACCCTCTTCTTGGCACCAATAGAATTAAGCAACTTAAAAAATATTTTTTACGTATTTGAAGTTTCTTAGGCTTCAGAATCACAAAAACAAATGAAAAATATTTTTATTGTTTTTTTATATAGGTTATTTGGAGTTGTATCCTATAGTATACATTGCCAGGTTGTTACAAATCAACCTAAAAATATTTTATTATGGAAAACGAAAAATTATGTCTCAAAGGCTAATTAAAACTATTATTTTGTGTCAAATGATAGGAATCAATTGCTCTAATCAGTAAAAAAAGCCTTATGCTATATTTAATGCAAAATACAGACGCCTGTCCAGAATTACATGAGTCATTGGTTCATTATCTTCTCCCAATGCATCATATACGATTTCAAAGTTTGAAGAGCGCATTTCAGAAGAATCAACTTGTAATTCATCATCTTCGGCACTTTCAATATCAGAATCTGGTCCAAATTTTGTTTTTATAGTCAGTATTTCTTCAATTTCTATATCTATGGAAAAATGAAAAAATCATAATATATAGATTTTAAAGGGGTTTACTACATAATACAATAAACTATAAATAACTTGACATTAATAAACTTTAATAAACTGTTAATAACTGGACATTATATCTCAGGAGATACACATTCAATCAAATATTATTCACTGCATACTTGGCGGTATATATCGTAGGATACATACCATTTTGGAATGCAATATAAACAAGATTTGTACATATTTGACTCAATATTATTTTTTATTATTCACTTAACCCTTATAAACACGCTTTTATTCCTAAAATAACTACATATCTAATAATGCAGGTAATAAATACAGATTATTTACAGATAAATTAGTCGTGCGTCTTCTGTTGGCAGAAGTATTGCAGTGGTGTGAATTTGAACTGTCACTGTTCTTCTTAATTGAACAGTAGATGGCTCTAGTGGTACTAATTATCAAGTCAAGAATATGGTAAAGCAGTTTTAATTAAAATTTGTTTTACCCGTGTACCAGTTTAAGAGGGAAAAAAATATAAAAAAACTATGTATACTATAGGCTACATTGCCAAGAAGAGGGTTAAAGAAAAACACTGTAAAACAAATTCAAACCAAAATTCTTGCCTTAGACGAATGTGTTCAACATATCTATAATAACATTTCTCTGATATAGATATCTTCAATTGTGGCCAAAATAAATATAAAAACTACATAAAAAGTGTTTTAAATGATTACAAAACTGCATAAATGTAAAGATACCTATATTATGTACCTAATGACACCAATGACATTATATTATATACTACCTACCTCCTGTTATTATAATGTAATATCTTGTAGTTTTTCGTTATTTGTTTTTGGGGTGTTATGCCGTGTTGCGCTACCTCCTTATTTAGCCAACGTTTCGGGCAGCGTTGCAGTGTCCATCATCAGGGCAGATCCAGCAGATCCGGTACATGTGATAAAACAAATAATAACGAAAATACTTTTGGACATGAAATCAAAGACGTTTCATACTTTAGACGCGGGGTAGAAATCTCAAAGTGGGAAGCCAAACGTAAGACAATTGTACTGTTCTCGATTTCTAGTACTTTAGTACTAAACTGTCACTCGTCAAGTAAGGTCATGTCTTACCAGTAGGAAAATTGCATTTAAAAAGCGCCAAAATGCCCTCCTGTATGATGAGAAAATGTTTCCATTTCCAAAAAGTGAAGTTAATTTATACGTACACACAAATTACTTATTATTATCGATTATTATAAGCAATACAATTAATTTTCATGTTCCCCGTCCGACAATTTTGTACGTCATTTGAGAAAAAACACACATTCTTTAATTGTCTTATGGTACGGTCACACTGAGGTCAACTTCCAACTTCAAACTTTCGGATGATTGCGTAGAAGGGTAGTTCATGCGTCGGAAGTTCGAGTTGGATGTTTGGCTTCAGTGTGAATGTAGCATAACTTTTTAATATATGAATAACTTTTGAATTAAGAAATTACTGAAAACCGCTGAAAACAAAAGAGTGTTGCTTACTTGCCACATTATTTTGCGAGCATGTAAGACTATGGCGAGTCTATTTATATAACGTCATTGCATGAAATACTAAAAACGTATCTATCTTTTAGTTGTAAGATTATTTAACTTCTAGATACACAATATAATAGGATAATGAGGAAATCTATAATTGGTTTCTCGGTTACACAATTATACATGTATAAATTAATCAAATTGTAAACTGTAATAAAAACACACTTTTAATTATGTGCGGTAAGTTAATATACACCAATAGGTAATGTTACAGTCTACATGATCAGTGTATTATAAATACCAGTAAGTTGTTTAGAAGTAATGTGATGGTTTATTTTTCGTTGCAATGTAGGTTTTGGAACACTGATAAATTGTTTATCAGATGCGGTAACAGGTATATTTTTTCAACTTAATGAGATGCTGACATTTTACCTGGTTTTTTACAATATTAAAAGCGATTAAACTTGAGAATAAAAAAACGTACCGACTTTCGAAGCTGCGGCGCGCCGCGAAAATACAGTGCCTAATGAAATAAAACGTAAGCGTTTTGAGACTGGTTACGTAAAACAGAAAATCTCAGATTTTTTGGGAGATCCGAAAAATTAAAGCCTTGAAAATTATTTTAACTATTAAAACTAACTATAACAATTAAAAAAATGTTTTGGTTTTTTGGTTAGAAGATCAGTATTGATTTATAAAAAAAAAATCGGGATTGGAGTTCCTTTTTCTCTGGAAAGTATAAATAATTATCATAAATATATTGCTGAAACTTGCACAAAGCTCTTAAGCTCTTAAGCAAAAACTTCATAACATAATTCAAACCACATTTTTTTTAATATTTCCACATCCTCGTACTTATGAAATATTATCGTTCAGTTCACAATATTATTTTTAACTCCTACATCAAACTAGTCGGCTTTTATTGGCAATTTTTTTTTTATTTCTTTTAGGCTTTCACCCATTCATTATATTATTAAGCTGCTGGTATTAATTGCAAGTTCATATTGTTTTTAAGTTATCTTTATCAATTTTTTTTTTAATATTTTCTTATTTATATTACAGGGAAGGTAGAGCAGGAAGATATAATTGTTGTATAATATTTGAGCACGCACTTAGAAACCACCGTTTAATCCATAATAACAACGATGTAGTCGAACAATTCTTTATTTCACGAACACAATAAATTAAAAATGAACAAAGGGAAGAAAGAAAATATAAATAATATTTACACTCTTTTTTTATGCAATTATACTCGTATTATGTTTATTTTTCTAACAATATTATAATTTTAAATAAAAATAAATTGGAGATAGTTACTCGAATAGAGAAAGGGTAAGAAATATATTTTAAAGGGCTGATCAATGCATTGGCGACGAGCAGAACACACGAAGAAGGAACAACCAATGAATACATCTCGTCATTATTTATCGGCAAGCAAGAGAACCAAAGTGGTTCAAAGCCGCTCTAAAACAAGCTAGATCGACAATATGTATAGCAGGGGTCACCAAATGGCGGACCGCGGTCCAGATCCGGACCGCCAACCTATTTTGTGCGGACCTTGTACCAACAATACAAAATATTTTTTAACAATTATTATAAGCAATAATTATCAGCCTGAAACACTTAACCACATTGAAAAAATCTTCCGAGAAAAAATACATGACGCCAACGGGACATATAATATTTGACAATTTTAAGTATTTCCCCAATAAATGAAGACATAATTTGTCTCGACGCCACCTAGCGACGGATTTAACACTAACAGTGTCTCTGTCGCAAAAAATAAAGTTGGTTGTTTTCAGGTGGAAAAAATATAGTAAGCAGTAATTGTTGAATGAAACCTAGTATATATTGAATCATTTGGCGGGTATAAGATAAGCCGCCATAGCTCAATTGGGAGAGCAGCTGACCGGCAATCAGAAGGGCACGGGTTCAAGTCCCGTTGGCGTCATGTATTTTTTCTCGGTAGATTTTTTCAATGTGGATGAGTGTTTCAGGCTGATAATTATTGCTTATAATAATTGTTACTCTTTGTGCTATGCATAAAAATCTTGTCTTAAAATTTTTGTTTAACAATTAAAAATAATAATTAATATTTGACAAGTTTAAGTATTTCCCCAATAAATGAAGACATAATTTGTCTCGACGCCACCTAGCGACGGATTTAACACTAACAGTGTCTCTGTCGCAAAAATAAAGTTGGTTGTTTTCAGGTGGAAAAAATATAATAAGCAGTAATTGTTGAATGAAACACTAGTATATATTGAATCATTTGGCGGGTATAAGATAAGCCGATAATTATTGCTTATAATAATTGTTACCCTTTGTGCTTTGCATAAAAATCTTGTCTTAAAATGTTTGTTTAACAATTAAAAATAATAATTAAAATATTTTTTCATTAAGGATCTTAAATCGGAATTTGAAAACAGATTCACAGATTTTAAGAAAATTGAGAATGTCGTCGACATCCTATATATAGCGATATCCTAGTAACATTTACTCTCTGCATCCTGGTGATGAATGGAGCAACGAAGCTGCAAATATTTTCGGGAGTAATAAAGCTGCTCTCCAGGTGGAAATGATCGATTTCCAAGAAAATAAAGTTTTAAAACACCAAAAGCAGGAAATTTCTTGTCAAAAGTTTTGAATAAAATTTGCTTGTGCTAATAAATACCCAGAATTAAAATAATTAGCCTTGAAACTTTTCACTTTGTTTGGGTCAACGTATGTTTAAATAAGTGTTAAAATAAATTCCGGAGCAGACTTTCCGATGAACATCTCCAAGAATTAATGACAATAGCCTGCACAAACTTTAGTCCAAACTTCGGACGGAAATGTAATTTTTCTCATTAATAATATTTTAAAAACTTGGTACTTCTTTTTATTCATAAAATTTGCTTATTATTTAATAATAGGCTTTTTCTCTTCCGGACCGCGACGGTCATATAATTTTCAAAAAGGGACCCCTAATGAAAGTAATTGGTGACCCCTGATGTACCTATAGTATACCAGATCATGTTAAGGGGAAACGCGTGGCAGGGTAAAGCACTCAACTGAGCTTGATGGAAGCTTGGAGAAATCTTCGTACATCTGTAGGTAGAAAATATGATGAAGACAAGTATGATGCCAATGATTCAATTATATCCAATAATATATTTCCGTGGTTTAATGCTAGAAGTGCCTGTATCAAATTTCTGAAGCTCTCAGGAATAAAGATTGTTTATCGATTTCTTGGCGTAAAAAACGCTGAATCAAAATTTTGACTTATAGGCCACAATTTCATCAATCTTGAGCTAATCTCCCTTATTTGAATACTTTTTGGTATCTAAATGCGAGCACCAAAACTGACATAGGCACTTCTATCTCCCCAGATTTAAAATATCACAAAATTTCCATGGATATCTTAATAAACTTTACATATTAATAATAAAAATAAATCTCAATCACGAGTCATGTCAGCGTGCTTTGCAAACAAACTCTGCGAAATTTTGTATACAGGGTTTTAAGGGACGTACTTGACTTATTTTAACCAGTAACTCCTGACATTATTTAGAGTAAAAATGTAAAAACTGTTCTTGATTATCGTTGTAATAGGTAATAATAACAAAATTACTTTAACGACTTATACTTTGATTAACATTTTAATTTGATTGTAATTAGATACTCTGTTATATTATATTATCGAACTCATTTGTCCTCTCCGTGATAGTTTACTGAAGTATCTGACATTATTTGTTTAAACCTGAAATGTTCCATGGTATCAGTATAAAGGGGATTGGTATATTTATGGTATAAAGTAGTTCGTCTTCGGAAATTGAATTATTTAAGCAGAAATTCTGACGATAAAGTAATTGGTCAAAATGGAATCGTTTTGTATATTAATTTTAGTGCGGTGCAAGTCGGTAGTATGTTTTTTTGTTTAAAATCAACTTCGCTATGTATTCAACACATAAATTGCACATATATTAAAAACTCACCATTATTATTATTTATTATATACCTATATACATATAATACTGATTTTTTTCTCTTTATTGTATAATGCTATACTTTTTACATACCAGCTTTATTTCTATGTACCATGTGTAAAAACTATTTATGTTTTCTTTGTATTCTAAACACACCTGTTTGCACTAAAACATAAAAATGTAAATGTATGTAAAAGCCCATAAGGGCGTTAATGATAAGTAAATAAATAAATAAATAAATAAATAAATAAATAGATAAATAGATAAATAAATAAATAAATAAATAAATAAATAAATAAATAAATAAATAAATAAATAAATAAATAAATAAATAAATAAATAAATAAATAAATAAATAAATAAATAAATAAATAAATAAATAAATAAATAAATAAATAAATAAATAAATAAATAAATAAATAAATAAATAAATAAATAAATAAATAAATAAATAAATAAATAAATAAATAAATAAATAAATAAATAAATAAATAAATAAATAAATAAATAAATAAATAAATAAATAAATAAATAAATAAATAAATAAATAAATAAATAAATAAATAAATAAATAAATAAATAAATAAATAAATAAATAAATAAATAAATAAACAAATAAATAAATAAATAAATAAATAAATAAATAAATAAATAAATAAATAAATAAATAAATAAATAAATAAATAAACAAATAAATGAATAAATGAATAAATAAATAAATAAATAAATAAATAAATAAATAAATGAAATTTTGTTCATAATTTTTGAAAAAATAAAAAATCAGTAAATATTTGACAGTTATGGGCGGTGTGAGGGGTTGGGTGGTTACTCGGGCGAGTGACCAGTGAAAACTTTTGGACAAAAATTGTTTGCTTTTGGAGAAAAAAAATTGAGAAATAAAAAGTAACCGGAGACCATACATTTTGTAATCCAAATAATATCAGGAATCACTGGTTAAAGCAAGTCAAATACATTCCTTAACACCCTGTATTTTTACATGGAGCACAAATATATTCATAATAATCACATTTGTATTCCAGTCGGTGGTTTTTATTGAGGCAATTTGCCGAAATTTCTGCTACAAATAGGATTTTCTTATTTCTGATCCAAACCCAAATTTCACCCGGAAAATGTCTTCATTCAACAGGTTTTACTTTTGTAACGAGCTTCCGATCCAATAAGACCTGACAAGCCATACAGAAGTATTAAGTTGCTTTGTGCAAATAATCGTGGGGTGATATTGTGTTTTACTATGCCAATAAATGAATAAGTAAAACCAGCATGGTTATTTTCAACATAATTTATTTCACAGCGGAATTTCAAAAGGAAACGTTTAAAATATACATTTTCATTTCATCACGACGAAAGTAAATATAAATATAAAAATTCTATTAAAGGTGTATTAAAATTATTAAATGAGTACAAAAATGCATAAATGTAATGATATATTGTGTAATGACATATATTATGTCTACCTACCTCCTGTTATATCTAATATCTTTTAGTTGGAAGATTTCAGTTTGAGTTAATTATTAATTTCTAGATCACAATGTAACATTATAATGAGGAAATCTATAATAGGTTTCTCAGTAAGGTAAATTAAACATATACAAATTAATCAAATTGTAAACTGTTGATTCCCCTAAAATAAATAAAAATAAATTATCTCATGTTTACTTACTAATAATTTATGATTTGTTCCGAAATACCCAATTGGAAAGTGAATTCGCCATTGAATTTAAGGTTTCGTAAAAAGATTGAATAACGGGACATTTTAGGTGGTATTTTTTAAATATTTTTTTTGTTTGCATTCTCATCTGAAATAGTCTCATGACGCAGGCATGACAAAAAATTATGCACATAAGATTTCCACATCCAAGATATAATGCAATGCCTTCGTTACACGCACACATTTGACTGTATATATAAAGATGTTGCACAGACCTCTTCGTGTAAAACCATTGATTTTGTCAAAAATTATGTATTTTTAGGTGTAACTAATGACTATGAAATGAGATGTACACATTACTGATGTTTGTTGACGGGCTATTGTGGGTAGGATTTATAAAATAAAATATTTCGGGCTCATAAATAAGTACTTTAAAATTATTCTGGCTAAATCCATTATCCGTTATGGAATTACTCCTTGGGGGCATTCATGCAAAACTAACATAATTTACATCCAAACATTACAAAACTCCATTACAAAATCGTGAATCCATAAATATAACAATGCACACAGAAGTTTTATGCACAATAAATTAATGTTCAAGTCTGAATGTTTTACCTGTTGGAGGATTATTAATGATTGTTATTTTCTAATATTGTAAGTAAACGTGTTAAATTGTCTGATTCCTTGTATAAGGAATAAGTTTACAATAAACATAATACAAGATTCACGCAAAATGAAGTATTAGCAGTTCCGAAATGTTCCAATAAATACTGTGAAAGAATCCTTAACTTTTTGTACCCAAAATATTTAAGAAAC
Organism: Limnephilus rhombicus; assembly: GCA_929108145.2. NCBI lineage: Eukaryota > Metazoa > Arthropoda > Insecta > Trichoptera > Limnephilidae > Limnephilus > Limnephilus rhombicus. The sequence continues at coordinate 27,523,817 of OV815279.1, forward strand.
TACCAATGGCAATTAAAAATAATGCCATTTATGCAGCTAAAATCAAATATATAAGAAAGTGGCTTTTAAACCCAGATGATTTATATTGATGCCCTACCGAAGCCCTTGTAGAGGTAAATCACATTAGTACTTATAATTTTGTAATATTTCATATACTTTCCTTTATCTACACCAGCGACCGATTAAGGCAGATCTGGCCCGCGAAGTGCTCCCATCCGGCCCTAAATGAGAGAACATTGTGACGCACCATCGGTCACAATCATATTTGTTTTTCACATCTAGTTCTTCTGAAAAAATCATAAATGTATGTTTTTAAGAACCCGCAACGCCCGAGTGAGTTTCGAAAACTACAACGCTACTGACTGATTAGTCTAGATATTTTAAAACATCTAATGACCACTTAAATATTGTTTTTTTCCGTTTGTACTAATATACTTACATAATAATAATAATATTTGGATGATTTATATAGCGCCGTTTTTGTGAAAAATCACCTCAAGGGCGCTGTATAAACTTATAATACATTTCTAAAATCTAAAAACTACAAGCTAGGCAAACAATTATAAACAACTTATGGCTAAAAATTGCATACATCGGTTCATTGATCACCGATACGAAAATATGTGTACAATATTTTGACCAATGAACGCGATGCTGCCTAAAATTTAATGAAAACAGGACCATACTTACCTGGGAGGTCGCTTGAAATTAACACTGTATATTGTCCATTTAAAGAAATTTAGATAGAGGTCGCACGCAGAGGACATTATTGTGAACACATGTTATTTAAATGTTATTTATATGCACAAATAATCTCAGAATCTTGAAAATCCACCTACTTCCATCATTATAAATGGAAAATATAGCATCCGTAATGATGGCGGATTTACTAGTAGAGGATCGAGTCAGCAACGTTCGAGTGGGAACTAATAACTTCCCCTCTACCAACCGGTTGGTCGTAATATTTCAAAACATGTAACTTTTCACATAATTTTTATCGCCTGTGTCGCTTTTTGTCGTGTGGTCGTCGGTAGCAGGGCCACCCAAAACTAAATGCCGACCGCTGATCAGTATTATTGATGTGTTCGTTTGTAGCTGTTTATTATATAACGCTTAATACTGCTAATTATAAATTTATTTATCTTGTACTTGTACTATTCTGTTAATTTAACCATACTTTTATAATAAATGTGAAGCCGGCTTAAATTAAAAAAATATTATATTATTTTTATTTATTTATTTTCAGTAAATCTACAGTTTACATTTTTCCAAAATGTACCTGTTTGTATAGCCAAAATAAAACCAATTATGGATTTCCTCCTTGTGACTTTACCTCTGATTAAACAGCATAATAATTTTTTTTAAATAATAAAATTTATAATAAAGGATTATGAGATATATCTACCGGCCCAGTAGGTATATTATAATAAAGGCGACCAGTGGTGTTGGTTGCTTTATCGAATTCCACCATCAGAGTCAAATTTAAGGGGTTCTTTCTGTTTCCCAGCTCAAATTTCCGCATTCACCCACACATTCTTACACATGTTTACATAACATGTGGATCTTAGTATTGTTTTGAATTGCATTAAAAAAATATGAAAACATTTCCTGTATATACGTTGTGTAATACCCCGCCTACGTGCAATGTACTCGTGTTTGTGTGGTGAAAAGCTTGGGAAAAATATGATTGTGAGTCTATTTTGGTATCTAATTAACAGGAGTCTTCTTCAAGCGTCTTTTAAAACCCATACAATCTGTTGGTCCTCTAGGACGTACCTACGTAAATAATAAATATAATCCAAAATAACTATTAGTTAGTTAATGCCATGTATTAATTAACTATCGTAAAACGCGTTTTTTTTTAAGTTATACACTTTTAATAATATATACTTTTTTTAATGTTATATACTTTGAATCCCAGCGGCTCCCGTCTGGAGCCAGTGAGACAAGGGCATCTCCAATTAGGGTAAAAAATAAATTTGAAATTTCTGTTGTCAGGGTGAAGGAAGTGGAGAGGGGAAGGAGATGGGTAATATGAAGATGGGGAAGTACCTGGCTATTTAGATCTGGTCACCAAACACTGCTAAAGCTATTTCAAGCAACGTTTCAATTCTGAATGGTGGTCTTACACCAGGGCGATTCTGGAACGTGCCGCAAATATTATTTTTAAATGATTTAAATGTGAAATAACACAAATTAATCAATTACTATTTATTTGCGTACCTACTGCCGGGATTCAATCCCGCGACCTTCGGATTGTGAGTCAAGATCAAGTTTGTTTGTTAATAGTCTGCAACCCAATTACCTTTACCGTTACATATGAAATTAATGTTTAGTTTTACTAAATAATGAATTATTTTTTATATCGAATGCCTACTATCTACTTCCGAAATTGCTAGTTACCTACTGCAAAGGTTTTCGCAAATACAATTGTGCTAATATCAATAAACCACATAATCAGTTTTAGTAGTTTAGTCAACAGTAATCTGATTACTCGTACACAAACTATTAGAGTGTATTTTCAGTCTGTGAACCAATAAGTGTACTTAGTAACATCCTCGCTTGAATGGCTTGAAAACATTCATAATAATAGTTATCACAAGCTGTTTAATTCCTACTTGACTTAGCTGGTGAGGCGTGTTCAGATCTTGGCGGCGAATGCGCCTGCCGGTTGGACCAGATCGGGATGGACCAGTTTTTTTACCTCTCTCGACTATCGTCTAGCACTGCAGCGGTAGGGATGTATTCACTCGTCCGTCACTTATACACTGACTTCTAAATTCGTACCTCATACCTTTTTCCTTCCCAAAACTTCCTTACGAAGAGTTATTATACTCGTAGCTCCTGACTTAAGCAATAAAACAATGAGACGAGAGGGGGCAATCCTTTTTACCTAGCAATTGACAGAATAAGCCTTAAAGAAGGAGTGGAAGATATATTTTTTAATATTTGTGGTGAAAATGGATGTCGGCAACACGGTATTACCAAAACCAACGGACTACCACCAAATTTTCTGGAAATCTACAACCCAATCTATCAACATTTTACAAACTCCATTGAACTCTTCGCTTATAATACCAGATATGAATTCATTATATTCGCTGTTGTGTGTGATGGGAGTAACTCGAGTTGCAGTTGATATTGCTGATTTGATAAGCGGCCTTTAGAAATCGTATCTGTTATCTTCAAAAAACTTGATGACAATTCCTTGCTATCAGCATCCAAGGTTGATCCCATGTGGGCTTCAGTTATCAAAGGAGATAAGCGTCTAAGGAGCAGACTGTGTGCGTTCGTCTAGGATCTGTGATCCACTTAACCTTCGGCGTTTCTATGCTGGAGAGCATTTAGCGGAGAAAACGTCCAAGTCAACTTTTGTTGCTGACTCTACCTTTTGTTTCAACGCCGTGAAAACCTGGGATCAGTAGGCCTCTGAAACGTAAAATGGTTGTTTCACCATAATTCAAAAGAAAAAAATTATAAATTTTTTAATTGTTAGTTGTAGCTTATATATATGTTAACCAGGTTAATAAAAAAACACGCGTCAATAACGAAACATGATTTTTGTTGCAATTACATATATCAAAATATTTAGCATATGCATGTTTTTTGCTTTTTTTCAAAATTCAACACACAAGTTGATTTATTTAGAAATAATGGCCAAAATCTGAAAGTTTTCCTCTTGTTAATTGGCTTGTAATTTTCATTTATCGCACTGTAAAATCACTTCCTTCCCTTAAAAAGACCCTGCACAGAGCATCCCCAAAGAGGTCATAGGCCCTGAGGAAAATTATTTTCCTCAGGGCCGCCTTTGTAGGGTTAATGTAAAAAAAAATTACTAGAAACAGTGCGTTTCCATTATGATCAAGAATAAATCATCCCATCGGAATTCATTTTTAATATTGACAAACATTAATATTTTCTGGAAAGAGGAACATTGCGGGAATAAAGTAACTTTTTTAATAACATGAATCCGTTATTTCAATAAAAGAACACTATTTGTGTAAGAGAACGTACGACGCAATTAAAAAATAGGAAGACATTTAAAAGTTTTGGAAGGGAGATATTAAAAAGTTTTGTTTTATATAAATTTACTTGGAAAAGGCTACAAACTACCTTATAAACTAGGATTCACCGTTTATCCGCGAAATTTGGAAAAAAAAATAATAACGTCATTCGAAGCTATGTATATTGTACTAATGAAGGTTTTTAAAAAAATATTATATAAATCCCGGAATTTCAAGAAATTAGGTTCAGTAAAGCAGCAATTTGTCAAATTGTCAAAATTAGGAACGTCCTTATTAAAGCACTAATTCGTTCTTCATAATTGACAAGCACTAAATTAAGAGCCCAGTGGTACACCTAAAAGTCATTTACAAAAGTTTGGGGTTCATTCTCTGAGGTAAGTTAACAACTAGAATCTACCTTTCAACCGCTTTAGTTAGGCAAAAGGAATTACCTACACACAAGAGGAATGACGATTTCCTTGGCTTAAGATTCACAAAAAGTATACAGATTTAATATATGGATACACTTTACTACAACAACATTGCAGCCTTACTAAAAAAAAACCACAGCACGCCCAATAATATTCATTATTTTATTATTACGCCCGATTTTATGTAATATCTAATACATGTGTTCCTAAACGTATCAAAGAAATTAACGTCTTTAGAGATGCAAGAAATCTGTTATAAAAGTCGGTATAATTTTTTAGGTTAGTTTTTTGGCAATAAAAAAAATTGAAATTTTTTATAATTTTTTTATTGTATGCACGAGAAAAAAGTGAGGTAACAGTTTCGTTCCAAATTCATTATATAAAAGGTCTGTATTTTTTAAATTTTGTTTTTTTTATAAATTTCTGTACACTTTCATCAAAATATGTTTTGGTAAAATAATTTTTTTTTTGCATATGGCAGTTTTTTAAAACTAAAGCTTATTTCAATTACACAAATCTAAAAAGTAATTTTATCTAGTTTTCATGAAGGGTAATTATTTTTACGACACCTTCAAAAATAAGAAATCTGTAGAACTACTTTGAAAAAATTCCAAATTTCGTTCAGACATCATTACTAAAACAGAGATAAACTACCCTCTCAGACTGTGTAAACCAAGTGTATTTTTTTCCATGAACATTTTTTTAATTGGTAATTTTTTCACATCCGCGGCAGTTTGTCAATTGAATAAAATTTTCACTGGGTTTTTTAGTAAGGCTGTTGGTATATACGAGTATTGCAATGTTGTTCGACCATTAAAAAAACATCAATGGGAAATCTAAAGATTTTTTTAAAATTAGCTCTACGCAGTTTATATACAAAAATGAAAGTGAATTTTAAAAAATGTGTGAATTAATAAAAATAATTTCTTTCAGAGCCTGTGTCACCTTTCCGGATGTTGTGTAGAGGTTCTTTTTAGGCAAAGAAGTAAAGGAAATTCTGGGAAGGAAAAAGGTATGGGTAAAGGGGTGGGTAGAAATCTGGGGGTCAGTGATAAGTGTGTCCAGGAGTGACAGGCGTATGAGTGTATCCTTCACACTGCGGTGTAAGGCGATCTTCCAAGAGAGTCCTGCTGGAGAGGTCTTAAATGAAATTGATATAAGAGCATAGAATCAAGCGCCTCGCCACGTCGTGAAATGGCGACAGATCTTAATGAGGCGAGGGGCATAATGATCTGACTGATTTTTCGCTAGGCCTGCGACATTTAATTAATGTAATCGATATGTTTCGAAACCTAAAGTTTCTTCGTCAGGATTAGCGTACAATAAAGTAACGATGTGAAAAGCCTCACGGTACTAATTTTAATGTCGGCAAAGTTTTGAAAAAAATATATATTTATAAAATAAAAATAACGGAGCACTAAGGTATATTTTTTGAATTTATGAGCACCTTCACGTAAAAAAACTTTTAATTTTAAAACGATATTTTAACAATATTTGTTAATTATACTTAGCCAGTATACATTAATAGGATGCCATTTAGAAAATACAAATTGACTTAAATTATGTATCGCTTTATTATGTAAAAAATTATTTGGAAGTGGGTAATTTTTTTATAATTTTTACCTACTATCTGTTTCTAAAATCCTAAAATATTTCATGTCTTTCCGTGAAGGTACGTTTACGTTTATATATATTTTTTAATTTTAAGAAAATTCTCAGTAAAAAACCACCACTGTTTAATATCCAGATAACATAATACCCACGCAAAGGCTTCTCCTTTTTTGTTACTCACTTATATTTTATGTTATACAATATGTACCTACCTATTCCCATGTGTGAAAAAAAAAATGCAAAAAAAAATTATTAAAAAAAAAAACCAAACTAAAATTAAATTTCTTAAAAACAAAGTTTCTGATTGTGAATGGATAAAGTGGAAATGTGCAGGCAATACTAAAACTTGAAAACTTAAATATAGAAAGGGTTAGCAGTATAAAATATTTGGGTATAATATTATACGAGAAATTAAAACTTTACAAACACTTTAAATACATGAAAATTGCTAAAAAAAGTTGGATTCTCAGAAGGGATCAGAATAGATCGGATCTCAAAACAACTCGCCTTGTACTATTGTAACTTTTAATAACGCATTAAAATCATTGATCCAGTGTTTTATCTAAAGCCCCCTACAGACACGAAAAAACTTCAAAAGTTGGCAAAAAACGACTAATGGAACGAAAAACAATCATTCATATGATGCTACTTAAGCGTCGATAATACAGGGCCAGTTTACAAGCTACTATCTGGGAAATTCACTATCCGTTAGTAAACTCGCCCAGTGTCATCGTGTCACTTGCTAACTAGCAGCAACTAGCAGATTGTTGACAATCTACGAAAAAAAGTTGAAAGGTCGTCAACTTTACTCGCCTACAGGCTTGCTCCGCTTGCTCGTGATTGGTTTATTTACGTTTCCAACATGGCTTCCGATAAACAGCTGATTTCGTCTGTCAAAAATCTGAAGAATTTAGTTCAAGCAGGCGTCGTTATTCTCGTTACTGGTGCTAAAAGCGACCTCAGTTTCCTACGCTTCTGAGCGAGTGGACAGTTTTGTGTGTCATCATGACAATCTCACTCGCCGATTTACCCGCTTTTAAAACTTAGTATATAGTAGCTTGTAACCTCAGAGTAACTCGCCGTGTGTCATCGAGGCATTAGAGAAAAAAATTGGCTTCTTACAGTTTTATTCGTTACGTCCTGAGATTTTTTTTTTACATGTTCTCCACACAGGAGGCCCTGAGGAAAATAATTTCCCTCTGGGCCTATGTCATCTTTGGGGATGCTGTGTGGAGGGGTTTTTTTAGGGAAAGGAAGGAGAGGAGAAGGTAGGAAAAGGGTTTAAGGGATGGGTAGGAATCTGGGGTTCAGTGTATCCTGGTCATCCAAGACCTTGACAAACCTCACCCCATGAACCCGGGCACCCCTGCTAAATCACCAAACGTAGCGAACCACTTGGGGTGACCTATGGCAGAGGTGTTGGTTATCCAATAAAGGTTCCCGGGACGGCGGTACTCATTCCCGCCTCCCAAATTGTAAATGTAAAATGATGCGAGTAATGAAGAAATATTGCTTCTAGTATCCCGCAATTATGGGATAATAGGGTGGATAATGATTTTAAAATGAGACATTTTTACTAGAGTTAAAATTATGTTACAAAATTCAAATATGATGACATAATATGACTTAAATATGATAGTTTAATAATGAATTTCAAGCTTAAAAATAACTTGCTCACTAAATATCTGCCAACTAAAATAATGTACTTTGAAAATGTTCACAATTATCCTACGAAAAGTTGCCGAGATTTTAAGGCTTCCCAAAGCCAAACTTACCTGCACACAAAACAGTGTTTTATAAAAGACGTAAACTTTATAATAACCCACCAAAAGCCAGAAAAAGCCACAAGTTTTGGTATTTTTCTTGGGATGTGTGCTATTCATGTTAAAAAAATCATAATTTTTTGTAAATCAAAATTACTTTGCTTACTTTTATTTGATTGGTTAATTTTAAATTATTATTACAAATAAATATTCAAAAACGATATACATAAAGCGTATGCATTATTTTTTTTTTCTACGAACCAAGCATCAAACTTCTAATAAATCGATCGAGATTTTGAAAAATGTTATAACTTTTTTCATTACCTTTTGAGCGAATCCCGAAGGACCTAAACTCTAGAAGTCTGATGAGATTTATTGTAAAAGGTCGTGGCGAGGCAATTTTGTTAATTCCTTGAAAAGTTTTCCTTTATGTCAGTTTTGGGGTCAGTCTGCTTTTAATTGTATTTCGTGGGCACCCTGTTGTACATTTTGTTACGCAATTATGCAAATGATCACGCTGAATACAGGTAGGAAACTTTAGCGACCCGGTCAAAGACATATAAATAAATTATGTGCTTTGCATTTTATTCTTCAAATTAAGTAATCTTCTCTTCGCAAAGCGGGGCTAAATGGTTTAAACATCCAGCTGATTTAATGCAATATGAAAGATTCATGTAGATAACTCTGATGAGCAAAATTAACAGATAATAGATGAGTAAAAAGGGTAACATGTAGCTTCTGAAAGATTTAATTACTTCCCATCGCTCGAGGGATTTAGTGAAGAAATGAGCATCATCCGTATTATTTTTTTGCTAATGTATTTCATCTCGAGTTTGCAGGAAACCGTATTTCTTTGTAGGAAATAATGCCAGCACGCTAAGAGTTTTCCTAGGAAGTGAAAACATAAATCTTGAGATTCAAACAATGATAGGGGGGACTGAGTGAAATAGACATGGGCATGTAGGAAGTAGGGATGTCGAAAGTGAAAAAAAATATCGATATATTGATGTGTATATTAAAATATCAATATCGACGTCGATATATCGAGGAAAAAATATTGATATATCGATATATCGGTCAAATTTTCAAGAGATTTTGCGTTTTTAAAATAATAGTGTATTCAGCTCAATATTATCAATAGTAATTTTTGTACACAATTTGCTTTTTTTAATGTACAAAAATCTCAATAAAAATGAAGGTATTTTTATCACTATTTGCGTAATAATTACAAAAATATCAAAAACTAAAAAGCTGTCTTCTAACTTATATGTAAACTGAGATGCATACAAAGTTTGTATGCATCGCAGTAACATTCTATTGACGTAAATCTGTCAAAAAGGACTTCGTGTTTGGAACAAGGTCAATAATCATAGACAATTAGGAACCAACACATAGGAGTGGCTTAGGAAAAAAATGGCGAAAAATAGCATACATTTCTATGTACGTACATACACACATGAGATAGTATTGGTGATCACAAATACTAATGCAAAGATAATAGATTTGTAAGTTATTAATAGTTAAAATTTCAACCGCCAGATGTCATGACCCAATACAGTTACTTTTTTCCGTTTTGGATTCTAGTGACTTTAAATACATAATTTTTTTTTTAAATATCGTTTTTGATACAATTTTTGATATTGGATATTTTGTATCGATGTATCGATATATCGGATCAAAATATATCGGCTAAAAATATCGATATTTTGTATTAAAAATATCGATATTTTTTCAACAAGCCTAGTAGGAAGCTTAGAAAGTGTTGATTTTTTTGTATTTTTTTATTGTTTTTATCTCTTGCTAGGGAAATCCTGATGAGTTACAAAACTCATTTTAGGACGGGAGCGATCAGGCCCGAATCTTTTGTGGTCGTTTTCTTTTCGAGACAGTTGTCCCCAATTATGATATCGAGGCTGATTTTTTTTTTGTTTGTTCGAAATCATTGGAGTGTGATTTAAAAGTGGCCCGATTTGAAAGCTTGCACAAAGATAAAATTGATGTCTTAAGAATCACGCAGACTATTTACGATAAAATGGCTATCGATATTTCACACATCAAACAAGCTTTTAAAACACTTAAATAACTCAACAAAAGGGCATCTGCTCCCTGCGAGGATTAGTGCGAGACTGGAACATTTTATTTATTAATGTGGTTAGGAAGTTTATCAGGTATAAATTATTCGCTTGAATAAAAACGTATTAAGGGTTCAATAGGCACAGGGCTAAAAATAAGTTCATTGTTTAATTCTACTGAACTACGGGAACAGCTCAGCAGGGCTAATTACCTCATAAAAGAAGCAGTTATATAAGACTTCTCAAATGAAAAACCTTTACAAAATGTCCAGGTTTCCGAACGTAGTGTTAAGAAGGTCAGTATAAAATAACTTTAATGTATAATACCAACCGATTTCGGTTCAACCTGAATCTTCTCAAAATTTTAAGCGATTTTTTTTTTTAATTTCAAGGGCTTCTATTATTAAGACGTAGACCTATTCCATTGCGACCGATCAGTGGTTGAGTGTGCATCGCGTTTGGGTCCCACCCAGGCGTTCCGTGTTCGATTCCTCGGCTGGCTTTTTATTGAAAACAATCATTCTAAGAATTGGTTTGTAACCTGGATAATGTCTCGGATAAATATATCCGAATTTATTCACATGGAACTATTGAATTTTTTATAACAGTCTGAATGAATATTCAATTTTTAATAATAAAAACTCTCTTTTTATAAATTTTGAAGGTTAATCTCATCAATACTAAAGATAATTGCCCATAATGTGGAAAAACGAATTAGTTGATGATAATATTGTTAATTCTGAAATTTGAAATATGAGATTGACAAATATGACGGTTTGACAGAAGGTGGCAATGGCGAAATTGGTTAATGCGCACGTCCCGGTTAGACGAGAGACCTGGGTTCGAGTCCCAATTGCGACCATTATCTTTCTCTATTTTACTGTGTGTGGTTCTCTTTCATATTTTCGTTTAGATTATTATTGTTATCTTCTTCTTCAGTGATAAAAAAAAGTTTGGTAATCATTCCTTACCAGTAATCAATATTACCGAACTGTATTTAAGAAAAATAAAATTGTATTTATTTTATTTATTTGACCTAGGCGTCAAAAAATTCAAAGTTTTATCAAAATATTTATTTTTTAACTTTGATTAAAAAATAATAAAACTAGAGTTTCTAAAACTAGAATAGTATTTTTGGTCATTTAATAAGGAGCTGAATGGCTTAATTATATTTGAACTAACTTTAATAAAGAGGTTTTGTTGTCATCTAAGTTTGCCGATCCGACGAAAGTGCACGGATTACGTTCGTTAAAGTTTTTAATAATAGCCCCTATAAATATCAGGTGCCACCACCTGCCCTCAGAGTGAGAGCGCTTGTCCGCCCACTCCGGTGCTTCAAGCAAGAAGCGGCGGAAATATACTTGTAACCTTTGATATAAAATTAATTTTAACAACTTTGTGACAAATTTGTATTGTTATCAAATGTACGATTTCCGATTTTTACGATACGAGTACCTATTTCAATAATTTTAAAATCTATAAGGTTAATTTGTTATAATTTTTTTTAATATTTGTATGTTTTTAATAATAAATACAGTGTTTTAAAGGAAAATAGCCTTTCCATACCATAAAGAGACGTATTGATGAGAGAGAGTATTGGTGAGGGAATTCTAATTCAATTATATAAAATAATGTAAATAAGTAAATAATAAAATATTGGAAATAATAACAAATATGTAAGTAAGAAAAAAACATAGTTTATCGATAACAAATTTGAAGATTAAAAAAAGAGATATGAACCTTTTTGTAGTTTTAGGTAATTTTTCAATTTATGCTGAAATTCATGAATATTTTCGATAATTGTTAGATTTAACGGAAGGTTGTTAAAATAAGTTATGCCTAGACAGAGATAGGTATTTTGAATGTGCTTGATATTAAGTTTTGGGATTTAAATATTATTCTGATACATTGCCGATATATAGAATTTTAGGTTAGTTAACTCTATTTCTTTAAAAATTTGAAATATTGAATATTTTTTATACATTTCGAATTTTATTTTACATTTTATTGTAGGTGCATTGAATATTGAAAAGAGAATTTAAGTAGATAATCCAAATAGTTTTTTTAAGATTTCCTTAATTATCAATCTAAGAACTATTTTAAATGGATTTAATTTTCCTCCCTAATCAATAATAACATATTGTAATACGGATTGAATACTTGCACAGTACACTCATTTTAGGTTTTCTAGTCTAAGAATATTCCTAAGTCTTATAAATATATAAATACATTTCCTAATTCGTTTGACAAGTTCACACATACGTGTTTTCCATTTAAAATCATGGTCTATACCTACAGACACCAATATATTTAATTTTGGAATTTATACAAAGTATAGAATATGCTTTATTTGCAATTAGTTCTGCTACATTTTCTTTGGTGTGTTATAATTTTTAATTATGGTTTTTATTGACAGTTTCAAAAATTAATGACAGTTTCAAAAATTAATGACAGTTTCAAAAATTTCAAAACACAATTAAAAAAATATACTGAAAACCTTAACTAAAAAAAAAAAAAATTAAATATATGTATATATACATATAGTTCTCTTATTCTTTATATAAACTAAATTTCAAAAGTACTAAATATAAATAATAACAGCAATAAAAATAAAAATATCAAAATAACCAAACAAATAATATTTCCTTCCGTGTACACAAGCATTTGCTTATTATGGGAGAATATTAAAAAAAAAATATATATATATATAATTGTAATAATAATAATTGTGTTAAGCTTTTTATATACTTTCATTATATCCATGTATCTTTTGTATGTATTGTACCAAAAAGGTACACAAGTTTTTGGTGACAAAGCACCTTATTGATTTTTACGACTTAAGGGCGTTTGAAAAGATAGATTTTACCCATTCTAGAACTGTACCATTTAATCCAATGTTTTTTAATGTGCTAATAAGTTTGTCGCCTGACATGCTGTCAACCGCTTTTTTGAGATCTATGAAAATTCCAATGCATTTTAATGATTTATCTAATGAATTATGAATAAGGCTAGATACTAGTTACTTTTGCAATTGCATCCCGAGTGTTTCTACCTTTCATAAAACCGTAGTGATTTTCATTTATATTGTTACAATTTAGAAATTGATTCATACTTTTTTTAACTATCTTTTCTATATTCTTTTATACCTATTCGAGATTACTAACATGGGTCGGTAATAGCTTACTTCCTCGGGATTGTCAGGGTAATTGTAGTTTGTTTGTAAATAGATAGAAAACTTAGTTTTGAAAACTTATGTTTATTATGCATGAATGGTTTATAAATATGATTTTTAATATTTTAAATAAAATGCGGTAATTCCATCAAAGCCTGGTGTGGAACCTCCTTGTAGCCTAAGAGCCGGCGACATTAAACCTGTAATGATAGGTCTCCCAAAAATCATACACAAAAATCGTTAGGTCATTCATAGGGGTACACAAAATGGCGGTGCTGCCATTTCTGAAACCGGTCAGCACTAAAAAAAAATAATTTTGAAAAAAATAATTTTTCAAGACTTCTATAATCATAAGTCTCCCAAATTCTGATTGTTCCTCGAGACAGAGGAGGGGTAGGACTATACGAAAAAGCAGTGCTGGCCGTCCCCCTGATGGGCCGTCTCAGTTGCTGCCGAGAAACCAGAGACGCCTCGTACGAGGTATCTGTAATCATCGGTCTCCTCAAAAAAAAAAGCTTATCTGAAAGATCATCAAATTTTGTGAAAGAAAAACTACTGCTGCCGTTTCCAAAAAGTGGACAAGATGGCGGCAGCAGCGTTTGAAAGTCGCCCTCCTTTCTTATGACTTTTGTTACATAAAAGACACCTCGTACCTAGGTATCTATATTCATCAACTTCCTCAAAAAACCAAACTTATCTGAAAGATGATCAAATTTTGTATAAGAAAAACCACTGCTGCCGTTTCCAAAAAATGGACAAGATGGCAGCAGCAGCGTTTGAAAGTCGCTTTCCGCGCAACCGAAATTCGCATTTAGATTCGGTTTCATCAGCGATCGCCCGGTTTTTTTCGATATTTATTATTGAAATACGCCTTCCACTATCACGAACAATAAACTTTACGTATTGTTGATTGTTTAAATAAATGAAATCGCATATTTTATGCGATATTTTTCGATTTTTCAGCCGTTTTCATTGTATGTTTTTATACTTTCGTTGTGTGTGTTTTATGTCTTTCGTTAATAAGAGACACTTCGTACCCAGGTATCTATAATCATCGGTCTCCTCAAAAAACCAAAGCTTATCTGAAAGATCATCAAATTTTGTATAAGATAAACCACTGCTGCCGTTTCCAAAAAGTGGACAAGATGGCGGCAGCAGCGTTTGAAAGTCGCTCTCCGCGCAACCGAAATTGGCGTTTAGATTCGGTTTCATCAGTGATCGCCCGATATTTTTCGATATTTATTATTGAAATACGCCTTTCACTATCACCAACAATGAATTTTACGTGTCGTTGATTGTTTAAATAAATTAAATCGCATATTTTATGCGATATTTTTCGATTTTTCAGCCATTTCCATTGTTTTTTTTCTTACGTCTTTCGTTACATTTTATATTTTTAAATAAAGACCACCTGAAACGTGAAGTTTATTTGGCTATATTTTTTAGCAGAAATAGAGTCTTTGACCCTACATTGCAATGGAGTCTTAAGAGCCGTCCAGACATGCGGAAGTATTTTAGTCGAGCGGAGAGTTCAGTATTAACAAAACGCGTTCGAACATCGTAATTTTAATAGAGTGGGTTAGTCAGCTCTTTAGTAGATACAATCCATTTCGTTCTATTTTTCGGGCGAATAAGGCTGGGCGCATACATCAGAGTTTTCCATCCGATTGTCTGATCATACAACAGGAAGGCCTTCGCGCCATACATTTTTTATGAAAGCCCGCACACACCTGATTCGAAAACTGGATCGGTAATATAAATAATATCGAAAAATATCGCATAAAATATGCGATTTCATTTATTTAAACAATCAACGACATGTAAAATTCATTGTTTGTGATAGTGGTAGGCGTATTTCAATAATAAATTTCGAAAAATACCGGGCGATCACTGATGAAACCGAATCAAAACGCCAATTTCAGTTGCGCGGAGAGCGACTTTCAAACGCTACTGCCGCCATCTTGTCCACTTTTTGGAAACGGCAGCAGTGGTTTTTCTTATACAAAATTTGATGATCTTTCAGATAAGCTTTGGTTTTTTGAGGAGACCTATGATTATAGATACCTGGGTACGAAGTGTCTCTTATTAACGAAAGACATAAGAAAGTATAAAATCACACAATGAAAACGGCTGAAAAATCGAAAAATATTGCATAAAATATGCGATTTCATTTATTTAAACAATCAACGACACGTAAAATTCATTGTTCGTGATAGTGTAAGGCGTATTTCAATAATAAATATCGAAAAAAACCGAGCGATCGCTAATGAAACCGAATCTAAATGCCAATTTCGGTTGCGCGGAGAGCGACTTTCAAACGCTGCTGCCGCCATCTTGTCCACTTTTTGGAAACGGCAGCAGTGGTTTTTCTTATACAAATTTGATGATCTTTCAGATAAGCTTTGGTTTTTTGAGGAAGTCGATGAATATATATACCTAGGTACGAGGTGTCTTTTATGTAACAAAAGTCATAAGAAAGGAGGGCGACTTTCAAACGCTGCTGCCGCCATCTTGTCCTCTTTTTGGAAACGGCAGCAGTGGTTTTTCTGTCACAAAATTTAATGATCTTTCAGATAAGCTTTGGTTTTTTTAGGAGACCGATGATTACAGATACCTCGTACGAGGCGTCTCTTATTTCTCGGCAGCAACTGAGACGGCCCATCAGGGGGACGGGCAACACTGCTTTTTCGTATAGTCCTACCCCTCCCCTGTCTCGAGGAACAATCAGAATTTGGGACACTTATGATTATAGAAGTCATGAAAAAAAAATTTTTTTCAAAATTTTTTTTTTTTTAGTGCTGACCGGTTTCAGAAATAGCAGCACCGCTATTTTGTGTACCCCTATGAATGACCTAACGATTTTTGTATATGATTTTTGGGAGACCTATCATTACAGGTTTAATGTCGTCGCCGCTCCTACTATTGCATACTATTTATAATAGTTACAATGTCGTCCTCTGTGTTGACTTGTTAAAAAGGTTGCTATTTTATTTCGTTTTTTGTGGTACTTGTAAAATTTATCATATCCGTTAACATAATCCAGGATTTGTTACATTTCATATTTTTATATTTAAATCGTTGTAGGTACCTTGAGATAGGTATCTTTTATTTGTATACTTTACATTTTATTGTTTTATTTCTCTCTTTAAATTTTTATTTTTACTTTTACCTAATAATTTATAGTTTGTACTTAATACTTTATATTTTATACTATTCACTTTATAATTTACTTTTATACATTATAGTTTTTATACACTACTTATTACCTTACTTTTCACCTTTTTTCTTAAATTAAATTTTACTAACATTTATACTGTTATTCTTCATGTTGTTGTACTATTATAAGTACGTCAATGATGTTAAGGGCACGTTTTGTGCCGTATGTGTGTAAATAAATAAATAAAATAAATAGATATGTTGTTATTTTATTTTCAGCATCAATAATTATTACAGTCTGAAATTGTTACATGTATTTGGGTCAATATATAAGAGATTTGTAAGATTTTTTTCTATGTTTCAAAGAAGGTGTTTATGTGAAAACCTCCGTGGTCGAGGGGTTAAGCTCTCGACTAGCGATCCGGTGATTAAATGCCGGCGTGCAAGGTAGTTTTATTTGGTTGATTTATATTATTTCACAATTTAATCATCTAAAAATTAATAACTCGGACACTCTCAGTATCGCCCTGGTGTAAGACCAACATTAGGAATTGAAACGTGAACTGAAATGGCTTTAGCCGTAGTTGGTGACTAGATTTGAATAGCCAGGTACTTGCCCACCTTCCGCTTGCCTACTCCTTACCCTCCCCACTACTTTTAGCCCCATATCATATCCGAATTGGGGATGCCATCGTCTCACACGCTCCAGGGGTTGGGAGCAGTTGGGACTCTTGTACGTGTACGTGTTATATATATAATGTATAATTATGTATTATATTATATAATACGAACCGCGACGAGTGGGGCAGCCTTGTTCACAGGGGAAATTTGAATGGAGTCACAATCCTCTGCAATGAAGAAATGACTAAAAAAAGTGGTATTGAATAATATTAAACTTACGTGGGAGTGCAGCACGCACAAGGTGACCAATACTGCGAATGTAGTGACTAGCGCTACGCACAGCGCAGACACGAACAGCGCATGCTTGAGGCGAACACAATAGCGTCGGTAGAGAGCCTCTAGCTCCATTCCATCCTCCTCTGGAAACAGAAAAGAAACTTTATCAATGAAAATGTTAGGTTGCGATTGTTAGATTGCGTTAGTGAGTGCAGCACGCACAAGGTGACCAATACTGCGAATGTAGTGACTAGCGCTACGCACAGCGCAGACACGAACAGCGCATGCTTGAGGCGAACACAATAGCGTCGGTAGAGAGCCTCTAGCTCCATTCCATCCTCCTCTGGAAACAGAAAAGAAACTTTATCAATTAAAATGTTAGATTGCGATTTGGGAGGCGGTTTTTTTTCAGGTCCTCTTCTGCGTGGAACTAATCTAAAAAAAGGTTCTATTTGGAGATTATTGTTCACTAGTCTGCGGTAGGGTAGCACGTATCAACTTCGTAGTTAGCGTTCAGGCATCGAGATGCCAATGGCGGTCCGTGAGTTTTCAGTGAGCAAGAGCGCTGAGATTGGAAAATACGACGTTATTGATATTGTTGTAGCTGGAAATGGATTTTTTTTTTAAATTTCAATTTTTTGTATGAAACTATACTGAAATGTGGATGCGGCGTATCCCCAAACTGAAATAATCCTGAAAATCTTCATACAAAATATTCAATTAATTTCTCCATTTATTTGTATTTAATTTGTTCAGTCATTCAGTTTAATTTTTTTCATACTTACCACATTTTTTTTCTTTTTAGGAATGTGTTAACAATTTATCGTTTATAGCTCCTGATTCAAACTTTGAAGACGGATTGAAGTTTTCGGCTAAACATTTGGGGAAACAGAATTGAAACCGTTGAATATATTATTTACAGTAAATTTTCTGATATTTTATTTAGCCAACAGTACGAAAAGACTCGTCGGCCAATTTGGCCGCATTTGGCCGCGTGCCTCAGGGTGATCATCACTGATCTAAGCAATTATATCGTAACAATAGTGTGTAGGTGTCTACAGCATAATTAAACTATGTTTTTTATTAAAAACATACTTAGTCAGTGGCACAATTGTTTCCATTCAAATTAGTGCGAAAAGCATTTCTAGTTTTAATTTTTGTATTCAGTGGGTACACCCTTGACCAGGCTATGAACATTTTAACAGGCGGACGGGAACTCCCGAAATGAAACTACTGCTAGAGTAGAACTTTTCTATGTAGGCATTTCTGACTAAGCTTTTGGCATTATATTTGGAAGTACGTGAATATGTACATTATATCAAAACATTTAATAACTAAGGATTTATATCTCAAATAAATTGTGCCACGATGCGTAATCGATTTGATCTCTCCCTTCCCTGTACCTCATGTAGGCTTGCAATGATAAATTAATTGGAAGGAGGATAGGGAGGCTGATTTCATGACAAATTGCTTAACGTTTTGGGCCCGAGGCTTTTGCAAGGGGTGTTTCTCGAAGTTCGGGGGGAATGTGTCTGGCTTTGGCAGGTGCATCCGCTAAATAATAAGTATGCCGTTTAGGATAAGCGGGGGTAAGATAAGATAAAGTATTTGTGCTTGCTGTAATAATAATAATAATAATATATCTTTATTCAATGAAATTAGAAACATTATAACTAAAAAAAGGACATGTTCAATGTAGATTACAATAGATTACAAAAAAATTAATAAGTAGAAAGTAATGTAAGATCGGTTACACAGAAGTAGCATAATGATACAATATTTTTAGTTGTGCATAGCTTGCCTCACTAGGTGAACCTGTATTGAGGCAGAATTTTTTGTAAATTGTTTCTCACAATTTTATCTATGGTTTTTTTATAAATGTATAATGTAGGTTTCTATACAGCAAAAACTTTATTTTAGATTACATTATTATTTGTATATATACAATACAAAAACTGCAAGGTTGTTACTACAATAACAACTGTTAATGACAGGGCGTTTGGGTGAGAGCATCAGTATAGGCTCGAACATTAGAATATATCCAAATTTTAACATATTTTTTAAACTCTTTCTGTGTTTGACTAAATTTTATGTTTTCTGGGAGAATGTTGAATATTTTCGTGGCAAAGTATCTAAACCTACGATGACCAAAGGTGGAAGAGAGCGCTGGAACTTGCAATATGTCTTTGTTGGAATTACGTGTAAATCTTAAGTTTTTTTTTTCGTAAATCACATGTTTGTTTTTAAAGAGATGTATGAGGATAGTTTTTACATAGATCTGTCGAACATCAAATACTCTCATTATTTTGAATATTAGGTCACTGTTTGCAGTTAGAGGAAGTTTGAGAATAATTTTCATAATTGTTTTCTGCGCCTTTTCGACAGGATCTAGAGCTGATGAAGTGCCCCCTCCCCATGCAATGATACCGTACTCAATGATAGATTGGGTGATTGCAAAATAAATCGTTTTTAGGAGTTTCAAGTTAAGAAAGTTCCTTATGGATCTGAAGAAGTGTATTGTTTTTCTAATTTTATTTGCAATGATCTTGGTGTGTAGGTTCCATTTGAGGTATGGGTCAATGGTGAGGCCGAGGTACTTCATCTGTGAAGTGCGCTCTATACTGGGGAACTCATTGGAATTCGTACAGCTATGTATTTTTATGGAGTAATCATCATTAGGTTGGCCTGTAGTATTGATGCTTAATGTACATTGAGTTTCATTTGAATATTTATACGACTTCATTTTACAAGTATTTATACTGCAGGAACAATCGATTTTTAATGTTGGGAATGTTTGTTGAATCGCCACACTGCGGAGCAAAAACTGCGCATTTTCAATGACGGGGCGGTTTGAAGAACCAAACGTCATTCTGTTTTCAATGTCGCATCGCCTGCAATAATTCATAGATCCTATATATTATTTGTTGTATTCACAACTTGTTGTATTCACACAATCAGGTTCTCCAACCCGTCTTGGAAGGAGATTATTTCTATGGAATAATTGAGTTCTTTATGTTAATCTGGATTTATTAATACTTCGCGTATTACAAATGTTGTGACAGCGAGTAGTCAGCCTAACTAGAAGCTAGCTGAAATTAATGGATCTGAATTATGTGAGCTCCTGCAACTGAACCCCGGCCCTCGGCCCCTCTGGCGCACTCGGAACTAAACTAACCGCCATCTTGCGGACTTTGGGGGCAGCTCTTAGCACTGGCCTCTATGTAACAAGCTCGGAAGCTTCTAGATATACAACATTATTTTAATCTCCGTGTTTCAAGCCTTAACTGATAAACTTTTCAATTGAAATCTCTGTGTTTGATAAAGTTGTTCTGTTTTAAACATTAAACCTATTTAATTTATACATTATAATATATTTTCATCCTACATAATATGTAGTAACAATAATGAAAATAAAATTTTATAGAGAAGGAAACCCTTGGAAAACTTGAGCCTTGAAATTATTTTGACCGCACGATGAGGATGGTTCCACACAACACTATAATTGCCGTAGGTAATACGGTCATGTGCCTACTCTGGAGTCTATATGACGCAAGATCCTAAAATATTCTGTGCTAAAGGGGTCAGTTTCACTAATGTTCATAGGCACGAGTAGCAAAGTTTTTTTTTTTACATTTGAAAAGTCACAGTTAAACGCCAATTCTATGCCCGTTTCAGCATTTGAATAACTGAAAAGCATAACAACATAAGCGTTATGCTTGTCAGCTAAAACAGGACTAGAATCGAGACCATTTAAATGCCAAAAAAGTATAATAAAATTATGTTGTTTGGCAGTATTTTTGGAGGTGGGTCGGGTACTGTCGCTCCGGGAACGATTCATTCTTGGCGGCGTTCTGTCTGCCCGCCAACTGCTTGGCAGGCCGGATCGGGAAAGACTGGTTGAGGGAGACCTTTTGACCTCTCCAGCAGGTCTCTGTTGGAACAACGCCTTGCACCGTAGTAGGAGGGATGGATTCATTCGTCCGTCTCTCCTGAACACACTGACTCTAAGATTACTACCCATCCCTCATACCTTTTCCCTTCCCATAACTACCTCTCCTTTCTTTTCTAAAAAATACCCCCCACACAACATTCCTAAAAAAACACCGGCCCTGGGGGGGGGGGATTATTGTCCGGGCCCACTGCGTGGAACCTATATAAAAAAATTACACAAAAATTTGGACATTAGTGAAACAAGCGTTTTTTATGACTGTATTGGGTTGCCCTCGTAATATGCGCTATCCACAGGATGACGTCACGAAGATGGTCCTACCTGCATGCCATAAGATTAAAGGCTAAGGTTACAATGTGTGAACTTTTCACGGAGGTATATTAAAACGCTGAACACCTCGTGGTAAATGCGCAATTAGTTGAAACGCTTTCCGCACTATTTGTTATCACAAATGGATGACCAGAGTTGCTTCTCCCATTACCACGACACGGTTGATGTTGATTTATGGCTCTCGTAATAAATCGTGTCGCTAGTCTTGAATTATGGATCAAATTCATGCTGTATTGAGCTTCGTGCATCATCATGCTGTAAACTATTTGCATTACAGAGAATATTGCAAACAGAGGTATTACGTTACTGAAGAAATGTGCTTTATAAACATTTATTTGTATTTCGTATGAACGTGGTGATATCAAACATTTTCCAACAAAAAAAATAATGTATCGACTACGCCTAATATCCTGGGGCCAGGGGAATTCTGGCACCACCCATACTGAAGAAAGTTTTTTTGAAATATTAGAAAAGAGAATATGAGAATGAAAACAAATGTCTGTATGTTGAATTATAATAAAATTTTTGCTTATTCCTAGTTGAATTTTCTAATATATTTTTGTAGATTCCAGAATCTTCGTAGAATCCCATTACGAATTGGTGATTCATCCACGTCCACTTTTTTGAAGTTTCTGAAAGGTTAAAGAGAATTTTGTTTTTTTCCTCAGAAAATCTTGCTACAAATTTCTCTCGTATTCGGCGTATTTTATGTCTTCATGATTCTGTATTTTCCTTAATTTTTGACATTATCTTCAGGATTGCATCCCAATGCATTAAAAAAATTTACTTATAGCAATTTCTTTTTAAAAAATTCTAATGTTCTTTACCGTTGTGTTTTTAGAGCTCTTTCTTAAATATTTTGCAAAATTGAAGGATGTTTCATTTCACTTATGTTCATTATTAGTTATTAAATAATATGTGACGATGTTGGTTTTTAACCCTTGGGTCTAGACAAAGTAATATCAGAGTAGACAAAAGTAAGTAAAGTGTCAGAGTAAGGATTTATTTAGAAGTATTCCCGCTTGACAAAATGTTAAAAATTTTAGCGTACGTGTGGTTAAATTTTAAATGCAAAGCCTTATCTTAATCTTAGTATTCACTCTTTCTAAAACTGTTTATATCATATTATAGCTGGCCATAACAGAAAATAAAATAAAACACGTTTGATGATGTCGTCGCAAAAATATTCTAGTTTTTAGGAATACCCAATAGTAATTACAAACTAAAACATACTAACTTCAGTTGATGGTGCATGGGTAAATAATGTGATATATTACTGTAGGTACAATGTGTGATATTATTCAAGTTCAAGGATTTTTTTTTAAAGCAAAGTATTTATATCGGGATACATAAGGCAAGTATATAAAGCAGATAAAAAAATATTTCATGAATTAATAAATGTTCATTTGAATTGAGTATTTGTTTTGTTGAAAAGTTCGACAGATGCTTAGTTAGATTAATAAAGTGATATTACCGAACTAGCCCAGTCAGTGGGGGATAAAAAAGGCCTTTAGCTTGCAAAAGGTCGTATAGTAGCGATTTTAATATATGTTGTATAGATTGGGACTCTAAAGAAGAAAAAAAAGTTTTTGACCTTGGGAGGGTCGAGCTCGGGCCGCCATCTTGGATTGAAGGTCCCAAAATTTAGTTTTTTCAAAATAATTCCTCAACGGTTGATTTTACAACAAAAATGTTTATAAAAAAATTGAAGGAAACTAAATTACGTACATTTTTTGTTTGAATTTTTTTTATAAATCTAATATATAATGACTTACAGCGGTAGAAAGAAGAAAATTTTGACAAAAAAATCGTAAAACTCAAGTTTTCATGATAAATTTTGTAAGAACGTATTACACAATATCATTTTAACGTATTTCCACAACACATACAGCAAAATTTATTTCAAATTACAGTAATTTTTCGTGTTACGTAGATGAGAGAAAGAGACGGCAACATACTGCGTGCCTACAGTCCTGACTGCAGCGTTGCCACCTCAGCGCCTATATTGCTACAGGCTAGGATCCCACTATGACAAACCCGACGTCATCGAGTTGCATGGATGAAACTACTTTGTAGTGATAATGAACATTTAGTAAGTCTTAAAAAAGCTGGTCTGCGAGTGCGTCTTCATTGAGTACCTATACGAATGAAAACAACATGATGCAAAACCAGAAGACATAGCAGATGAAGGAAAATGCTTTCTTGTTGCTATAGCAATAAGGGAGCTCAAAAATGGTATGGAATCCAAAAAATCCAGAAAACTGGGGCTGGAAACGTGGCACCATTGAGCTTGTTCTAGTAAGAATGACCAAGAAACCAGCACCCGAGACTTTATTAAAATTTATTTCTTGCAATTGAATATGAAGAGATTTTGTCAATGGAAGCCCAGCATCTCAGTACCATAGGCAATGAGTTAGAAGGTCATGACATTGATGACAAAGACTATTATTAAGATGTCAATATCAACCAACCGGGATCAACAAAAAATATTATTACGCAATAGCGAATATGTAACATAATTACGAATATTAGTCAAACTATGTGCGGCTCGCCATACCTGTGGAATAGACATACTGACCTTAACATTGTCGAAAGATCCCTAGAGGCTGCAAGAGAGGTTTTTGGAGACTCGGCAAGAGAGGTGGGTTTGCAAATCAATGAGAATAAAACTAAAATCATGATGCAAACCAGAACCCCAAACCATAGAATAAAAGATAAATTGAAATTGAAAGACACTTATAATTTCGAAGTGGTCGAAGAGTTTACATACCTGGGCTCCATCATAACGCATGACAAAGAAAACCCAGTATAAGTAACAAAGCGCATCACAGGCACTAACAACACTTACTTCGCGTTGTTGCCAGTTTCAAATCCCGAAACATCCATAGGAAAACCTTATATAAAACAATTATTAGAACGGTCTTGGCCTATGGATGTGTGGCGGGAACAGCCGGATACCAGAACAGCTGGATACCTTCGAAAGAAAGGTACTTCGAAGAATCTTAGGAGCGTTGCGAGAGGGAGAGGCATTGGAGGGGACCCCACCACTTTCCCAACGGCGTTATAAGGAAACATATGGTTTCCTCCTTCACCGCACACGTCAAGAATCTATTTTATTAAACGAAGCTACATTTATTTGAACGACTCTAGACCCTCCAATGTCCATGCATACGGGGTGAGAAAGCAGTATGCAAGTACCTACTTACATTAACATGAGGGAGAGGCATGGAGAATCCGCCACAATAAAGTGCTATGTTATTTATCAAGCTCCCAGACTCTATCCATCTAAGGCTGAAAAGACTAAGATGGGCAGGACATGTGCATCGAATGTCAAGCACACGAGTACCAAAGAAGGTTCTAACAGAACACCCAGGAGGTAAACGAAAGGCGGGCAGGCCTAGGCTGAGACGGGAGGATGATGTCGGGAAGGATGCAAGAGGACTACTCCATGTCGCAGTAAGGAAGACGACGGCCTACGACGGAGGGCGGTGAAGGCTTATGTTGAAGGAGGCCAAGGCTCGAAATGGGTTGTAAGTTGTAATGCCATTGAAGAGGAAGAAGACCTACTGGGAATACCACAATAAAAATGCGCCATTTTTTTTAGCTCATGGTGGTGTGGGAATGAGTTTACAAAATTATAATTATGTAATGAATAGCCCGAAAAAATAACAAACATTGGGAATTTCACCATTTTTTAGAAAAATATTCACATTTCCGCCACTGTAACTCGTTACCTATTAGACTTACAAAAAAAAATTTTAAACAAAAAATATTTTAAATTTTATCTTCTTTAAGTTTGTATTTCGCAATTTGGTCGTAAGATCAACCATTGCACAATTATTTTGAAAAAACAAAATTTTGGCACCTTCAATCCAAGATGGCGGCTCGAGCTCGACCTCCCCAAGGTCGAAAACTTTTTTTTTTCTTTAGAGTCCCAATCCTCACAACATATATCAAAATCGCTACTATACGACCTTTTGCAAGGTAAAACTCCCCACTGACTGGGCTATATATAGGTCCAGTGGACATACTTGAGCGGCCCGATAACATACTCGTACATATTTGAATGACTGTCTTTCCACGAGTGATGGTATATTTTTTGTTCGATTAGTATGAATGAAATGTTTCTTGTATTTTTATAAGTCATTGGATAAATGTAGTAATTTTTCAAGTTTTACTAACATTCAATTGGTAAAATTCTTCTTTCGAAAGGCAGTGATCTTGTGGACTTTTTTTTGTAAATGCTTTTAGCTTCATTATTATTTTTTAATTTATAAACTAACGTTTAGACAAGATTTTTATGCATAGCACAAAGGGTAACAATTATTACAAGCAATAATTGTCAGCCTGAAACACTCATTTACATTGAAAAATCTTCCGAGAAAAGATACTTGCTGCCAACGGGACTTGAACCCGTGTCCTTCCGATTGCCGGTCGAATGCTCTGACCACTGAGCTATGGGGGCTTATCAAATACCCGCCAAATAATTCAATATATACTAGTGTTTCATTCAACAATTACTGCTTGTTATATTTTTTCCACCTGAAAACAACCAACTTTATTTTTGCGAGGAAGACATTGTTAGTGTTAATGTAAATGAGTGTTGTATGTTTTCAATGTAAATGAGTGTTTCAGGCTGACAATTATTGCTTGTAATAATTGTTACCCTTTGTGCTATGCATAAAAATCTTGTCTAAACGTTAGTTTAAAAATTAAAAAATAATAATTAATATTTAACAAGTTTAAGTATTTCCCCAATAAATGCAGACATAATTTGTCTCGACGCCACCTAGCGAGGGATTTAACACTAACAATGTCTTCCTCGCAAAAATAAAGTTGGTTGTTTTCAGGTGGAAAAAATATAACAAGCAGTAATTGTTGAATGAAACACTAGTATATATTGAATTATTTGGCGGGTATTTGATAAGCCCCCATAGCTCAGTGGTCAGAACATTCGACCGGCAATCGGAAGGACACGGGTTCAAGTCCCGTTGGCGGCAAGTATCTTTTCTCGGAAGATTTTTCAATGTAAATGAGTGTTTCAGGCTGACAATTATTGCTTGTAATAATTGTTACCCTTTGTGCTATGCATAAAAATCTTGTCTAAACGTTAGTTTATAAATTAAAAAATAATAATTAATATTTAACAAGTTTAAGTATTTCCCCAATAAATGCAGACATAATTTACCTCGACGCCACCTAGCGAGGGATTTAACACAAACAATGTCTTCCTCGCAAAAATAAAGTTGGTTGTTTTCAGGTGGAAAAAATATAACAAGCAGTAATTGTTGAATGAAACACTAGTATATATTGAATTATTTGGCGGGTATTTGATAAGCCCCCATAGCTCAGTGGTCAGAGCATTCGACCGGCAATCGGAAGGACACGGGTTCAAGTCCCGTTGGCGGCAAGTATCTTTTCTCTGAAGATTTTTCAATGTAAATGAGTGTTTCAGGCTGACAATTATTGCTTGTAATAATTGTTACCCTTTGTGCTATGCATAAAAATTTTGTCTAAACGTTAGTTTATAAATTAAAAAATAATAATTAATATTTAACAAGTTTAAGTATTTCCCCAATAAATGCAGACATAATTTGTCTCGACACCACCTAGCGAGGGATTTAACACTAACAATGTCTTCCTCGCAAAAATAAAGTTGGTTGTTTTCAGGTGGAAAAAATATAACAAGTAGTAATTGTTGAATGAAACACTAGTATATATTGAATTATTTGGCGGGTATTTGATAAGCCCCCATAGCTCAGTGGTCAGAACATTCGACCGGCAGTCGGAAGGACACGGGTTCAAGTCCCGTTGGCGGCAAGTATCTTTTCTCGGAAGATTTTTCAATGTAAATGAGTGTTTCAGGCTGACAATTGTTGCTTGTAATAATAGCTTTTAGATTCACAAATCCTACAATTTATCATAATATCCTGTATTTTTTCTCGGATCTCGGGTCTGCTCTAGTTAATTTATAGTTGGCATACTAAAAACTTTATTTAATTTCATCATTTTGTCTCGTCGCGTCGTTTAGTGCCTAACATCAGAAGGGATTATTAACATTAATTTATTGCCCATACAAGCACGTAATTATTGGGACTAGTCTGTCACTATATGAGTCCATAGGCTCTCAGCATGGGCGTTTGAGACTTTCAAGGGGGTAATTATTGGGACTAGTCTGTCACTAAGTGAATACATAGGCTCTCAGCATGGGCGTTTGAGACTTTCAAGGGGGTAATTATTGGGACTAGTCTGTCACTATGTGAGTCCATAGGCTCTCAGCATGGGCGTTTGAGACTTTCAAGGGGGTAATTATTGCGACTAGTCTGTCACTATGTGAGTCCATAGGCTCTCAGCATGGTCGTTTGAGACTTTCAAGGGTGTAATTATTGGGACTAGTCTGTCACTATGTGAGTCCATAGGCTCTCAGCATGGGCGTTTGAGACTTTCAAGGGTGTAATTATTGGGACTAGTCTGTCACTATGTGAGTCCATAGGCTCTCAGCATGGGCGTTTGAGACTTTCAAGGGTGTAATTATTGGGACTAGTCTGTCACTATGTGAGTCCATAGGCTCTCAGCATGGGCGTTTGAGACTTTCAAGGGTGTAATTATTGGGACTAGTCTGTCACTATGTGAGTCCATAGGCTCTCAGCATGGGCGTTTGAGACTTTCAAGGGTGTAATTATTGGGACTAGTCTGTCACTATGTGAGTCCATAGGCTCTCAGCATGGGCGTTTGAGACTTTCAAGGGTGTAATTATTGGGACTAGTCTGCACTATGTGAGTCCATAGGCTCTCAGCATGGGCGTTTGAGACTTTCAAGGGGGTAATTATTGGGACTAGTCTGTCACTATGTGAGTCCATAGGCTCTCAGCATGGGCGTTTGAGACTTTCAAGGGGGTAATTATTGGGACTAGTCTGTCACTATGTGAGTCCATAGGCTCTCAGCATGGGCGTTTGAAACTTTCAAGGGTGTAATTATTGGGACTAGTCTGTCACTATGCGAGTCCATAGGCTCTCAGCATGGGCGTTTGAGACTTTCAAGGGTGTAATTATTGGGACTAGTCTGTCACTATGTGAGTCCATAGGTTCTCAGCATGGGCGTTTGAGACTTTCAAGGGTGTAATTATTGGGACTAGTCTGTCACTATGTGAGTCCATAGGCTCTCAGCATGGGCGTTTGAGACTTTCAAGGGTGTAATTATTGGGACTAGTCTGTCACTATGTGAGTCCATAGGCTCTCAGCATGGGCGTTTGAGACTTTCAAGGGTGTAATTATTGGGACTAGTCTGTCACTATGTGAGTCCATAGGCTCTCAGCATGGGCGTTTGAGACTTTCAAGGGTGTAATTATTGGGACTAGTCTGTCACTATGTGAGTCCATAGGCTCTCAGCATGGGCGTTTGAGACTTTCAAGGGGGTAATTATTGGGACTAGTCTGTCACTATGTGAGTCCATAGGCTCTCAGCATGGGCGTTTGAAACTTTCAAGGGTGTAATTATTGGGACTAGTCTGTCACTATGCGAGTCCATAGGCTCTCAGCATGGGCGTTTGAGACTTTCAAGGGTGTAATTATTGGGACTAGTCTGTCACTATGTGAGTCCATAGGCTCTCAGCATGGGCGTTTGAGACTTTCAAGGGGGTAATTATTGGGACTAGTCTGTCACTATGTGAGTCCATAGGCTCTCAGCATGGGCGTTTGAGACTTTCAAGGGTGTAATTATTGGGACTAGTCTGTCACTATGTGAGTCCATAGGCTCTCAGCATGGGCGTTTGAGACTTTCAAGGGTGTAATTATTGGGACTAGTCTGTCACTATGTGAGTCCATAGGCTCTCAGCATGGGCGTTTGAGACTTTCAAGGGTGTAATTATTGGGACTAGTCTGTCACTATGTGAGTCCATAGGCTCTCAGCATGGGCGTTTGAGACTTTCAAGGGTGTAATTATTGGGACTAGTCTGTCACTATGTGAGTCCATAGGCTCTCAGCATGGGCGTTTGAGACTTTCAAGGGTGTAATTATTGGGACTAGTCTGTCACTATGTGAGTCCATAGGCTCTCAGCATGGGCGTTTGAGACTTTCAAGGGGGTAATTATTGGGACTAGTCTGTCACTATGTGAGTCCATAGGCTCTCAGCATGGGCGTTTGAGACTTTCAAGGGTGTAATTATTGGGACTAGTCTGTCACTATGTGAGTCCATAGGCTCTCAGCATGGGCGTTTGAGACTTTCAAGGGGGTAATTATTGGGACTAGTCTGTTACTATGTGAGTCCATAGGCTCTCAACATGGGCGTTTGAGACTTTCAAGGGTTTAATTATTGGGACTAGTCTGTCACTATGTGAGTCCATAGGCTCTCAGCATGGGCGTTTGAGACTTTCAAGGGTGTAATTATTGGGACTAGTCTGTCACTATGTGAGTCCATAGGCTCTCAGCACGGGCGTTTGAGACTTTCAAGGGTGTAATTATTGGGACTAGTCTGTCACTATGTGAGTCCATAGGCTCTCAGCATGGGCGTTTGAGACTTTCAAGGGTGTAATTATTGGGACTAGTCTGTCACTATGTGAGTCCATAGGCTCTCAGCATGGGCGTTTGAGACTTTCAAGGGTGTAATTATTGGGACTAGTCTGTCACTATGTGAGTCCATAGGCTCTCAGCATGGGCGTTTGAGACTTTCAAGGGTGTAATTATTGGGACTAGTCTGTCACTATGTGAGTCCATAGGCTCTCAGCATGGGCGTTTGACACTTTCAAGGGTGTAATTATTGGGACTAGTCTGTCACTATGTGAGTCCATAGGCTATCAGCATGGGCGTTTGAGACTTTCAAGGGTGTAATTATTGGGACTAGTCTGTGACTATGTGAGTCCATAGGCTCTCAGCATGGGCGTTTGAGACATTCAAGGGTGTAATTATTGGGACTAGTCTGTCACTATGTGAGTCCATAGGCTCTCAGCATGGGCGTTTGAGACTTTCAAGGGTGTGATTATTGGGACTAGTCTGTCACTATGTGAGTCCATAGGCTCTCAGCATGGGCGTTTGAGACTTTCAAGGGGGTAATTATTGGGACTAGTCTGTCACTATGTGAGTCCATAGGCTCTCAGCATGGGCGTTTGAGACTTTCAAGGGTGTAATTATTGGGACTAGTCTGTCACTATGTGAGTCCATAGGCTCTCAGCATGGGCGTTTGAGACTTTCAAGGGTGTAATTATTGGGACTAGTCTGTCACTATGTGAGTCCATAGGCTCTCAGCATGGGCGTTTGAGAC
This sequence comes from Limnephilus rhombicus, assembly GCA_929108145.2. Classification (NCBI taxonomy): domain Eukaryota; kingdom Metazoa; phylum Arthropoda; class Insecta; order Trichoptera; family Limnephilidae; genus Limnephilus; species Limnephilus rhombicus. The sequence goes on from OV815279.1 coordinate 27,554,456, forward strand.
TTTCAAGGGTGTAATTATTGGGACTAGTCTGTCACTATGTGAGTCCATAGGCTCTCAGCATGGGCGTTTGAGACTTTCAAGGGTGTAATTATTGGGACTAGTCTGTCACTATGTGAGTCCATAGGCTCTCAGCATGGCGTTTGAGACTTTCAAGGGTGTAATTATTGGGACTAGTCTGTCACTATGTGGGTCCATAGGCTCTCAGCATGGGCGTTTGAGACTTTCAAGGGTGTAATTATTGGGACTAGTCTGTCACTATGTGAATCCATAGGCTCTCAGCATGGGCGTTTGAGACTTTCAAGGGTGTAATTATTGGGACTAGTCTGTCACTATGTGAGTCCATAGGCTCTCAGCATGGGCGTTTGAGACTTTCAAGGGTGTAATTATTGGGACTAGTCTGTCACTATGTGAGTCCATAGGCTCTCAGCATGGGCGTTTGAGACTTTCAAGGGTGTAATTATTGGGACTAGTCTGTAACTATGTGAGTCCATAGGCTCTCAGCATGGGCGTTTGAGACTTTCAAGGGTGTAATTATTGGGACTAGTCTGTCACTATGTGAGTCCATAGGCTCTCAGCATGGGCGTTTGAGACTTTCAAGGGTGTAATTATTGGGACTAGTCTGTGACTATGTGAGTCCATAGGCTCTCAGCATGGGCGTTTGAGACATTCAAGGGTGTAATTATTGGGACTAGTCTGTCACTATGTGAGTCCATAGGCTCTCAGCATGGGCGTTTGAGACTTTCAAGGGTGTAATTATTGGGACTAGTCTGTCACTATGTGAGTCCATAGGCTCTCAGCATGGGCGTTTGAGACTTTCAAGGGTGTAATTATTGGGACTAGTCTGTCACTATGTGAGTCCATAGGCTCTCAGCATGGGCGTTTGAGACTTTCAAGGGTGTAATTATTGGGACTAGTCTGTCACTATGTGAGTCCATAGGCTCTCAGCATGGGCGTTTGAGACTTTCAAGGGTGTAATTATTGGGACTAGTCTGTCACTATGTGAGTCCATAGGCTCTCAGCATGGGCGTTTGAGACTTTCAAGGGTGTAATTATTGGGACTAGTCTGTCACTATGTGAGTCCATAGGCTCTCAGCATGGGCGTTTGAGACTTTCAAGGGTGTAATTATTGGGACTAGTCTGTCACTATGTGAGTCCATAGGCTCTCAGCATGGGCGTTTGAGACTTTCAAGGGTGTAATTATTGGGACTAGTCTGTCACTATGTGGGTCCATAGGCTCTCAGCATGGGCGTTTGAGACTTTCAAGGGTGTAATTATTGGGACTAGTCTGTCACTATGTGAATCCATAGGCTCTCAGCATGGGCGTTTGAGACTTTCAAGGGTGTAATTATTGGGACTAGTCTGTCACTATGTGAGTCCATAGGCTCTCAGCATGGGCGTTTGAGACTTTCAAGGGTGTAATTATTGGGACTAGTCTGTCACTATGTGAGTCCATAGGCTCTCAGCATGGGCGTTTGAGACTTTCAAGGGTGTAATTATTGGGACTAGTTTGTCACTATGTGAGTCCATAGGCTCTCAGCATGGGCGTTTGAGACTTTCAATGGTGTAATTATTGGGACTAGTCTGTCACTATGTGAGTCCATAGGCTCTCAGCATGGGCGTTTGAGACTTTCAAGGGTGTAATTATTGGGACTAGTCTGTCACTATGTGAGTCCATAGGCTCTCAGCATGGGCGTTTGAGACTTCCAAGGGGGTAGAAGTCCCAGATAAAACTAAGGGACGTTGAGATGACATAGTGAGGGTGGGGCAGGTGAAAAAATATGATCTAAAAAATAAAATCTCAAGTGGGCAAAATAAGGTTGAGAACCTGTGTGTTAGTCGAAACTTCAACCTTAAAGACCTTTTTTCTTTATATAAACTGCCTCCTAGATAATGGCAGATATTTTGATGGGCAATTACTCTGGAAGCAATTGATAATAATTAAAGATGGGTAATTATTAAATAAATATTCATACTTAATATTCAGTTAAACTCATCATTCACTCAGCATTCTTCAAGTACAAAGCAAAATATTAAAGTAATCTACATTGTTTTATGAAAGTGTGCGTATTTCACCCCGAGTATTTATGTGTTTCCTTCATTACTGGGCAAGTGCGTGAGCACTCATTTTAGAAGTAATCAATAATCGTTCACTTCGCTGAACTTATTAGAGGTCCTTAAAGGACTACGTAACAGATGATGTGTGCCTAATATTATTATAAGCATGCGTTGTAGGCGCGATCTATAAATAATACTTGCTGAACTTTCCGAAGTAGTTCGGGCTTTAAATAGAGTTTTTTCAACTTCATCAATCTCGGAATTAAAACTTTAGATTTTTATAAATGACAAAACCCCATTGTGATATTTATAAATATTTAAATATTTATAGCTGGAGTCCCCAGCGTTGTCGGACCTTATCAAGATTTTTTTATATATTATATGTAGAACATAATTTTCCTATATTTATGAAAGTCAAAAGTTCAAAAATTCGTCACACAGTATCAAAATTCTGGGTTGGGGAAAGGGGGTGGGCTGGTTATTTAAATCTCATGTTGATAGCGCCCTGTTTTTTGTTTGAAAGTCGAGTGTGCAAAATTTCATCGATCTCGAAATAAAACTGAGAATTTGTTTAAAACAAAGCCATGGGGCACATCTTTATATAAGTAGATATTAATAGATTATATGTGTATGACCGATATCCCCGGCCTTGCTCGGGCTTTAATTTTTTTAAATTAAATTACATTAATTTTCCTCATATTTTGAACGTCAAGTGTGCAAAATGGCATCAAAAAGTATAAAAATACTGCTTTAGGGTACGGGAAAAAGAGAGGGGGTGTTTTTACGAAATCTCACGCAGAAAGTGATCTTCCACTTGTTTTGAATGTCAAGACATATATTAAATAATAATAATATGCGATAGTTTGAATGGATGTATGTTTGTTACTCTTTGACGCAAAAAATACTAAATGGACTTTAAAAATTCTTTGACTATTGGATAGCTACAATATTTGCGAGTAATATATGCTGTTTATATTGGTAAGCTCTGGCGTTATGAAATTATTTATTGGACAATAAAAGGTCCAGACGAAAAGTCAAGCTTTGCTTGGATAAGTAATTGATTTGTGGCGACACATCATTATCAACTTCGCCATCAAAAGAAGGTACGAGAAATATCTAATATTCGCGCGATACGGGCAAGCTACTTACCTGAGTACATACCTATCTACTGCTGCTGCCGCCGATAAATAATAATTTCGCCACCGCCTAGAAAGGTCTAGAGTTTATAAGCCGCCTGAATATTCAGCACCGGGTATGTTCCAGTACCTTCCAGTGTACACATTGCCGGCGAATGGAACATTACTCCACCGGTCGCGCTGGTATATATAAAGCGACTAAACTCGGCGCTTGCTCAGTCAGTCCCAGACCATTAGTCGGTCAGCAAATTAACATGTAACAGATCTCCGCACAAGTGCTCCTGCATTGCATCTCCGCTCTCTCCAGGGCAGCTTCCCGAGGTCCATCACCACGTCTCAGCTCTAAGGCCCACCGTGTCTTCAGCTACGCAGAACAGCTACATCCCGCGACTTACAAGGTTTGACGCCACCTTCAGTCCAGGGATCAGCTCACCATTTCATGGCACCCCGAAGCGCACTGTGCTTCGCTGCCATGGAAACACGCTCCGCCTCGCTAGGACTACCTGCTGGTGGCTCAGCTCACCGAGCCACTCACCGTTCATCTCCGCGACTCCAAGCGTCGAGCAACGGCCTGGAAGATAGGTCATCTCCACCGCCAAGGTGTTGAGCAACTCGCTGACCTTCACCACACCATCTCTATCTCCTCCGAGCGCCTGCAGCATCTCATCTACGGCACTCCGCATTACATCATGTTACCGCTTCACCGACCTCCGCTACATAGCCACAATAAAGACTGACTCGCTACATCGACTGACGCCTTTTATTTCTCGTCCCGTCTCTACCGATATGGCCCGCTCCCTCAGATTGACGTAAGCTGTCATTTTGTTATTGGTTTAGGTTATTATGGAGATCCCTTTGATGGTTAAAATTATACTAATCTATACCAATATTATAAATGCGAAACTGCGTGTATTTGTTTGTTACGCTTTAATAGGTGGCACGCGAGCTGTTTGTAAATTTAATGTAACGGGTATGGAGGGGCTTTGAGGGGGGGAGGGGGGAGTGTGGAAAGGGAAATGGGTGTAGTGAAGGATGCTGGGAGGGGTGGGGAGAGGGGGGGAGGAGGAGAGCGGGGGGGGGGGTAGGTGATGGGGGAGGGGAGGGGGGAATGGAGTGGGGATAGGGAAGGTGGAGGAGGCAGAGTGGGAACCCTCCCTAATACTATGCGAGCGAAGCCGGGGGCAAAAGCAAGTATATCCATATTTTAACGAAGTTTCTAACTTTGAAAGAAATTTATATCAAGCAATAAACTTTTTTAAATCTTAATTTAACCTCAATATTTTATTTATTTTTATTTATTCATTTCAACGCCCTGATGAGTTTTTGCATGAATAGTGTATAATGCAGAGACACGGTTTAAATAATAAAGATGTACTTGAAGAAATAAGCATCATGTGAGCAGTAGGTATAAGGATAAATTTAATTAAAAATAATGTATTATAAGAAAAGAGAAAAATTTTAAGTTGCAGATTGCATAGAAATAATAAATAAAAGTGCAGGTTAGTAATACAAAATTTACAAGATAAATATAAATAATACCTACACATATTCGCGTATGCGGGATAGTAATAATAATAATAATAATTGGATGATTTCTATAGCGCCATTTTCGTGAGAAAATCACCGGGAGCTTTAAAAATTCATTTATACATTTCTATACCTATATACTACAAGTGGCTTACAACTAAGATTGATAACTAATGACTTACAACCAAGACTTATATCACTAGTGACTTAGAACTATAGGTACCTATTTTTATAACCAAGTTTGCACTTGGAAGTCATAATACGAACATAGCAGTATTGTTACTGCTCTAATCGTGTCACTACTTGCAACAGTCTTACAATTAGTTACATATTTACGACTAACATACTTATTTACATTTATAACCGCATGTTGTAATGGTTACTGCCATAATACGAAGTCATTAAATGAATATAGCAGTATTGTTACTGCCCTATTCGTATTATGACTTGCAACTGTCTTAAATTTATTTACGACTAACATACGTATTTACATTTATAAAACCTATTGTTATGATTACTGTTCGTGCTGTCAGTATAATTCATGAAAAATATTACAAAAAAAAGCTCCTTTGCGATGCTCCTTAAATATGGAAATATTCTACATAAAAATATCATTCATCTTAAGTAGTGGTAAAAATAGTTATAAGTTATTGCCGTCTTCGATTTAAAGAGATGGTGTGTATTTCATAAAGAAATGCGTATGCGCTAAAAATGTACGAAAATTACGAAAACGTATTATGAAGTATCGTGTTGCATCTCTCATGTGATAAGACGCTATAATATTACGTATTTTATAATCTGCTCTTTCATAGATGGCGCTAATTTAACTATTTTATAGAAAAAAATCATTTTTCGCAATAGGCCACTTGCATCACATTTAAAAAAAAAATTCAGGCTTAGGTAGATATTTTAAGACATTCCTGATTTTTTTTATCGTATTTTTTAAAACCTGGCGATTTTTTGAAAATTTCAATCCGAAAAATCAGACCATTTTTTATAAACCGGAAAGACGGGACATAATTTTATAGGTGCGAAAAAACGATAATTACATAGCCGAAAATCATTTTTAAAAAAAGAACGTTTTCCACATGAATGACACAGGAGAATAACGAGGCATACCAAAAATATTAAATCTCATAAATATTTTTTTCCTTGATCCATCTTATTGGTCATAAGTCTATATTACTTAATCAAATGTAATATACTTGTACCTACTTGTAAATTATAATAAGAATATTATAAAATTGGATTTTGTTAAAATCCGCACCATTATTATTATACCTCTAAAACACGTAGGGACAACGTAAAATGTACGGGGTTCTCTTGATAACATCTGCAAAAAATCAAACCAAATGTTATGTTCGCAGAGAACAAACAATAAATCTAGTGAACGTTAAATGTCAAATTCAGGCAATTTTATAAAATTAATAGGAACATTCTCGGAGACGGCACATTTTCATGTAGTGACGTCACATGAAAAGTTTATTTTTTATTTTGTGACAAGTAATCAGTTCTTATGGTATATGTACACCGTTGAAATTAAATAAATAAATAAATATTTTAAAGCATAACTAAATTTGTTTTAAAAAAATAAAATTAGCACCATCCATGAAAGAGCAGATTATGCATACCCTTACGCCGGATGTTGTGCTTTTTTCCCCGGTTTTGCAACGTTTTTTCGATCATCAGTGCAGCTGAGCAAAGATTAATCGTTTATTTTTGTACATCAGTGATGAACAAACTATCTCTACATCTCGTTATAGATACCTACTTCAACCCCCCGAAAGTCAACCAACATTAAACATGCATGTTTCAAACTGTCTGTATCGCAAATGAAATATTTCATGATGTAAACAGATTACACGTCGCATCGTACCGTACGGCAAATCCGAACGTAAATATTATTTTTTCATTTCCGTAGCGTGATTCAAGTAGATATCGGAAATTTTAAACTAAAATACGAAGACGTTAATCATGTTTTTTATGTGTATGTAAAAAGTAACTTTCTAGATCATACCCCTTCACGATAATTGAATATAATGAAATATTGAAACTAGCAGTTATATTAGCAATATTACCAACTAGCAGTTAAAAACCCGCTCCGCAGATTTTTGCTGTTAGGCCCTGCAGGCGGCTTTTGGTTCGGCTTCGCCAAGCTAGTGTTGGTGACTATTTTATAAATCTAAATAAATAGCCCATTCCTCGGATCCACCGTGATCCATTGATAGCTAGTCACCGGGACAGGCAAAGAAGTTGTATGTAATATATAGCCGCGTGATATCATTATTCACAACTAAGTATTACCGTAAATCTTTCCATATCGGTAGAAATACTCAAATTTACAAAATCGTAGTACTTATACCTAGGGGGGGGACGTTCTCATGCGACCTAACGGAAGTAGCGCCTTCCTTGGACGAATTCTTGAATTCGAAACCGAATTGGAACGGAGGCTTTGATTGAAATTTCACGTGGCGGCAGACATGCACTCGAAGCCGGGTTCTTAACTTCGTCCAAGCAGACGCAAGCCTATTAATACTGTTTGATAATAGGTTCCATGCCAACTCGCAATCAAGTCAACTCAACACCTCTTTAAAAAGTCAATTTTAAAATAGCCCATAACCCTAACTTACGAAACCTATTTAACCAATTTTTATAATTTTGTCATCACTTTTCAATGGAGGTTCCGAGTTGATTTCATTCTGTGTTGTCTGGTCACCAAATAATCATGATCGAGCGAAGTTTCGGTCGCGGTTTCGGGTTCAGTCAGAAATTAGCCAAAACTTTGACTCTGTCGAAGTTTACATAATAATTAGTTAGTTTACCTTTGTCTAACATAAATACTATTCAAGACTAGACTGATTTGTTATCCATTGTTGTAGTTCTAAGACCTTCTGTATTTCGTAATTCGTTAAATAAAGTACCTATTGGGTACAATAATGCACTGTTACATATCAACGAAACAAAAAGCACTGAATTAGAACCAAAGTACTCGTTTAAGGGCCCGCAACCCGAATTTCTACCGATTTCTTACATATCTCCCTTAAACACGTTAAGTTTTAAAGCTCTTAAAACAATATATGTTATTCTTGAAGATAATATCTAGACATTGCCCGCGCCGAAACGCAATTTATATAGAATTCCCTCGATAGAAAAAAATCGCAAAGTATGCTCCAAAAATTATTATAAACACGTTTGTTTCAGTTATTTTATAAGTTATTTGTATGAGAAAAGTAACAGTGTTTATTTAAATGCTGTTTAAGACAATGCCCGCAAAATTTTTGCTCTATTTTAAACGAGTCGTGTTTTATTAAACATTTTCGCAATTTTCGCATCGATTTTGTCGCTGTAAATGTTAGCAATCTCGTCTAACATTCGTAATTTCGTATCTCTCCATCTTCTTCTTTTCTAGCCCGGTTGCGGCTTAATATATGTTATATATATATATTTTTTTAATTTTCTTTATTCATTTTGTTTATTACAGGATTGTTTTACATGGTATTTCGACTACCAAGCTAGGCAAATGCCCGTATTATGGTAGTCGAGATTCATAAGATATTAGGTATATAATATTAATAATCATCCATATATATGTAAATGAAAGTACAAACATATAGCATATATATTATACTAGTATTAGGTTCATGATCACATACAGGAAAGGAGTTAAACTAGGTGAATCTTGTATAAATAAAAATAAAATAGAATAATAAATAATAATAAAAGTAACAAAATAATAATATTTTAAGGATAATAGAAATAAAAAATAAGAATAAATATGTAAATCATCTATACATATGAACAATGATAGTCTTAGACCCCAAAAAACAAAAGCAAGTATTCCTAAGCAGCATATGAAATGGACGAACAATGTCAAAAAATATGAAAAAAAGCATCAGCGTAATATAAAGTTTGCTCATGCGACCTTGATATTGAATAATAAATAATAATAAAAGTAACAAAATAATAATATTTTAAGGATAATAGAAATAAAAAATAAGAATAAATATGTAAATCATCTATACATATGAACAATGATAGTCTTAGACCCCAAAAAACAAAAGCAAGTATTCCTAAGCAGCATATGAAATGGACGAACAATGTCAAAAAATATGAAAAAAAGCATCAGCGTAATATAAAGTTTTGGTTGAAAATTAATTTAGAGATAAGATTTTTTACTCGAGAAATATGAAAAAATAAGAACAGTTTTTAAGATGTAAGGCATTCTTTATAATATTTCCTTCCCTGAGTAAATAACCAGTTCTGTATATTAATGGCATAAAGATCATCAGTTTTCGATGTCTTAATATCAATACTCAGTAAATTGAACATTTTAGGCGCGATGTAAGAGAACTGTCGTTGGGCGAAAGCTGTTTTTGTTGGAGGAATTTTGCATTTTTGGTGTGATGAATAGCGGGTGTAAATATTTTGTTGAGTTTTGAGTGTTAAATCATTTTTCCTTAAGTGTATGAGAATTGTCTTAACGTATAATTGTCTAATGTCTAGGATTGCGAATTTTTTTAAAAGTGGCTCTGATGGGTGAGATGGGTGACATTTTAATATAATCCTTAGTAGCAGCTTTTGAATTAAGATCATGGGATATATAATTGAAGCTGCACAGCCTCCCCATCCCACGATACCGTATGTGGCTTTTGATTGGAATAGTGCAAAATATATGCATCTAATTGTTTGAAGTTTCAGGATTGATCTGAGAGAGAGAAATATATAGCACAATTTGCGGAGTCTTTTTGTTGTGAAATTGACATGGTCCTCCCAACGCAGTTGGTCATCTATAACAATCCCCAGATATTTAATTTGGTCGGATTTTTTTAGGTTGGTACATGAGCAATTATTGTGGGGAGGCGTAGGGGTAATATGGTTCTGTGAGCATGAGTGAATGATAAGATTAGGACAGTTTTGAGGAGGAGTGACTTTACGTATGGAGAAAAGTAAATATTTTGTTTTGTCAACATTAAGAGTCAGAAGGTTGTCATCTAACCAATGTTTTACTTTATTTAGGCCCTTATTTGCTTTTTCCATAGTTGAGTTCCAATTTTCAGCTTCAAAGATGATTACCGTATCATCGGCAAAAGATATTATAGTTCCATCAATTTCCAAGTTACATAAAGTGTTAATATATATTAGAAAGAGAAGTGGGCCTAATACACTGCCTTGAGGCACACCGTACGTGATTGGTAAACTTGTACTTCTGTATTCTTTAGCAGAATTCACAAGAGACGATTGTGACCTATTTGTTAGATAGTTCTCAAACCATTTGAGGGGAGTACCTTTTATTCCTACCTGAAGGAGTTTCTTCAAAAGTATGCGGTGAGAGACAGTATCAAAGGCTTTGGCTACATCCAAGAAAACAGCGAGGGGCTTGCGGCCTTTATCGAGGTTATCAGAGATTGCTTTTGTAAAAGTTGCAATTGCATGTGCGGCACTACGATCTTTGCGGAAGCCATATTGATTTCCTGACAAAATGTCATTTTCTTCAAGAAATTTGTATAGCCTTCGTTTTACCGTTTTTTCAATTATTTTTGATATCGGACTCAGCAAGGATATTGGTCTATAGCTATTCACTGATGATCTGTCCCCTGATTTATAGATAGGAATAATTGTTGAGTGTTTTAAAGAATTTGGGAAGAGGCCAGTTTGAAAGCTTAGATTTATGATATATTTAAGGGGCTTAGTGATGATTGGTTTGAGGTGTTTGATCAATTTAGTGGATATATTGTCGATTCCAGTTGAATGTGTGTTTTTGAGTGATGAAATAATTTCAGTGATTTCTTGTTCTGTGGTAGGAGTGAGATTAAATGGATCATAGCTAAGATTATCGATCGATATATTATTTGCAAGGTTAAATTCTGACATTCCGTTTTTATTTAAAATATTATTTGCTAAGTCTGATCTGACTGTGGAGAAGAATTTATTGAAATGATTTGCGATTTTTTCTGGATGATTTGTTGTATCTAGTGTTTGGTCTGCAATGGTTATTTTATTTATAGGTGCGGTAGTTTTGTTGGTATAGCAAATCTCTTTGACAATATTCCAGATTAGTTGTCATTGGCAGCTTCCTTGATCTGTTTTCTATAGTATTCGTCTCTAACTCTACAGATTATTTTTTTACAAGCATTTCTGTATCGTTTCTAAAATAGGAGAGATTCGTGATTATTGGGATTGTTTTTACAAAATTTGTGAAGTTTATTACGCTTGTGAACACAGCGTAGAATGCCATTTGTTATCCAAGGCTTAAGTTTAATTTTGCGACTACTTTGGTTGTTGTTAGTGTTGGATGTGGAACTTTTTAAATGGTTATGTATGGTGTCGATAAGAAATTCGCACGCTATGTTTGGATCGGTGAATTTATAGAAATTTGACCAGTTTTCCTTGGAAACCAGTTTGAATAGCGTGTCATAGCAGATTTTCTTCGTGGGTATTTTAGATGTAGGTAATTTTTTAATAACATGTGAAAGGGAGGTGATAGTAGCATAATGGTCTGTAACCGTGCATTGGTATACGAGAGATTTAGTATTCAATTTACATTTAGCAAAGACATGGTCAATGCAACTAGCGCATAATTCTGATACCCGAGTGGGGGCCGTAATAGCTGGAATAAAACCTTGTAGAGTTAGTAAGTTCATGTACTCATTTCCTTGGGGATGCATCGTATTTATGATATTAATATTAAGGTCACCAATAACAAGTACATTTTCACAATCCCTCATATACGATAAGGATTGATTAAGTGAGTTTAAGAATGGTGTTATATTAGACTCACTCGGTGATCGGTATATAGATAATATCGTTACGCTATTTTCTATTTCGAGTTTAAGACAATTTGAATTTGTGATTGAGATTTCTTTAACAGAGTGTTGTATGTGATTTTTGATGTATATGATTACGCCATCATTTTGAGATTTATTATTCTGTGTGTTGTACTGGTTATAGTCTTTTATAGTTTTTGGAATAAAGCTATCTTTGATCCAGCATTCGGTCAGAATAAGTAAGTCAAAATCTGAATCAAGGTCTGTGAGTAGTATAAGGAGTTCATTGAAATTTTTATTAATTGGCCTGATATTCATGGAGAATATTTTAAGGTTAGATTGATTTAAGATTTGTCGGACTTCTGTAGCATTATTTGTTTCGGTACATGGAATCTGTGAGATGTTGTCTAATATATTTGTTATGTCTTCCACTTTTTTAAATTACTAAAGTATGAACTAATAATGTGCCAAAAATGTAGTTCGGTATTGGTAACAGCAAATTAATAACATAGTAAGTAAAAAAGTATATATATGTAGTGTTGGTTGCAGAATGACTCAGATAAATAAAGTATATGATGGGAGTATCATTTAGGAAAAAAGATATATTACGAGTATTATCATTTGATTTTGAAATATGAGGCATAAAAGTTGAACATTTTTTTCTGACACTTTAGAGCAAGGACGATAATTATTATATTTAATTTATAAACTAACGTTTAGACAAGATTTTTATGCATAGCACAAAGGGTAACAATTATTATAAGCAATAATTATCAGCCTGAAACACTCGTCAACATACACGAATTTGAACACTCATCAACATTGAAAAATATAGATTTTTCAGGCTGATAATTATTGCTTGTAATAATTGTTACCCTTTGTGCTATGCATAAAAATCTTGTCTAAACGTTAGTTTATAAATTAAAAATAATAATTAATATTTGACAAGTTTAAGTATTTCCCCAATAAATGTAGTCATAATTTGTCTCGACGCCACCTAGCGAGGGATTTAACACTTACAATGTCTCTCTAGTAAAAATAAAGTTGGTTGTTTTCAGGTGGAAAAAATATAATAAGCAGTAATTATTGAATGAAACACTAGTATATATTGAATTATTTGGCGGGTATTTGATAAGCCCCTATAGCTCAGTGGTCAAGAGCAGCTGACCGGCAATCAGAAGGACACGGGTTCAAGTCCCGTTGGCGGCAAGTATCTTTTCTCGGAAGATTTTTCATTGTTGATGAGTGTTTCAGGCTGATAATTATTGCTTATAATAATTGTTACACAAGGACGATAATATGAAAATATGTATTTTGTTGTGTTTAGACTATAGGTAGGGTTTATGCAGAAATTATAATTGTCATTTAGAATTGAAAAGGTATTATATAACACATGTGTAGGTTTGGGGTCGTATGAAATATAATATAAGAACGAAAACTTCAATGTTATATATGAGAGACATACATCCATAAGCTTGCCAAAAATATGAAGAATTAAATCAAAATAATTACGCTCAAAGAGGTTGTCATTGGAGTAATATTGATTTTAGAAATGATCATGTTAAGAGGGTAAATATTATGTAGAAATAAATAATAGTTAAAGATATTAATATTTACAAACAGATGTTCATTATATTTAGTTTGTTGATGGCATTTCAGGTAATGACAACAGTAATCGATCTTTGTTTGTTTCACTGACGAGTATTGCAGGCGTTCCGAAGTCCTTACGCACGTATATTTGTCCTTGTTTAATCCACGTGTATTTAAATTTGTTATCTCTTGTTGCCTTACGGGCCAGGTACTATAGATGTTAGGCTCGAAAAGTCAGGTGTTCGGAAACGTAGACTTTCGAGCTAGTGCCATCAATTCCCAGTTGTTGTGTATTTAATTTTTCATCTGGACTGGATGCTTGCTTGTTGTAGGTTTTGACATCAGAAAGAAATTGGTCGCGGTCCATGTTAGTTTTGAATTTGAAGATGATGGGTTTATGTTCCTTATTAGTTTTTTGAGAAATTCGGTAAGCTGCTTCAACTTCATTTATATTTACATTAGACTTTGTAGTTTGATGAATGTTATAGAACACATTTTTTAAGTTCTCACCCTTTAGTTCAGGGATTCCCCGAACTTCAATGTTTTTAGACCTATTTGCACGGTCCATAGTATCCATTTGCCCTTTCAAAAATTCAATTCGGGTTTCAAGTTTAGTGTTTTTATTTTTTAGTTCTTCATTTTGTTCTTCTAAATTATGAACTCTTATGAGTATATCTTCATATTGCTTACTCATATTCGATATCGTTTCTAGAATTTTATTATTTTGTTTAATAATAGCGTTTTGAGATTGAAGGAGCTCGTTTGAATTATATACACTCAAATCGGTCGAGTTTTTGATGGTATCCTTGTTTTATTTATTGGATACTACTTCCAATGGTTTGCCATCACTGCACGTCATCGAATTGATGCACTGCTTGATTTTTGCTGAGCGCGTCGTTCTTTGGTGAGGCGGCGATATGTGTTTTCTGTCACGCCACCACAATGGAGATGATATGTCCCTTTACACTTTGAGCAAACGAACATAGAATCGTCGGAGAGAATGTTTTCTGGGCAGGCACGGCACTCACTCATGTTGAATTTAGAGGTACGACTATTGGTGACTTATCAAATTTATTAATTTTTAAAAGAATTATTTTCAGTGTTTTGCGCCTGTCTGCTGTAAAGTCCGCAATAGGGCTAACTTTCTTGACTTGTTTATTTGTTGTCAAATGAATAGCAGTGATCCGTATCGAAATTTATAATGTTTATATTTTTATTAATTGGACAATTTAGACACTGTTTTTTTTGTTTAATATCCCACCAAAGTGGTATATACACTGCTTCACTGATATTAGTTCAATATTCCCTTGAGTTTCAGAGATTTTTATGAATGTTTATATTCTTCGTTTAGTCACTGTGAATGAGATTTTTAACGGCTGATAAATCCGAAAAAATACACTGATTTGAATTGGAAATAGGCACAGTCGATGCGCGATATTGAATTTAGTAACTTCAGCAATTTACGGTTCGATCACTTTAACTTTTCCTGTTATTATCTTTAATAATCTAGGAGATGACAGTGGATGTTACAGTGCTTTCATACAATCGAAGTATTGAATACCGTACGTTTAAACTAAAACCTTAGGGCACGCAGTTCACACCCGCGCTGTATAAGCTGATTCCCTACTGAACATCGGACCATCCGATATTGTCTTTTATTTCATTTTGCATTTGTTTACATTAATATTAATGTACTCAACAAAAATTGCTAGTTTCAGGATATAGAATATTTTTTAACATTAATGGACTCTCACAAATTTAACAACAAAAGCTCCTGGTTTCAGAGTACAGAATGTTTTTAACCCCCGATGCAAGGAGCGGAGCGGTGTTATAAGTTTGACCTTCTGCGTGTCTGTCTGTGGCATCGTAGTTCCTTTTTTTATGTGAATACCGCACAAGAGCCTCAACTGCTCCCGTCTGAAGCCAGTAAGACTATGGCATCCCCAATTGGGGTATTTTGTGAGGCTGAAAGTAGTGGGAAGGAAAGGAGATAGGGAAGATGAAGGTGGGGAAGTAGCTAATGCCATTTCAAGCAATGTTTCAATTCTGAATGGTGGTCTTACACCAGGGCGATACTGAGAGTATCTTCCACTCTGGAACGTGCCGCAAATATATTATATATTATTTTAAATGAATAAATTGTGAAATAACACAAATCAAATAAAATTTATTTGCCACTCCGGGATTCGATCCCGCGACCTTCGGTGTGTGAGTCAAGAGTCTTACCGCTGGTCTACGCCGGCCGTCAGTTGCTAAACGAATGGACCGATTATGATGCGTTTTTTTTAAAGCCTACGTGATCGAGATGGTTCTTAGTTACAATTCATGAAAATCTGTTCAGGCGTTTCAAGGTCATCAGCACTTTTTTGTGTCGGTGGTTGCTTAATTTTTAAAAAAATTACTTATTTAACACTAACGTACTCTCACAAGTTTAAGAACAAAAACTC
The DNA here is from genome assembly GCA_929108145.2 of Limnephilus rhombicus. Taxonomy (NCBI): domain Eukaryota; kingdom Metazoa; phylum Arthropoda; class Insecta; order Trichoptera; family Limnephilidae; genus Limnephilus; species Limnephilus rhombicus. Next base: position 27,569,975 of record OV815279.1, read on the forward strand.
ACATTCAGGGTATGGGATGTTTTTTTACACATGAATGGACTCTTAACAAATTTAACAACAAAAACTCCTAGTTTCAGGGTTTAGAATTTTTTAACATTAATAGACTCTCACAAGTTTAACAACAAAAACTCATAGTTTCAGGGTATAGAATTTTTTTTTTATTTTAATGGACTCACAAGTTTAACAACAAAACTCATTATTTCGGGGATAGAATGTTTTTTAACATATTTAAATAATTTATTTTTATTTTTAACTTGATGAGTAAAACCTCCAATTGTAATATTTTAATAAGTTTAAGTACGTCTCATACGTCTTACATATGTCTGGTAATGTTTTATTATAGTGAAAACAAGCTTATGGGTTCGAGTGATTAATTAATGAAGACAACATTAGGGAAACTCAATCAAAAATAGGCAAACAGAAAAATCAGAAAAAGATACGATCACATCTTGGACTCGAACGCAGGATCTACGCCTTGCGATTCGGTCATATTTAACTTTATCTTTTTTTACATTAACTCCCACACAAGATGCCCTGAGAAAACTAATTTCTCTCAGGGTCTATGTCATCTGAGATCCTGTGTGGAGGGTCTTTTTGAGGAGAGGAAGAAATGAACAATGGTCTTGAAGAGACCCATGTTGTACAAAGGCCGGCAAATCGTTCCACAGCCGAGCTGTTTAACACGAGAACGAGTCGAAGAAGCGACCCGTTCTCATGTGACATATGCCAACCGTGTATTTCACGACTAAAAATGTATTTCAACTAAGAACTACCGTTATCTTCATTTTCTTACTGGCGAGTGTTAATTTTTAACAATAATTATTTTGTTTTCTTTAAATTATTCTTATCTTCAACCTTTCCCGATTTTCAAGTCTGGATTTTGCCAAAATAGTTTTTTATTTAATTTATTCTTTCCTGATACCTACGTAATTTTGATTTATAATATTATTTCTATATTTAATACGATATGTAATGAATGTTTTTTTAAATGTCCGGCGCCCTTTCTAAACCTATCTGTTTTGGCAGTATGTACAGTCAGTTGAAAGCGTGATGAATATTGGTGAAATTGGATTAATAGATATTTGAATATTGCAATGTGAAATAAAGTGGAACATGAATGAGTAAATTGCGTCCAGCTTCCATTTGACAAAAAAGTATTTCAGATGAAAATCATAGTCATTTATTGGATATTCCGAAAAACGAAAATTCAATGTGAAGATTTTTGTGGAAAAAAGTGGGTAAATATTTTATTTTAGGTCATCTTATTAAAACTGTATTGTCTGAAATAGCAAAATGCTTGAACGATGAGCTCTGGCATCGGAGCACAGCCCTTTCTATCCAGAAGTTCTATTCGAATGAATCCATGTTCAGCTCGCTAAAATCATCCGTCATCACCAAAACTTTGAAATGTCAATTTAACTTTCAAATAAAAAGTAAACAAAAAGCTTCATATTTTCCAACTGTTTAAATTATTCCACGTAAAAATGTTAATTTGAGAGCGTAATCGCAAGCGAATCATAATAAAAGCTTATTAAATCTCATTATTTTGATTAAGCTTTTAAAACTCTCTTAAAGTATCTGTAGCGTCACGAACAATGTAAGTTTTGTTAAAACTTTTAACATTTTACAATAACAGATAAAAGTCCATCTGATATTTTCATGTTCCAGCTTGGGTCGAGCTTTCATTGTTTTCTTGGAGGAAGTTCAAAACTTTGCCGAACTCATTCCGGGTACCTATATATATATTATGATTACGATGACGCGCCACGCGCCGTCTGGCATCTCAATTGGAAAAAAAAATGCCAGCCGCTATGCCGAGGACGTGACACTTTCTTACTTACACATATACTGTACTTTCATTTTACTGTACATATATAAAATGTATAGTACAGGGTTGTCCAATTATCGGCGGTCACCATATTTATAGACTACAGGGCCTTTCACTACTCAGTTCTGTTGCTAATCTTCCTTCAGTCAATTAAGGAGGCGGGTATGGGTACCGCCGCCCCGGGAACCATCTATTGGATAAGCAACACCTCTACCATAGGTTACTCCAAGTGGTTCGCTGCGTTTGGTTCACGGGGTGAGGTTTGTCCGGGTCTTGGAAGCGGATGAATGAATGAATGAGAGAGTGGTTGAGCAATTCCCTTTGACTTCTCCTTCAGTACTCTCTCGGAACATCGCCTTGCACCGCAGTGGGAGGGAAGGATTCGTACGTCCGTCACTCCTGGACACACTGACCACCAGATTTCTACCAACCCCTAATTGCCTTTTCCTTCCCAGAACTTTCTTTCCTTCCTTTCCTAAAAAGACCCTTCACACAGCAGGGGCGTACACTCCATATAGGCACATAAGCACTGCCTACCCTACCGGTTTTGTAAAACATAAGCATGTAAATAATATTATAATTTATTAAATTATTGCTAAAAATAAATACACACTTTCAAAAATAAGCGCGAAACTACGCGAGCGGCACGCGGCACTAACCACAAAACATAATCTGTAACTAAAAACAACACGTGCGCCCTCCACTAAAAATGCGGCCATAGGCAGGAATTATGACTTCATCGAGCTAATTTCATACAAAGTTATGAAATCAATGTTTACGAACTGTCGTTTTGAATTCGCCGACAGAGGTTTTTTTGTTCGTATGAAGCAGTGCTTTCTGGAACAAAATTAGCAAATATGGCAATTAGTGACGAGAGTGACATCTGTTGTTTTCTATTTATACCAACCAGTTGTCTTTCACCAGTACAAATTGTCGGTTCAAAAACGTTTCTCGTATTTTAATTGTGAATTATCTGGTAAAATATGGAAATTTTAACCTGTGAAACTTGTTGTAGTGAAGGAAATATTGTCTGTTTAAATAATTTAAAAAACAATGGTTTTTCTCGTTTATCTTTTAACGAAAAAAAAAACGAATAATTTGTTATTAGACAATTTAAATCAAATGAAAACACCATCGGTTACGCGACGATTCAATATGAAATATTATGAAGAGTATAATTGGTTAACAGGATGTATTCATAGTAATCGTTTATTCTGTTTTCCTTGTGTATTATTTTCTAATAATAAAAATGTTTGGAATGACGGCGGCTACTGCGATTACTAACGCGGCTAAAAAACACGAAATGTCAGAAAATCATATAGAGTGTTTGGCGTAATATCTAAGATTCGGTAATAATCGGAGAGAAATGGTGCAAAAATGTCACTGACTGGTATCCCAGAGATGGCAAGAGAAGTAGAGGACGTCAACACATGAGATGGGAAGATGACCTAAAACTCACTGCTGGACATCAATGGAGAAGAGTAGCGCGTGACAGGTCCCAATGGAAAATGTTAGAGGAGGCCTATGCCAAGAGGCAAACTGGCTTCGGGATATACTATAACAAATAAGATCATGTCTAATACATACCTAACAGAAGTCCAGAATAAAAAGGCTTATTATTATTATTATTATTAATAATCGGATTGAAACGGCTTTAGATAATAATTTGAGATTAGACATTGAACGTCACAATGCTAAAGTAGTTAGAAATAGAAATATTTTTCAAAGATTAATAGATATTGCTTGTTTTCTGGCGAAACAAGAATTATTATTTCGTGGACATGACGAGACAAGTTCTTCATTGAATAAAGGTAATTTTTTAGAACTTGTAGATTTAATAGCAAAATATGACGGTATTTTCGGTTCAGCATCACCTAGAAATGTCTACTAGTTCGTTCACGGGTTTGTCAAATAGAGTTCAAAATGATTTAATTTCCAGTGTAGCGTAATAAACGACGATATTAAAAAACAAATAAAGGAGACAGATTTCGTAGCGGTAATGATCGATTAAACTCCAGACGTCAGCGGTCGGGAGCAGTTAGTTATAATTTTGCGATATTTCCATAAATCAGAAATCGTAGATCGGTTTATAAAATATGGTGACGTCAGCTCTAATCGCACAGCGAAAACATTAAGTTCTTCCGTATTGCAAATTTTAGAAGAATATAATTGTTTATCAAAATTAATAGCTCAGACGTATGATGGCGCTGCAGTTTTATCTTCTGAACAAAACGGCGTTCAATCTATCATTAGACAACATTGTCCACTAGCCATGTACGTTTGGTATTCAGCGCATGTCCTCAACTTAATTCTTTCAAAATCTTGCCAAAGGATTGGTGAAACTAAACGTTTTTTTTTTTTGTTTTTCTCCATATTTTTATTTTATTTTTATAATAGCTGAAAAAATCTTTTTCACTTATTCTACCTATGTAATACTAATTTTTTATACTATCTTTATATTTTCTATGGTTTTTTAAGTCTAATTTATACTTTGGGTACTTGGAAATATAGTATTTTGTTTTAATATTACCCACACTCAGGCAGTGCCTTAGTGGGTTTTCATTTATATTATACATTATATGTACAAAGAAATGGGAATAAATAAAGTTTAAAAAAAAAAAAAAAATGTAATAAAGACCATGGCAAACTTTTTTCACAGTAGTACCAAAACAATACCTCATTATAATCAAATTGCAGATGTAAAAAAACTGCCACGCGTCGCGGAAACACGGTGGACTTCTCTCGCACAGTTAACGTGATTTACAAAGATAGGACCCATTTAATAGATTTTTTCGAGGACATACTGGAAAACGTTGATATATGGGACGGTGATACAATGACACAAGCAAATACATTTCTAAACACTTTGAAAGAGTTTGATTTTAATTTCCTCCTACAAATCTTCAACCAGGTATTCGCGGAAACAGATATTCTTTATGATATAATGCAAAAAAAACCTCTGATATAGTTTACTGCGTTCGAAAAATTAAAGAATTTGAATTTTTTTTGGAAAATTTTAGATCTAATTTCGAGGACATATATAACATGGTCGTCCTAGAGTGTGGTCAGCCCAAACGAAAGCGTAATATTGAAGACGTTAAAACACATTACAAGCGGATATTTACTTAAATAATTGACAATGTCCTTAGCGAATCCCGTGACCGCTACGGCAACGTTAAAAATTTGACATTTTTCCAGTTACTGTTGTACGAAAACTTTGATAAATATAATGGCAATTTCCCTGATACATTGGTCAATGATTTAGTGTATACTTATGCTGCACACAATTTTAATCTGGATCATCTCCGAAATGAGTTAAGGTGCGTTTAGAAATCATTAGAATTTAAAACTCTCAGTGTATATGAAATTATAGAAAATATTTATCAAAATAATTTACAAGCAGTTTTCCCCCAAGTTGTACAATTAGCTTAACTAATAGTCACTATCCCTGCAACTAGCGCGTCTGCTGAACGTTCATTTTCATCTTTAAAGCGCATACACACATATTTACGGAACACACAAGGTCAACAGCGTCTTTCAAACCTCTCCATGATTTTAATAGAAAAAAAAAATTGTTTTCGAACTAAAAAGTTCCGCGACATTTTACGAAGAAGTTATAAAGTCGTATTTGAAAAAAGGTAGACATATCGATGTGACATTTAAATCATATTTCACGTAAAATTGTATGAAGTGTGAGACAACGCCAACGGCCTTTATCAAGGCCACCTCGGATATCCAGTAATTGGCTTGTGATAATAAGCATAAATTAAGCAATTATTTGGATATTTGATATGGTTTAGATAATCCAAACCTACATAATCAGGAGCCAGCAGCAAGCACACTTAACGAAAACGTGTACGAAGGGAGTTATCTGTGGTAAGTTTTTTATTATTTATTTGAATCAATTCGGCAGTTTTCCTATATACTGCCTACCCTGATCAAAAACTCTGTGCACGCCCCTGCCACACAGCATCCCCAAAGATGGCAAAGGCGCTGAGGGGAATTATTTTTCTCAGAGCCTCCTGTGTGGAAATAATAAAAAAATAAAAAGTAAGTATTTAAGAATGGAATTCAATTGCCGTCATACATTAACTACGTGAACAGTTTTTCTTCCAATCTAGACCCCCCCCCCCTTGGTGAGATAAATTTGGGCCACTTCTTATACTCTTTTCAAGTAACGTGAAATTTTGCTGAACTGCCCCCCCCCTCTTTTAAGCTCATGTAATTGTGCCCCCTTACCCCGGTATCTATCCTTATATATTACATTCTCTTACTTATTTCTAGTCCAGATTTTTAAACTCCTATTGGATTTTTTTATTTCCGCTTAGCCATTTATTTATTTATTTATTTGATGCAATATTATTTACATTTTTTACATAATTCAATGATGTTGGCCTCACTGGGTGGTTTACCCGTGCTGAGGCCTCCATTTCATATACAAAATTATACACAATACATATAAATATATATATACATAATATTGGTGAAAAAAAGGAAAAAAGTAAATAAAAAACATACGATTAAGATAAATTAAACTTAAAAATTAGAGATTTAGAATTAACGTAAAATTAAGAATAAATAATATTATATAAGGTTAAAAACGATATTTTTAATATGTGTTGTGTGTTTGTGGGTGATTGTGTTTTATATTGGTTTTGTGTGTTACTTATATGTTTTGTTATTTTATGCTATGATATTTTGGTTGTATTGTCTATTTTGGTCTTTAATCCATTTTGTAATTTTGTGTCGGAATTTATTTTTGTTTTCCTCAATTTTATTTTCAAGTGTTAGACTTTTGAATGCTTTTATAGCGTGATATTGGTAATGTCTTTGTCCAAAGCTTGTATTTACCGTCGGAGTTTTTAAGTTTTCTTTGTATGCTTGTCTAACTGGTCTGTTTGTGATATTTTGTGTTTGTTGAAGGTTGTTTTTTTGGTCAAAAATGTAATTTAGTAGCGATTTAACATATAATTGTCGTATGTCTAGTACGTCACAACGGTTGAATATTTGGTCTGTATCAGTAAGTCTATGTTTTTTTAAGTATTACCTTTAAGATCGTTTTCTGCGCAATTTCCAGGTGTTCGATAGCTGAGTTTGTTGCTCCTCCCCAAGCAATTATTGCAAGCTGCTTGACAATAGTGGCTTAGTTCAACTATATTATACATATATGATGCAACAATTAACAAAAATGGGAGCAATATTACAATATTATGTACCTATCCTATATGCAAGTAAAATTTTATGTACACAGGTACAAAGTTCAGAAATATAAAAACAGTAGGAGAGCTTTTTTAGCGCGATAACAGAACCAAACATAACCAAATATCATAATAGCGTATAAAAATGTATTTGTTAGGATCACTTCAATCTCATCAAGGGTGGTGGACTTTTTATTTGTAAAACACTTTTTTATTGAAGAGTCGTTTTATTTACAAACACTTTTTGAGCAATAATGAAATCAACACTTTTAGAACTAAATTCAGCCCGGACCCCGCCTCAAGCGGTACGGCGTCTATACTCTAGGTAAGGGTTAATGGAAGAGAACAAATTTCTTGAGTATAGCCCTTTTTATACTACTAAAAACTATAAAAATACCGTCTTTCAGACTGTTTTAAAATACAATAATAACAATACAAGCAGCAAATATCCACTGAGGTCACGTGCCCTAAATTTGTTGGCTGATAACACTAGCTTCTATAAAATTCCCACAGAGGTCTCTAATATGCACACTTTTCTAATAAACTAAGAATAATTAACCAAATGGAATTAATTACAATATTTATCTCATAGATGTCACTAACTATTCTTAACAGTATTCACAAAGAAGAAATGTTAATTCTAAATATTTTAAAGTTTTATTGCACGTGGCAGGTATTTCGGAGGATATTGATAAATCGGTTTTGAAAATTATGAAATAATGGTGCTTGAAAATCACGCTAATCGGTAAAAACATCGCAGGATCACGCGCACACTGCTGGCTGGGTAAACAATCTACCTATCTTGTACTTATAGATTTTATCTAGCGCTGGTTATAAACAGGTGGGATTACCGCGAGCCGAGCCATGAATTATGGAAAGGAACAAAGCAACCGCAAGCGGCGTTGCGCTGTAATCTACCTGTTTATACGCAGCATACATTATATGTATATACTATACATATCGTTGATTGTCTGTTTGTGGTGGGCAATCTGGTGGGCGGGCTGGTAGAGGGGCTGGCAAGCGGGCGACTTGGATTTGATTTGTATGGAAATCTACAGCTTTATTCCGAGGTTGACGAAATTTTGCAAACATAAACTTTAAAAAAATGTTAAGATCACTGTTTGTATGAGTTTTTGAATAACCGCCGCCATCCTCATTTGCAACCCCTTAATTGCTAATTTTATATTGATAATTTAATTGTACATTGATAATTTTTGGTGAAATTTTTCACGCTTGACGTTCAAAATAAGGTGAAAATTACTGTCTACATCAGATTTCAAAAAACTCTGAATAAAGCCCGTGCAACATCGGGGACATCAGCTGTATATTTTCTGTTTATATCTGTATACATACGACGGCCGGCGTAGTCCAGCGGTAAGGCTCTTGACTCGCACACCGAAGGTCGCGGGATTGAATCCCGGCTTGGCAAATAAATTTTATTTGATTAATTTGTGTTATTTCACAATTTATTCATTTAAAATAATATATAATATATTTGCGGCTGGTTCCAGAGTGGAAGATACTCTCAGTATCGCCCTGGTGTAAGACCACCATTCAGAATTGAAACGTTGCTTGAAATGGCATTAGCCGTGTTTGGTGACCAGATCTGAATAGCCAGGTACTTCCCCACCTTCCTCTTCCCTATCTCCTTTCCCTTCCCATTACCTTCAGCCTCACAACATACCCCAATGGGGATACCATAGTCTCACTGGCTTCAGACGGGAGCAGATGGGACTCTTGTGTGCAGTATTCATATAAAAAAATATATAAAGAAGGATCCCGGTGTGGTTTCTTTTTTATGCAAATGTACAGTTTTATTCCGTGATTGACACAACATGCATATTTGGCCTTCAAAACAGGAGGGAGGTAACTCTATGAAGTGAAGTTATACGTGAAATCCTATTTAGATACTATTTTGAATAATCTTTACGACAAATCGGCTTTCAGTATGAACATCAAAAAATATGCTACGGATAAATCGAAGCTTTTACTAGCTTTTCTATGAATTGGAATTACAATGAAATTATTATTTACGTAACAAAAAATATAAGCGTAAACCTCAAAAAAAATATTTTTTCATGACTTAACTATGAAGTAATACAAGAAACATTTTTTTTTAAATATCCCTTTATGACTAAGACTATTTTTGAGGTTTTCCATGTTCTAACTTTTTTCGTTCTTATAAAATTACGCACAAAATAAATACAAACCACTTTTTCGCTCACAAGCCTCGTGCAAATAAGACGCTCGATTTTAAAATTTTGCAGGCATGAGATTCGAAATATTTTTAGCGTTTATATTCCTCTTAAAGCAGAATTTTAGGTACTCAGTGATTTTTTGAACATTTAACATTAAAAGTTAGAGAAAAGTTAAAGAACATCTGATTTTAAAAAAAAAACTGCATAAACCCAGGTGACGTTGGGAACATCAGCAATATATCGGTATATTTAAAGAATTTTCCCAGTGTGACTTTGTTGATTGATTAATTTTGCACACTGAGTGGCACACTCAAATATCGAAGCTCGAAGCGAACAAGCTTGAATCTCGAAGCTAGATGTGAGCAAGCTCGAAGCTTGAGGCTCAACCCTCAAAGGTCTAACTAAACTAATAGCTAAAAAAATTAAAATTTTATGTTTTAAGCTCAATACAAATGGTGAACCGACGTCTTTATCTAGTACAGCTCTCCACTTAATGAGAGGGGAATGCAGAGTGATGCGGCGACCATCCGTTAATTTATTGTTATATACGTTATGTCTAATAAAGATTGTTTATTAGTGTCTATATTAGATTTGAAAAAACCGCATGAAATCCGATCAACGCCAAGGACTTCTATTAACTCCAGGGTTATCTCAAACTGAGAACTAAACACTTTGGACTTTATTGTGATAGTTTGACAATGGGCTCTGATATCTTATTTAGCAGGCGGTTAGATTAATATGGACCCCGACCTTGAGATTCCCACCTTATTTATTATATATTCGGTTTCTGCGATATCGAAAATGCCATTTATGTGTAACCCAAACGACTACCATCTAGTGCCATCTATATCTGACATTTACTCTAATATCTGTAATATTACCAAATTAATAAAAAGTACTGGGAAAGGCGAAACGCGCCGACCTTACCACCTTGTTTAAATTAAACACACATTTATTTATTTAATTATGAATTTGACACGTGTCATGCAATTATTATATTTACAATACCACAATTAATCTGCAAAATGTATAAACAACGTGGTAAATATGGAAATTACTCATGACCGGAAATTGCATTTGGATAGAATACTGAATAGGTACTTATATAGATTTCCATCAGGTGCGATTGGATAAAATACCCGCTGGCAAAAGCAGAATCAATCAAAAATCCACTCATATCGATAGATCATATAACCGAAGAGGTTCACAACCAACTATTTTGATATTGCTATATACTTACCAAATTTAAAGCTTTTGCAATAAGAATTGGTTCACTTTCGAGGCCTCTCCAGCTAATGCGATTCTCATGTTTCTAAGAAATTTTATCTTACGTAAAACTACGTTTTTCCGTAGTATGTAGCTGATTTATTAGCATTTAAATCATTTTACACATTTTATCAGCTGAAAACACGTTTTAACTTACGGGAATTTCTCCCACACAGAAAGGCAAAGCAGCAACCATAGTTATAAGAATAATAATATTGTATTAATTATAAAACAAATATAAAACTTACTTCCACTTTAATTTGTTTGACCATAACCAGTTTCAGCTTGTTACTATTAGCCGTTAGCCATCTTCAGACTGGTACAAATTATTCTTAGTCTACGGTTTATACACACAACATATGGGGGGGGGAGAGGGGTGGTCTACAAGGATTTTAATCAATTATATTAATTACATTTTTTACTAAGATGTTTTAAATTGTAGAATTTCTAATTATTTTGCCTATTCCAGTAGGCTGATTACCTCGGGTTCGTAGTTCATTTAAATATTGTTCGGGGAAAACCTTACAAGTTATATGACCTTATTTTATAGTTGTTTTATTTATGATATATGTAGGATTTTTTAATTGATTTTTGAAGGGATACATGTTTACATTGGAGTGGGAATAATATTAAAATGGTCATTATATTAAACAAAATATGTATTTTAATTTCGAAATTATTATGAAAATTGCGATAGACACAGATGTGGAGATTTGGCAAATAATTTTAATTTCTAATTCATTTCGAAGTTAGGGGCTTTTTTTAGCTAGGCGGGTAATTTCTAATGATTCTAGCCTATCTAGTTTAAGACCTTTATTATAAGTATGGAGAACTTTGACGTCTTTGTCCTTGTCAAACGAGTGTTTGTTTTCTAATATGTTATGTTAGGTTAGGTTGCCCAGTAATAGGTTGACACTTCATTCGACAATTCATCCTTGTCATTCACCCAGTTTGTAAAATATTATTTTATGCGGGTTTGGAATGATCTATCAGTTTGACCTATGTAATACGACGGGCAATTAGCGCAGTTCACAGTTTTTTCTCTCTTATCTTTATTATTTATTATTTTTTCCCTAGAGAATTCACTTTATAAAAAGCTATTCTACATTTATCGTTATTGTTAATCTGGATATTTTTGTGAAGAACATCGAGTACTCGGCCGGCAGTTTAATAAGTCATTATCCTTTTTTAATATGATGATTTCTTTCTGAAAATATCTGTACCTACACTAAATTTTATTGACGTCAAACAGTTTCAAAGCATTAAGTGTGACATATTCTTTAATATTTTATTCATTGGAAAATGCGATGCAAAACCACCAGAATCAGCAATAAATAATATTTGCCAAAATCACAGATTTCATCTGACTGGCACATGGTGTCCATTTGAATTCAAAGTGAATTAATACAATACGGTGGATTAGTTTCGCAGAGCCTGTGAGGATTAAAATCACTGTCACTAGCATATTACACGAAACATGTGGGATTATTGCACACGCAGGCTTCTAAATAATTTGCTGTTTGGGAGGCGGGTATGGGTTCTAATATACAAATTCAATTTATCGCCTGTTAGGGAACCATTCATTGGATAACTAAAACCTCTGCCATAGGTCACCCCAAGTGGTTCGTTACGTTTGATGAGATAACAGAGGTGCTCGATTTGAAAGGATGATATCTGTCCAGGTACGGTTTGCTCAAAGCCCCCAACTGCGTGGCGGACGGATCAAGAGAGGCAAGAGACTACCCTTTGACCTCTCCAGCCGGGCTCTCTCAATCCATCGCCTTGCACCGCAAAGGGAGGGATGGATTCATACGTTCATCACTCCTTGACACAATGACCCCCAGATCCCTATCCACCCTTCATAAGTTTTTCCTTCTCACAACCAGCTCTCCTTCCTTACCTAAAAAAGATCCTCGTCACAGCGTAATAAACTATAAATTCCTCAGCACTAAGCTCCATTACTCACTTCCATCAGCAATAAATTAAATGAAGATTGTTCTGGTGTGGTTTGTTTTTTTTATTATTTTAACAAAAGGAGGAAAAGAAAAGCGTTAAAAAACTTTACGAGAGTTTAAAATATAAAAACAATCACTAAACATTGTCCACCTCAGCACGATATTCCCTAATAAGAAGAATTATATTTTATGCATTGTTTCATTTTATTATAATATAATTACGTTATAAGTTTTTAGTAAACCCTGTTGAAGTGAGCATCGCTCTCGAAACATATCGGTTTTATAAACAATAAAAATAGTAAAATGAAACAATATAACTTTGTATAAACCACTTATATGATGTGCACTCTACACTACACTAATACCTACCCACCCAATCTACATTATTAACTAACAATGGCTCCATCTCTACCACAATAAAACATTGTTCTAAACTGTCAAATTAGTATAAGCTTTCCCTGACGAAGGAACGTTTGTTCCGAAACCGGTCGGATTTGCACATCATATAAGTGGTTTATACAAAGTTATATTGTTTCATTTTTCTATAATGGATAACTACAAAGTAATAGCTACATTCAAAAATATAAATAATAAAATAGTGGTTAAAACAAAGAAATTCTTTTAATTCGAAATGTAATAATATAATATTACATGGAAACTAAGATATGCGGACTCCATGGTCGAGGGTAAAAGCTCTCGACTGGCGATCCGGAGATCGCGGGTTTAAATCCCGGCGCAAGAAAATTTTAATTGTCCTTTTGTGCTATTTTACAATTTAATCATTCACAAATTATATTGTTTATATTTGCAGCGCGTTCCAGAGTGAGAATACTTTCAGTAACGCCCTGGTGTAAAACCACCATTCAGAATTGAAACGTTGCTTGAAATGGCTTTAGCCGTGTTTGGTGACTAGATCTGAATAGCTAGAATCTTCCCCATCTTCTTCTTCCTCATCTCCTTCCCCTCGCCGCTACTTTCTGCCTCACAACATACCCGAATATGGGAAACGATAGTCTTACTGGCTCCAAGCGCGTGGGAGCAATTGGGACTGTTGTGCGGTATTCACATTTAAAAAATAAAAATACGGACAAAACGATTTATTAATATTATAAAGGAATACGTGCAAATGATTTTTTTTTAATGTTTTAAATAGCGCCATCTACAAGCGAGAAGATTATAAATTGTTTTACGTGGTGATGCAACGCGAAGCAAAAGCATGTGTTTTTATTTGAAAATTTGATGGCTTACGATATAGAGCGGAAGATACTATCAGTATCGCCCTGGTGTAAGACCACCATTCAGAATTGAAACGTTGTTTGAAATGACTTTAGCAATGTTTGGTGACCAGATCTGAAAAGCCAGGTACTTCCCCACCTTCCTCTTTCCCACCTCTTTCCCCTCCCCCCTCCCTTCAGCCTCACAACATACCCCGATTGGGGATACCATAGTCTCACTGGCTCTAGACGGGAGCAGCTGAGACTCTTGTGAGGTATTCGCATATTAAAAATAATAGAACATTAAAATTAAATATTGCGGGTATGACACCTCTCGCCCTTTAACATAATCGAAGATTATTTTATAAGCCTAGAAATAATAAGGTATTACGACTATTAAAAAATTCATTGAAGTGCAAAACCTCCTTCTTACGAAACAGCTTTTCGAATTTCTTTAGATTATGATTGGAAAATATTTTATGTAATTGTGCTTAAACTTTACAAAATTAAAAAATCATTTTTTGCATAAATCACAATAGGCGGCCTGTGTCAATTTCAACCTTATCGCCATCTATTTAAGGAACTTTACCCGATTCCCAATGTGAATCGGGTGAAGTCACACTGTCTTCTTCAGTCTTGTTACCGCGGACCAGGAGCTCTTCAAAGAAATCTACACTAATAATCTTAAGGGACAAACCACTCTTTCGATGGAAGACCATCTTCGTATAATGAGGCGGGTCTCCCTCTTCGGGAAGAGGGACAATCGACATGAGGATTGCCCCAAGAAGGCACTACCCGCTGTCTGCGCTACTTGTACGCGCTTCAAGAAGCCGGCGGATCACCCGACCGACGGGTGATAGGGACTGCCCGGCTCAGAAAGCAGCGGTGGAAGCAGCCTTCCGCATGACCGATTATGGTTCCTCATAATCCCCTTTCCTTAGGTCAGATCAACCTTCAGCGTTCCCGGATGGCCACTTTGGAGGTGCTGCGGGTCATGTCTGACCTTAAGATCGACATCATGCTCATTCAGGAACAGTACACCTGGGAAGGTAAGACCCCCATTAATTTTCCGGGTGCGGTGCTCGAGGTTGGCCGCGTTGATCAGTCCCCTCCTTCTGGCTGGTCTTTCTGATGAGTACCAAACCTGTGTATGTATTAGACTTGGCGATACTGAGATCTTCTTGATCTCAGTTTACTTTAAATTTGGGAACCCGGTAGGACCCCACATCCTGAGTCTGACGCGCGCGCTCAACGCGCTTAAAGGCCGTAACATAGTTATCGGAGGTGACTTTAATGCACGCTCACCATTATGGTTCGACACTAGTGACTATAGGACGGAACGATCAAACGCCGTAGAGGAGCTGATTGCCGCGCAAGGTCTCAGTATCATGAATGAACAGAGTTCTTTTTTTACGTTCTCGAACATACATGGTGAGAGCAACATTGATCTAACTCTTTGCTCTGGATCAGTTGCGACCAGGATTTCAAAGTGGACAGTCCATGAGTGCGAAATAAATTCGGATCACAGGTTTATTACTTTTACGGTTGGTGTCAAGAAAACAGAAGCTCCAAGATCCACCTGGAACTTCAACACTACTAGGGCGAATTGGGATAACTTTGGGGAAGCGCTACGAGATACGCTAAGGGATTTTCACTACGTAGCAGCTACCGATCCGGACAATTTGGGGAATTTTTTCAACAGGGCAGTTGTATCTGCTGCCAACTCGTCTTTGGGAAGATCAAACCCAAAGACTAGTATTAGGGCGCCGTGGTGGTCACCTGAGCTGACTTCGCTGAAGGGGGCCTACAAGAGGGCCTACAGGGCGCTAAGGCTGTCCAGGAGTGGCAGCTGTACGGAGGAAGAGACGGTTGCACTTCAGGCGAGCCTCAGATCTGCCAGGTCGGCTTTCAAACGGGCTGTTCTTCTAGCGAAATGAGCAGCATTGGCATAATTGTGTTAAAGACGTGGGTAACGCCAACCCGTGGGAAATCCAGAGCGCGATCAAAAAATCCGGGAAAGGTTCTGACCGGTATTTGTCAACAGTAATTGGGATAACAGGTGGAAGGAACACTGAGACAGTGGATGTGGCCTTCACACTCGAAACACTCTTGGGTGAGTTAGTTCCTGTAGAATCAGTAATTGGGGAAAGTGACCGCCATAAACAGATAAGAAATCTGTCACGGCTGCCACCTAGAGTCCTCGCCCAAGAGGATAACTTCATTAGAGTCACTAAGGCAGAAATTGATGTGATAATTAAGGGTTTGGGTCCTAAGAAGGCACCAGGGCATGACAGGCTCAATGGCGTAATAACGAAGCAAGTCTGGGTCCACGCCAAGGAGGAGCTCTTCCAGGTGATGGATACGTGCTTGAGGAGGGGAGTTTTCCCCTCAGATTGGAAGCGCGGCGTGCTCCGGATTATACCTAAGGGAAACGATAAACCACTCAGCGACATCAAGGCCTACCGGCCGATAATGCTGCTTCCCGTTTTAGGCAAGATCCTGGAGAAATTACTGAGGGAGCGGCTCCGCCAAACTTTGTCCCCGGTCAGTGACCTCCAGTTCGGTTTCATCCCCGGTAAATCCACGGTGCACGCCCTGTCGTATGCGCTTGAATGGGTGAAGGCTTGCCCAAAGAGGTATGTAGTTGCAATCTTCCTCGATATCACTGGTGCCTTCAATCATGCATGGTGGGCAATGATACGTACAAAGGTGAAAAACAGGCGGTGTTCCAACTTATTGTTCAAAGCCATCGATGACTACCTTTCTGATCGTACGATTACGATCAGTTTCGGTGAGTTTTGTATCCAGATGGGAAGCCGACATGGGATGCCCGCAGGGCTCCATCCTTGGACCCGACCTGTGGAACATCTCCTTTGACGACTCCTCCAGGTTACCCTTGCCTGGAGGATGTATCGCTGTCGACTACGCTGATGATAAGTTGTATCTGGTCGCTGGGGACAGCAGAAAGGAAGTGGAGAGCAAAGGCAGTGAAGGTTTGCAGATGTTCCTGAATTGGGGTGAAAGAAACTAGATGACCTTCGCTCCCCACAAGACCAAGGGCCTCCTGATGAAGGGCTCTCTCAGTAGAGAAAGAAATCCTACCATCAGAATGGGAGATTCTAACATCCGCTTTTTTGAAACAGTGAAATACTTAGGAGTTACTCTTTTCTGGCTCACGTCAAAGAAGTATCCAGCAAGGCCCAGGCTCTCTTCTTGAAACTGAGGAGACTCTCCACAGCTGAGTGGGGAACGCTATATAGGTGCGTGTACGTGGCGCAAGTCTCCTAAGCCGCCTCTGTGTGGGAGCACCGCCTGGACAATTCGCTGATTCTCTTAGCTCTCAAGCGAGGCCAACGAACCCCCTTGCTGGCACTCTCTGGTACGTATAGAACCGTTTCTTCCGACGCTTTACCCGTTTTCGATCGATCTGGAAATCAGGGAAGTGTTCACTAAGCAGAAATTAACCAGAGGAACCCCGGCCACTCACCTAGGCGTTGTTCTGACACCGGGCGGGCCGGGGACTCTCCCTGGGCTGCTTCGTCAAATGAGGGATCTGTCGCTCCAAGAGTGGCAGGTCCGTTGGGATAGAACAAATACGGGAAGATGGATTTTCTCCTTCTTCCCATCAGTTAAAGTCAGAATGGAAGGGGTCTTTCTCAAGTTGGACCACCACATCACCCAGCTTTTATCCGGCCACGGGGAATTCAGGGGGAGACTTCACACCCTCTCCCTGTCCCCTCACCCCAACTGCGCCTGCGGGTGCACGAACCAGTCGGCGGAGCACATTCTGTGGCAGTGTGAGATAATGACGGATGCAAGAGAGGAAATGCTCGATGGTTTGGACGTACCAATCAGACCAGTGTGGAACACTGATCTGGTTTCGAACAAGACGAACTTCGAGTGCCTGAGGAACTTTACGAGGATCTGGGTTGAGAGATGGCCTGAGCTTAGAGTCGCTGATCAGTAGATTTTGATACCAGGTGTACTTGTTCCTGACTTACCACGGACTTTTCTTTCTTCTATTCTTTTACAAACTCTGCTCAGGATGTACAGTTTTAATTTTTATGTTTATTGTTTGCATTTTACATTTTATGTTTTTTTTTGCTTTTACAGTATTTATAAATATTTTTTTTTTTTTTTTTTACATTTTTAAGTTTATTATTTACACCTTAACATTTTTATGTTTTTATGCTTTTACATTTTTATGTTCATGGTCTACTGTTTACAGATGCCCTGCGTAATTTAACGCTCATGTCTATTTTATGTTTTTTCTTTTTTTTCTAAATCCCCATTTTATTTTACATGTTTATGATTTTTAGTTTGGTTATATGGTGCATTCACATGCCCAGCGCTGACTTCCACACGCTCTTGTTTATTTTTTTCTTTTTTGCAATTTACTATGTTATCAATAAATTTTTATTTTTAGTTATGTTTTTTTGGTGAGAACTGAACTCAGTTGCTCGTTTTGTACCGTCCTTCTCCCCATGTAAGGGGTTGGACCCTGGACCGTGTCCCCGCCTACGTACCACGGCCGGTCTTCTGGAACTGGTGGAGCTGCACCTGTCTGCTGCGCCACCTCCCGTGACATGAAGAGGCTGGGGAGAAGGCTGAACGACATCCAGACGCTTCTCTCCTTACGGTCTATGATTTCTATGATTTCCAATTACTCTCGTCTAGGCACCACCGGCTAGCTGGCTTACGGACGACGCTGCGGGTTGTCGGGAGGCCGGACAATCAGCCTCCTTCATTGTCTCGGGGACTGCCGGTAGCCAGTTTGCGGTAACACCAGTTCTACTCTGTACAAATGTTATTTTACTTTTGTTGCTTTTTTTATGAACAGTGCTCGGTGCCGCCCGCCGGATTGTGTATGGTCTTTCGCTGTCATGAGCTGATTACTCATGACGGCTGCTGTCATTTTTGGTTACTTTTTTTTATTTTTTATTGATGTTACTAACAACTTGTTTGACTGTCCATGAGGATCACTGCTTTTGCATTGATACCTCCATGGGCTTTAGAATTGTAGAGATTGACCATTACAGTACAGTCCTGTAGTCGCGCCCGCATACCGCCACCTAACACAGTATGAGGGGACATTGAAGGTCTAGATTCGTTACATTAAATGTAGAGCCGTTTATTAAAAAAAAATGAGATTCTTGCGAGAACTCCGAAGGGGCGACCATAAGTTGCCTATACCGGGGTGGGACAGTGATGGGTACTTCAATGTCTTCTTAAAAGTATCTCCCCCCCCTGGGAAACCGGCTAAGGGGCGCGGGCGTTTGGGCACGTTGCGGCCAGGCCGCTCGCCCGCTCATTCTCGCCGGGACTGCCCCGTGATAGTGGGACAAACTGCCCCTGATATCTTTCTTTTTATATATTTTCTTTGGTTTTAATCATACTGACACATGTAAATATTTTTCTTTTTATTTATTATTTCACTCAACTAGATGCTGAACCAACAGACGAACACATCTATGATGTGTCTTTATCTTGTTAATTACTGCAAATCTAATTATGCATACATTTTTCTTTTTTACTAACAATCATGCATGCAGGGACATTGGAGGGTCTAGATTCGTTACAAAAATAAATGTAGCTTCCTTTTTAGAAAAAATAAGAGTACTGACGTGTGCGGCTAAGGAGGTTAAACAATCAGTTTCCTCACACAGCCGTGGGAAAGTGGTGGGTCCCCTCCAATGTCTTCTTCGAGGCGGACAGCCTTAAGTCAATTTTCTTACGAGTGTGTTGCTAATTTAGATACCGCTTATTAATTTTATTATTTTTTTTGCTCGGAATATATTTGTTCTGGGTAGTTTAGGGGAACTCTATCTCAGTATCTCGGCAAGAAAGGTAACTCAATTACTACGGAAACTTCTGTAACAGTAACAGCTGTACATAGCAGAAATGTCTTGAACCGTGAGGCAGAGTGCTAGATTCAGCAATGTTATTTCAGTTATTTGTTGTATATATTTTATAAACATTCTGTCAATTTTCCCACTTAAAAACGTGCCCCAACGAAAGTAAAGTTTGGTAACCTTTAAATTTATGCATTCGAGGAGAGGAAACTCTTGTGAGTGTCACATAAATAAATTAAAAAAGGGCGCACTTTGAAAATTAGTAACATTACGGAGCATTATTAATTTAGTTGGAAGGTGTCGTTGAGTAGGCCCCTAAATTTGATTTCCAACTTGTTTCTGTACAACAGTGCTTTCATGGTACTTGAACGATTTTTTTAAATGTAGAATAAATTACATTTATAAAAATATTATGATACTCAATTGCGTTATTGTATAAAATACACACACCTAATATACATAGAAAAATGTGATAAATACATTTTCTACGAACCTTGAAAGCCGTACTTAAAGTATAAAATATGTATTTCGATTTCCATTATCCGCCTTAAATGAATGTACATATTGAATACGGTCCTAGAGATAAATGTCTAAAAACTCCTTTCTTTTAATTATTATTTCTATAGCCACTCTTTTATTATCCTTTATACAAAGCCCATATTGAAAGAATAGAAAGAATTTTAAAAAAATTAAACACACAAATTATAAAATAAACTTATACTTCTCAAATTATACCGAATCCATTAAATTTCACAATTTTAACTCCTTCTAAACACGACATGTAATTTTTGATCAAATCCTATTGTTTAAATTTCTAAATAATGGCCTGAACTCACCAGAACTTACCAATTTAATAAATTTTTATATTCCTTCAAGATCAACCCAGCAATACGATTTATTTTATTTACCCTCATGTAGAACAAATATTAGAAAAAATCTCCAATTTCTGGAGTATGTGGACAATATAAATACACATTTTCACAGCATTGACATTGTTTGTAATAATTTGTAACAACCTAAATAAATATCGATATGAAGTAAAGCGTATGACCGATTATTAATATGAGAGTATGGATTGTATCGGGAGCATCTCCTATCCTTTTCCTATATTCCTCTTCCTCTCCCCTTCCTATAACCCAAAATTAATTTTAAGATATTAAAACTTCATTTCCAATGAACTTTAACATAAGAAACTGCTGTGGCTTGACTGCAGTCCACTTGTATATTTATCACTGTATATTATGTAAAAGCTGTTTGTTTCTTAAAAATAATAAATCAATAACTTATTTGATTAATTATTTTAATTCTGTGGGATTCTCTTAACGGTGAAGGATTGCGAGTGACACAACCAACCCCCCCCCCCCCCCCCCTCTCCCTCCTCCATCTCTTACCCTATCTCTTTTATCAATGCGTGATGTAAGTAATAAGTTAACGTTTTTTTTTCCAAAAAAAAAAATTATTAAAGATTATAATCTATAAAGGATATCGCTTATTATTTTTTTTCATAATTTTATTTTATATTATTTATCCTCTAAAAATATATATACCTATATCTTAATTTTATGAACGTAATAATAGTATATTATAATAGTACCCACGCACAGGCCTCTTTGCCATGGTGGTTTTTTTTTTCTAACATATTTACCTTGCATTTTTATGTATAGAGTAACTATTTGTTTCATTCGGTAAACAAACATTACGTCAAAAACTGTCTATAAAAAAATAAAATTAATATGTTATATATTTGAACCACATTTTTATCGGAAGTCAAAGATGTTTCTTAATTACTACGAATCAATATTCAACATAAAATATTACCACGGTAACGCAGAAAACATTTCAAGAACTTAGATCACAGTTTCCATTTGGGAAAACGCAATGTGACAGATATTAAATTTATGTCGTCACAAATCATTGCACTCGGCTTAACGACGCTCTGAAAAGGAGAAGAAGCTGTCATGTTATATGGAGAAATGCGGAACTGGGAAAATTGAATTTCATATTTTATGCCACAAGCTTTTTAACGAACAGCCAATTATGAGCTTTCCTTCGATATTTGAATGTGATCTTAAAAACATGTGTCCACTATTTGGTAGATTAGTTAATTACGAAAATGGTGTTTAAAAACATGCCGGTAATGTTTTTAAAAAAATGGCAATTATACTGAATGTGAATGTCCTGCTTAAAATTTTTTAAATGTTTTCAACATGATGTGGTGGAATTTTCATTTCAGTATAAAAGTGCGATTATATCTTCTTAGGCACACTTACGATAACTTCAAAGACTTATTTTTACGAGATGAAACAAACCATATATATATATATATATATGTACAACTCATCTAGGCGACTAATTTCAGCTTGAAATATTATATCCACGAACTAACGAGGCTAGATCAGATGAGCTCACTTCACTGATCTAAAAATGAATTAAGAAGTCTTATCTTTCGGTATGTACATATTTTTTATTGTGAAATAACAGTATTTAATCTCGGCGAGGGGCATGTGTCGACTATGAAAAAATATAACATGCCTTTCAGAAATCGTAGTTTGAAATTGGTAAAACAAAAATAAATGGCTTCCCAGTTTTTCCGGTCTTTTTTTATATTACCTACACACAGGAAGCCCTGACGAAAATAATTTCTCTAGAGGCCTATTCTATCTTAGAGAATGCTGCCGGGGGGTTTTTTTATGAAAAGGAAGAAGAGGGAGTTCTGGGAAGGAAATTGGTATGAGGGATGGTAGGAATATGGGGTCCAGGAGAGACGGACGTATGACTCCATCCTTCAACTTCGGTGCAAGGCGATGGGTCGAGGGATTCTGGCTGGAGAGGTCAAAAGACCTCCTCAACCAGTCTCTCTCGATCCGGCCCGCCACACAGCAGGTGGGCAGACACGTCGGCTGCCAAGACCTTGATAAACTATAATACTTAATACTAATTCACCAAAGATAGCGAACCTCTTGGGGTGACCTATGGCAGAGGGGTTGGTTGTTGGTTATCCAATAAACGGTTCCTAGGGCGGCTGTACCCATACCCGCCTCCCAAATTGAAATAATTTAAAATATTCTCTTTCACAGAGGGCATCAGTTTAATTATTTTAATAAAAACTCTTTTGGCTAGATATTAAGACAATGTAAACATGAATAAATAGTATTGCCAATAAACGAACGCAATTATTTCAATAATAATACAAAATTGTTTCGGTGATTCAATCCAAATTATAATTTTTAGCCTTTCTTGTAAAAATGCAGTTTTTTTATGGATAACACTACTTATTCATATTAATATTGCATTAATATTGCATTGCGTACTAGCACAAACAATTAATTCGTCTCAATATTTTAAGGCATAAGGCAAAGGGTGTTTTTTTCTTAAAATAATTAAACTGGCGACATCTACAGAAGAGCAGATTATGAATTCTTTTAAGTACCACTTCAAATAATACACTCTAGCACGATCAATCAATCCATCTATATAAATGAATAACAGTTTCATGCCTAATTCCCGTTTTACATCACATTGCATTTAAGTATTAATTATTTGAGCCATACAGATGTTAACTGCTCTCAGTCAATAATTACGGTGAGACCAAACAAGGAGTAGAGCCATTGTCTGTGTAATAAAACAATAATAAACCACTGCCATTGTTATCATTCACGCGCCGCCAATGATTTATATTATTTGTTACAAGGAAAACAATCGTCAAGTGAACACTGAGTATGGATATTAGTTCCATGAGTGAACACGTACAAGATTCTTCTTCAAACATGTCTGAGCTGTAATTATTTCATACTGTTTTAACCTTTGAACGCTTCTATATGAACACTGATTTTCAATCCATTTTAGCTTTTGATCAAATTGTGTTAAGCTCTTCAAACACACCTAACGGTCGTATTATGTTTGAAAGGTAATCAAAATTTTAATCAAAAGCCATTACGTTTTAACGTGTACCTTCAAATTTTATTGACAAAAATTAAAAATTGCGCTGATTCGGCACTTTAGAAGATCTCCAGTAATACAGCAATATTTGAGAATGTCAAAAAACCGTGAACATAAATTATTTCGATAAACAACAACAGAAAAATCACAGATTATTTTTACATATTATTTATTTTCCAGTAAACCGTTAACAGGTTTCATATATGTGAGAGTGGAAGGTACTCACAGTAGGTATCGCCCTGGTGGATGACCATCATTCAGACAATTGGTTCCACTTTTTTACCTCCAATTAGCCCAATTTGTGATAATGGTGGAACACGTTTCGGCGAGATATTAAAATACCGCCTCTTTGGCGATCTGGTGATTTTTCACTAGCAGTGCGCTATTAGGAGATATGCCTCTCAGGGGATGATGTGATTCTTTTAGAGAATAGAGTGAAATGGCTTGGACCATTTACCAAACTTTGGAGGAATAATATGTACTTCTTCCCCGGTTACGAACCAACTAAACAATCAACAATTATTTTTACATGGTACCTACGAGGGGGGACCCAAAAGTAACCGTAATTTCGTCATAACTTCTTTATTTCTCAATATTTTTATCAATATCACTTTCAAAGTATTCTTCATTGACCACAACAAACTTCTCCAAACGCTTCTTTTATTGTTTAACACAGTTTTTAATTTCATTTATCGGGATGTCCTTTAGGCCTTCCAGCTATTTTTGTTTTACCTTCTCCACAGTGGCAAAACGCTTTTCTTTCATGTCTCTTTCAGTGTGGGGAACAAAAAGAAGTCACAGGGGGTTAGATCACCTTGGAAAAAAATTCAGCGTCCTCTTCGAGCTGATTTTGAAGCTCAAAACATGCCTGAAGTCGACGCCCCCTTTGCTCGTTTGTGAGAAGGCGAGGGCCAAATTTAGCTGCAACCCTTCTCACCGGTAAATCTTCGGTTAATATCCTCTGAATTGAACTCCATGACATTCTAAATATCTCACAGTGCTGATCAATGGTTCGGCGACGGTCTTCATGAACGAGGGTATTGATTTTGTCGACGTTTTCGTCAGTTTTTGACGCTGAGGGGCGTCCTGAACGGGGTTGGTCTTCAATTAACATTTCTCCATTTTTAAAACGGGAAAACCACTCGTAGACTCTGGTTTTACCTAGGGCAGCATCCCCACAAGCAGCGTCAGCAATACAATAGTTTGCCGATTTCCCCAACAGGAAACAAAATTTCACAGCCGCGCGTTGCTCTCGACAATCTGCCATCACGTTTTCGCCAAAATGGGAAAAGTTCAGTAGGAGTGACCCTAACGGATACCTGGTCGAAAAATGTGTTCCCCCATTCTTCTTCTCCACTACAGCACAACTCCCATTCGTTATTTTTGGGTCCCCCCTCGTATCTTATGCAGAAAAGCAGCCCTGAACAATGAAATTGAGTTTTGGTATCAGATTTAATAAATTTATTGTTTAAAATTAATTTCATTGGAGCGTTCTTTTTTTTTTTTTTTAAATCGTGAACATTAATTTGAAATGATCCATAAATAGAATATGCATAGAGAAATATACCTGGCTGGGGATCTAGATACTCTCTTTTAATGGATATTATCGATTTTACCGCATCAAAGGACATTATTTTAATCCAATCAACATTTAAATATTTCCAACAAAGGAAAACAAATTTCCTTTTTAGATAGCTTTATAAAAGACAAATTTAATCCGTTTACGAGAACAAAGCTGTTCAATATTATTTGATCAGAACCATTTGGTACATGTAGTTAAAAGCTGAAAACAAAAAAGTAGTCCTACTCAGTCAATGAAGAAAGCCTAAATCAACTTTCAGCTATTTTTTTATAAATATTTGTGATATATTTGATATCCATCAGTTGATTCATTTTCCGGCGAAAAAAAATCTTATTTTTCATTTACTTTAGATAAATGATATTACGAATACGGGATGCCTTCCTTCCAATTACGCTCACAGATGAAAAAAGGGAAAATTCGATTCCGTACGTTTGAAATAAGTAAGTTCCTTTCTCAGTTCATTATTGGAGAGAAAATATCTTTAATCGTACGCTTTAATTTGTGGGTGAGCGGTGTATAAAACCGTTTTTCATATAAATGTAAAATATTATCGTTTGAAATTAAATTTAAAAAAATTATTTTGTTAATTGCAACTTTTGATCAAATTGTGTTAAGCTCTTCAAACATACGTAAACGTAGGTAACCGAAGAGTTCATCGAAAATCAATTCATCTAAAGCAAATTCATCGAAAACGAGTTCATCGAAAATCAATTCATCGAAAGCAAATTTATCGAAAACGATTCATCGAAAAACAATTCATCGAAAATCAATTCATCGAATGATCAATTCATCGAATCGCCAATTCATCGAAAAACATTTTTTTGTAGATATCAGAGCTGTTAAAATTAAATACCCAAAAAGTTCTGTTTAACTGAGTTAATTGTGTTTAGCAACTGACAGTTTCATCTCTTCGATTTCCGATTGTCTGATACTGCAAAAAGGGATATCTAAGGAACGGTGACCAGACAACGCATAATGAAACCAACTCATAAACAACTCAGAAAGGTCATTAAGAGTGATAAAAAATATTTAAAAATTGGTTAAATAGGTTAAGTTAGGTTAGGTTAGGTTAGGTTAGGTTAGGTTAGTTTAGGTTGACCAATGCTTTTTTAACTTCTCGGTCCGCTCGGCATTTCTCTCAAATAGCAACAAAATATTTTTTTTCGATGAATTGGCGATTCGATGAATTGATCATTCGATGAATTGGTTTTCGATGAATTGATTTTCGATGAATTGGTTTTCGATGAACTCGTTTTCGATGAATTTGCTTTCGATGAATTGATTTTAGATGAATTGATTTTCGATGAATTGATTTTCGATGAATTCGTTTTCGATGAACTCGTCGTGAACCGTAAACGTCAGATACGTTTTAAGATTTTTCGATTTTTGTTTTGATCTGCCGGATCTGCCCTGATAATGGACACTGCAACGATATCCGAAACGTTGGCTAAAGAAGGAGGTAGGTACACGGCATAACACCCCAAAAACAAAAATACGTAAACGTATTGCATTTACGTATTGCATACGTAAACGTAAGCATTGGTATCGTCGCTGTTAGGGTGTGAAATCCCGCATCCCACAATCCGACAGGATTTCAGCAATATTTTATTTGCGGGATTGCGGAATTGAAAAAAATGTTAAATTTGCACCAAAAACTTGATGAATCGATGCGGAAACTTCAAATCTGGAATCGATCTTGAAGAAAGAGATGTCCTTTTTTGAGAACAGACGTTATCACCTTCAGCTAGCATACTCCTTCTTGATGACAGTCCCACCAACTCGCGTGGAAGGAGAGAGAACGTTTTCCGCTGCTGGCAGCTTCCGTGCACAAGAATGTCTTGTCCGTTCACATATGGGAGACAGGATTCTACATTACTCCATAGTCTATGTTTTTATCATTATTTTTTTTTTCATCGTCTAATACTTATTAAGCGACGTTTTCAATGTAATTTTTTAACAATATTACTAATAACTTCCAAAGTTGATTGATCTCAAAACGTATACGGAGAGTTTTATCATAGATACTTACAATTTTTTTTACGATCTTTTTTTAATAAAAATAGAATTGAAAGCGTTCAAAATAGATTTTTAAGGTACCTCAATTTCCGCTCTTTTCGATCTCATGTTAGTAATGAAGACTCTGCAAAGTTCTTCAAAATACAAACGTTAACTTGTCGAAGAAATATAGCAGATTCGCTAATGTTATTTAAAATTGCACATAACTTAATCGATTGTCCTGATCTTCTTCAACGCCTATCATTCCATGTTCCAAATCACAACAGCAGGCAGTCGCTTACCTTTAATCTCCCTCTTTGCAAGACCAACTCCAAACAGAACTCATTTATCTACAGATCTACACACTCATTTAACTTAAATTATTACCACATTGACATTTTTAACTCAACTTTACGTGACATAAAACGAAAACTCACCAAGCAACATGACTCAAACTAGAAAGTTCAATTCCTATATATGTTCCCGTCCTTTGCCTCTTAATCCTATTCCTATGTTCCTCCTCCCCCCCCCACCCCCCCTTTTTTTATATTTTGTAACTAAAAAATGAAACTAAGATAATACCCTTACAATGTCACACTTTATTATTTATTATTAACTATCATCAGTGGACAGTTCATAATTGGCATAATTAACATCTTATTATTGTATTATTTTGTAATCTCTGATTTGCTGTCAACTTTCTCTAAAATAAATAAAATAAAATAAAATTAATCAAAGTCCTCTTAAAACAACTTTTAGTGCTACCTTTTCAACAACTTTTGATAATATATCATTGGCTTCAAAGGTATTAATGCATTTCGATTTATTACGCCTTAATAAAAATCCTGCAAATCCAGCTGGAACCCGCAGGATTTTTAAATTCTATTTCGCAATCCCGCGGGATTTAAAAAAAAGGTGCAGGATTTTTTGAAATCCTAGTCGCGGTGATGGGAAAGCACAGTCTAAAAATTATATTGGATAAATCGATAGTCTACACAACCTTGCAACTTGCGATTTAGTGTTCACGCCGCGTTTGCTTTTAGTTATTGGTAGGTATGTGGTATCGGGATAAAATATGTTTACATAATTTTTTTTAAATCAATGACAGATTGCTTTTAAAAGCATTGCAAGATCACAGCGATCAGGGCATCGCAAAGATGACTCAGTTGTTTAAAATTTAGAGCAGTCTCGCCGTTAGTAGAACATCTGTCCCTGTGATTTTATAATACGAATAATTTGATATAATGAATATAAGATGTCATGACGGTATGTAACTGTCAGTTTGTTTAACACTCAAAAATAATTATTACGAACACTTATTACGTAGCTGCACACAAAATATTTATGAGCAGTGCATTTTATACACGGATATGTCATTTGGAAAATTTAATCTCTGGCACGATATTGTGTCTTGATAATTTTAAGTGACGCTTTATAATAAGAAGTTATAACTGCTTATTATGTTACGACGGAGAGTTTGGACTATAATAAAACACGATCCCTTTTATAAATACTTTCAGGGTGATTCGTACTTAAACATTAAGGGCGGCTTGCACCAAAAGTTAAATTTGATTTAAATCTCAAGTTAAACACATTATTTGATTTAAGTCGACTTGGCGTCTTGCACCACAAAATTTAAGTCGTTAAACGCATTTAAAGAACTGTCAAAGTTAAATACCCAGAAAGGGCTGTTTAACTAAGTTAAACATGTTTAGCGAGCAAGTTCTGTCAAAACAATTTTAGGTTATTCCTTCGATTTCCGATTGTCTAATATTTCTGAAATCTGTCTCATTTATTAATTTGTATTCACGATGGACTTTTGTTTTTTATTCTGATGTTGACGAAGAAATTATAGATTTTATAAGTAGACAGTTTATAGTGAGAGAAGTAAACACAAGAACAAATTTATCTGATACTCAGTGGCAGAAAGTTTCAAAGATTTCTTATTGAGGAATAGGTATTGATTTATTTATGGAGGAATACTTTGAAGGTTGTAAACTTAAAATATACCTTCAGCATTCTTATAATAGTTTAAAACAACCTACATAAATGAAATGAAAAACAAAATTACTACTCAGATATTTGTTTTATTTTTAAATCTAACAACAAAACCTCTTTTTGCCCCATTTCATAGTTATGTTTGTTTTATTTTCGCACTCATTTACTGGATGAAAATAAAATAATTCACTACGCAACCACAACATAACCTCAAAATATTTTGACACTCGCAAATTTAAGCACCCCCCACACGGACAATTCGGAGCGATCGTGCCCTCGCCACTTCAAGTCGCTGTGCAAAAAGTATGCGTGTGGATGGTGCTAAGGAACGATGCAACTGTTTTACCGACGCTTTAACGGCGGTAACTGTTTTACCGACGCTAAATGGTATTTAACTAAATAACCGCTCCAACTGCTTGGTGCAGGACGAAACTAAACACATTTATGTTTAATGTATTAAGTGACTTAAATGCATTTAGTTAAATACAATTTATGATAAAATTAGCGATATTTGGTGCAAGCCGCCCTAAATGTTTCTTATTTAATAAAGTAATAAAGGAGAATTTTTATACCAAAAACTCAATCATACGTTAAGATATCAACGTCTAATAAAACAACAGTGAATTATACATATTAGGGTCATGTGGGGGGTAACCATACGCGGTGGGAAAATGTAAACAAAGAAGTTTGCGACAAAATCGTGCGTGATTCGCTTGCCCCTATTCTATTCTGTGCAGCTGATCGCCTTGAATCCAGTCGTGTAATTTTTTATAATCATTTTTCTTTTTTTTGCTCTTCTGTTAATGTGGTCCATGTCGATTTTTGGTAAAATAGTGACGCAAAGGGGATATTCTAATAGAGATAGCCAGTCATGTGATTTTTTTGTAAATTTTATTTTTGTGTGATAGGGTGAGTGATCGGGGGTAAGCTTAAGCCATTTTTCTTA
The DNA here is from genome assembly GCA_929108145.2 of Limnephilus rhombicus. Classification (NCBI taxonomy): domain Eukaryota; kingdom Metazoa; phylum Arthropoda; class Insecta; order Trichoptera; family Limnephilidae; genus Limnephilus; species Limnephilus rhombicus. The sequence goes on from OV815279.1 coordinate 27,599,946, forward strand.
CTATAATATACATACAAGTGGTTTTTAACATGTACATATTTTAACGCATGTTTAATTCTTACGGTGAAATATTCCACGAGTAAGAACGATTACGGATAGGTCATTTTGTACCCAAGAGCAAATTGGAAGAAGAGTGCGAACACTTACAATACAGCATGTCATGTCTTCTAATAACTAATCTAAAAGCTTTTTAGTACAAAATTCTTAAAGTAAAAACTGCATACGGTTACAATCATGACTCTACGGGTAAAATTACCACTTGCCCTGCAGCCATGCGATTGGAAGATTCCGTTAACCATTTTAGTACGAAATAAAGATTATGGTATTTGTTTTTTTTTACTATTTCCGGAAGTTTATATAATTTTGATGTAATCCATTTTCACAGCATCCCCAAATACCACGTAACATGATGAAGAAGGAAAAAATCCTCTGTGGAGTTATCATTAGTGAAAAAACAAAATGCATCATTAATATTTGCGCAAGTAATGAATACTTTATTATGATTTTATGAAAATCGTTAGTATGATTTTCGATTATCGATTGTTTGCCGCCGATCATATAATTCTGACTTCAATTACCTATTGTTCAGTTTTATTCAACCGACACTACTGTCCAAACCTAAATAGAATGGAACGCGTTTCGGGCAAATGGACGCTGGAGGGGTGTCCGAAACGTTGGTTGGCTCAGGGAAGAGAAGAGAGCAAAATAGTTCAATTCCCTAAAAGTCTTACATTATAATCCTGTGAATGGGAAAAAGTAGAATTGACTTTATTGTGTCTAATAATGAGAGATGCCTATTTTATTTCCATTAATTTAATGTGTTTTTTTTATATGCCATGAACAGTAAGCATAGGGTCGGTGGGCTTTATTTCACGATATATAAAATATTTGATTAAATAATCAAAAGCGAAACATTTTTTACGAATTTAATTTTAACCCAATCTCTCAGGATAGTAAATATCAAAAATAATTCAAGAATAGAAAACCCGATCACACAAATTTACATTTAACTTCAATTTTTTATTAACACTTTGACTTTTGAATATCAACGAAACAGACCGCCATCGCGTCTAGCATTTTATTCATTGCCTCGTACTACGTTTGTTTGATCGAAAGTGGCAACATTGCATGGAGAAATGATTGCTCAAACGAATACTACCGTTGATTATCGAATTAATTTGACTGACAAACTGATGGCTGATGGCTTTGTGGGGTAATTGCACGCAGGCTGTATCATTTGAAGCGACAATCATCATTATCTTATCCTTTGTGCTTCTATCGTACTTTGACTTTCCTTGCAATTTGTACTAACCACGTGCTGCCGCTTACTTCAAATTGATAACTGACTTAATTACGCTTGCATTCATGCTAGGTACTTCGTTCCAGTAATAAAGCTATTTCTGTGCGGATTATGAATCTGTTCTCATAAATTTGTCAATGTCTCTAACAGCTGTAAAGTGAATTAAACACTTTATAATTAAGACGATCCACTAGTTCAGGAAAAAATCGAAATCGGAATTCACGCCCTTTATGGGAGGAGTTTAAAAATACTTGAGAAAAAGCTTTTGGAAAGGTTGGAAAAGGTATTTGAGAGTTTTGTTTTACAGGTTGATTTCGTAAAGGCCTGTAAAAAATATTAATTCCTGTTTTACGCATTGTTTATTGTAATAAAACGGAAATTTAAAATTGATTTCACGAAATCAAGCGACGCGGAGTGACGCGTCCAGCTCAGTTCGGGGCGTGACTGGGGTTTGGCGACTGTGGCGTGAACAGTAGTTCTTCGGTGGACGCCATAGGGTTCACTTTGAAAAAACGAATTCGGCCTATTGTAAAATAACATCGCGAAAATGCATATTTTATTTTATTTTGGTAAGATTGGGTGTAAATATCAACTTTTTTGCGATCATTATAAAATAAACTGAATTTGCCACATTATACAATAAAACCATAACCGAAACGGGGTTTATAAATAGGAGAGTTTGGACTTGAAAGTGTGTTTTTTAGACCTTATACTTAATTTTTTTATAGGCTTATTAAAAGACTTATAAAAAAAATGACCGATATTTTTAAGGGCCAAGGTATGTTCTACACGCAGTATTTAATTGAAGTATCTACAATGCTTCTAAGCGATCAAATTTTCAAAACAAAAACATATGATTTTGTATGATTTGCATTATTTACTATGGCTTCATCTTAACGCCCATCAATCTTAAACAAGCATACTATCTGACAGTGCCTAAAATATGTCTTTTTTTATATTCTACATAAAAAATAACATATGGATTTAATAAATATGTGAATTTTTTAAGTAAAACTTATTTACGCACGCTTGACTTGGGGAGTAAGCTGGTGAATGCGTGAGGAGAGCGTTACGAAAAGTGAGATCGGGTGATGCGAACGGTCGGGCCTTTACGCACGCTTGATTTGGGGAGTAAGCTGGTGAAAGCGTGATGAGAGCGTTATGAAATGTGTGATCGGGCGAGAATATTCGAGAGTGTTCTGGAATGTTCCACAATGATTTTACCGATTCCTTGTTCCTGAATATTCCACAGCATTCCAGAATCTCCCGGGATATTCTGGAATGTTGTGGAATGCTCTCGAATACTCTCGAATGTTCTGGACTGTTCCATATATTTCTAGAGGGCGAAACTTTCAGCCCTTATGTCTTCAAAAGCCCGACCTTCAGATAAAAACGGTAACCTTCTTCATGGATGGGGGATAGAGGGCTACCACACCATATAATTCCCTTGATCGTACCGGGACTCGTTTCTGAGTTTTAGCAGGACGCACACTTTTGTACACCTTCTTTTATAACATATACCTATTGATTATTATTATTATCACAAAAAACTATAAATTTGAATTCTCCATAACTCACTGTGGAATTGAGCTTGCGAGCTAGGGGCTTGTGGATTGGCTAAGGTCACCGGTCGCGAGTTCCTAAGGAGGCATTTAAACTGATTTTATTAATTGTGAAATCCATACAAAAGTCCCAACTGCTCCCAACCGTCTGAAACTAAGCCGTCTCCAAATAGGGTATGTTGCGAGGTTGAAGGTAGAGAGGGGGGGAGGTGGGTGAAAGATAAATGGAAAAGTACCTGACTCTTAATTACATTTAAAATTAATTAATTGTGAAACAACACAAATTAATTAAATCAAAGTTGGTTATTTAAAATTGTTCGTGGCAGAAAATTCTGTTTATTCGAATATGACGCGTTAATAGACAGTAATTTAAAAAGTTCTATAAACCCAACAAAACTAGCCAAAAGCGGCACTGAAATTATATTCGACCTTTATCTATTTATCGAATGGTCCACTGTCAAGGCGTTATTCTCACACTTGGCCCGCGTGCCAAATTCTGGGGAACTCTTTTATTGGAGAGTATCTTGGGGAGCAGTTTGTTTAGCCGTTAGCTTTTCAATAATAAACATTATATACGATATATTGTGAACTTACCGGTACGTTTGCAATTTACGAGCTTTTATAAATAAATAGAGTGCACGATGAAACGCGTAATACGCGTCTAGTATCTACACACGTACTCCCGTAGTTTCACTGCCTAATGTCATAGTATGCCAAACTGAACTGATAAAAATGATCTTCGAAGTTTTGCATCTTCGGCATAAATGATGAAATATCAATACGAATCAAGCTTTTTAATAAATTAATACTGATATGTTTAGCTTTAAATTACTTAGCCTAGGTGTATATAGGCAGTGTGGCATTTCACTACAATTTTAACCAATTAAAAAGAGCGCCTGAAAAGACGATTAAGAGGTACCTAAGTTTGTTCATTGTAGTCCATATATCAAGAGAGTTTTATTTTTCTGGGTGTGAGGTAATAATAACACCCGCATTTTTTAAACAATTTTATTTGAAAGTGATAAAATTGAATAAGTATTAAAATACGTGTTGGGTCCGATCAAAATAAATAAATTGTAAAGGTTTTTAATCATTGAACCTATTTTGAGAGAGTAGTTTCAGCAATTATTTTATTCAGTGCTTTCAAAAAAGTATTTGTTTTATTTTTTTTTCTCAACACAGGTACACCCTAGTGAGACAGGCATTGAATAATGTAATGTAAACATACCTTATATAGATAAATAAATAAATAAATTTTATCTATCCAGACAAGATAGGTACAACAGGTGGCCCAATTGGTGGTACAATTGGTTACGCCGGATGTAATTTTAAAGTTACGTACCATAAATTATTACTTAATTGGACACTTATATTGATTTACCTTTAGAGAATATATCGAAAATATGTTATGTTATGTAGACTAGATGAAACATAGCATTTGATATCACAACAACAATGTCACCAAATTTACTTACGACAATTGGCGATTTCATTTATTCATTTTGGATTGTTACGCGCTAGATTCATATGAAATACAGGGTGACCCAAAAGAAAGTTGATATTTAGTGGATCGATTTTTAAAAAAAGGAAGGGTTCTATCGAAAAAATGTTTATTAAATACTTAAATACACAATTTGGGAATTTATTTCTGAAAAATAATATCGTCCAAATGTAAACCCTCACGTTCGCGGCATTCATTTAATCGAAGAGTAAAATTGCTTATGACGGCTCGCCAGGTAGGCTTCGTGATGGCTGCCATTTCGTGACGGATATTTTCTTTTAATTGCATCAGGGAAGTCGGATTTTTGGCGTACACTTTAGATTTGAGATAACCCCACAGAAAAAGTCCATAGGGGTTAGGTCAGGACCACGAGGAGGCCAATTTATGTTACCACTCCTGGAGGTCAATTTTCCAGGGAAAATTTCATGAACTCATGGCAGAGACGTATTGGATATATGTAATGTTGCTCCGTCTTGCTGGAACCATGTTCTTTGATTATAACCAGTAAGTTTGTAGGAGTGCAGCATTAGGTCTTTGTGCAAAATGCTGTGTAACGATGATCTATGCACATTTAAAGCACTTGCGCGCCTCCGAATCGAAAAGTTTGAGTCGTCACGAAAAGGCTGATAAACACTCTCTACGTTTTCTACCGTTCTCGATAACCTTGGTCGCCCGGATTTTGGTTTTGCCAGCGTTGTACCGATCTCTTCAAACTTTTTTATCCATTTTAGAATGAGAGGAATGCTTGGCGCATCTTTGAATTGACGAAAACCTTAAATATTGCAGAATCTTCTACGCGCTTCAGTCGCCGAATCGCAATTTTTGTAAAACTCACGCACGCAAAACGCGCGGTCGCTTCCGAGAAATGCTTCATTGCTTCATAGCGACTAAATTCCCAAGAGCCAGACTACTGATTACATACCCCCCGCGCCCCTCGGAAAAGTTGCGTTCACACAGAAAGCAAAAAAAATATCAACTTTCTTTTGGGACACCCTGTAGACACGATCAATGCAAACTTTAACAATTCAACACTTCGAGGAACCGAAATTAACTTTCGGCAGAACTCTTCAAAACATATATCTTCGTCGAAGGACGCATCCAAAAGGAACGTCATAGAAATATCAATTTCACAATACCTTGACATACGGTATTTCACAACACTTTCACATAAAGTGTTTGTAAGCACTTTAAGGACTGGAGATTCGCGAAAACTCGCGAGTTTGCAGCGACAGTCCCAGTCTCGGATGCTGGTGCCCGATATGCAGCAACTCAAGCCCACATTACATTTGGAGCGCGATCAGGCCAGCCTCGAATGCTGACATCCAGGATACGAAACAACTTAAGACAGACATCTAGAGCGCAGCACGTTTCGAGTGCTAGCCGCACTCCTGACTAAACTATGCCACTCGCAGCACCTCTAGAATACACACCCGGCGTGGTCGCCGGTGGACCACAGCCTTACATGCTCCGATGCAAGAGCATTCCACCTCACAGTGTGCCGCGGAAGATACCATCTAGCAGAGACGCCTCGGTTACCAGATACTCTCTCCTTACAATGCCTATATTCGTGCTACTGTTCGCCTGATGCGCAATACCCAGCAATTCAACAGTCTTCAAAGCGAAAGACATCTCAATCAAGACATTGCAATAGTCGGGTATCTCTGTGTGCCGGCGCTTATTATTTACAGTTTTTGTACAGGCCTACAGGTCAAATACAGAGATGGGATGGAGTTGAGATTAATTAAAAATATGATGTCGCAAAATAATAATCGCCGCGACTGTGCGGCGTACCCAACCCTTTTGATCAAATTTTCGAAGACTTTTTTTAAGTCAGATAATTTTTTTAAATTAGCTCCAAACAGGAGGCCCTGGGGAAAAATATCCCTCGGGGCCTATGTCATATTTGGGTACGCTGTGTGGGGGGTCTTTTTGGGAAATGAAGTTCTGTGAAGAAAAAGATATGAGGGATGGGTAAAAAATCTGTTGGTCTACGTGTCCACGAGTGACTGACGTATGCATCCATCCCTCCCACCGTGGTCCAAGGCGATGAGTCGAGAAAGTTCGTAATTAACAATTAATCACATCATATCCATTTTATAAATCAATCGAAATTCCCAATCAAATAATCGTTTTCTTGGTTAATTTTAAAATTAAATCCGGCATATCCAATGGGCCAGTCTTTATAATATATTAATAATAATACCATCTCCAAGTGTCTCACGTGAAGTACTCTTCAAATCGGGCAAATCGGTCTCATTTAACTTTAACAAATAAGTTGGTGAAGTATTCATCCTGTAATCTCCTGTAAAACTTGAGACTTAGAAATGAGAACAATTTTTAATAATTAAGACACATGATTTCTTTTATTAGCATAAATAATATTAATTAAATTATCAGTCGTAGATCAAAAACCTTTCGTAGTATAGTGGAAAACACACGTTGTTTTCTTTTCAATCTGGATAGATGCCTACAAAAAATTCCGATTTTCAAATATTAGTAAGTATTTTAAACTAAAGTTTCGTAACTTCAACTACAAAGCAAAAGTTAAGCTTCTTATTTTAAATCCGACCTATGCTCATTCTAAATACAAGGTTAAAGACTAATGATGACGAACAAAAAAGATTTTCTCTGTAGAATCTAGATATTTTTCTGGTCATTGAATGATTCTTTAAAAAAATAGACTTTCAGCTTAATTTACATAAGTTTGGCGTTGCTGGTTTCGATTTTGTGAATAAAATAAAATCGAGGAATTTAAAAAAAAAATCATTTGTTCGTTAGTACCTCCGTTGGTGATCTGTGGCAATCGGACTGTTAACAACGGATCAGGAGGATAGCCGTCATTTTTAGATTAGATTTTTCCGTTTTAAGACGAACACGATTCAAAAGAATGGAATACATTAAGTCCAGTTGTTTCGCAGAAATTCACTTGTCACAAAGTCATCAGTTGGCCATTCAGCGCAGTGTCGTTTGTTTGACTTTTGAAAAGCCGATTCTATGACGTGCGTTTCAGCTTTCTACCAAATTGTAAAAAGCTAAACGTTTAACAAGAATCAGATGATGGTGTGAAAGGGAGATATGTAAATGCGAATGTTAGAGGGAGCGCGCTTATGTTAAGCGAAAATTGTGAAAATATTTAATAAAGCACCTTTAAAATAGAGCAAAAATCTCTCTGAAATTGCATTTAATTGAGAATTATTTCACTCCTATAACATGTTTAAATAACAAAAGCTAAAGTGTTTTAATAATTTTCTGGGCATACTTTGCGATTTTTTTATTGAAGGAATTTCTTATAATTACCGTTGTGGCTCGGCAAATATACAGATATTATCTTCAAAATAACATATATAAATATTTTTTATCACCTTTAAAACTTGGGAATTATGTTATAAATTGATACAAATTCGGAATGTGGGGTCTTAACAACGTAATACTTGGCCTCTTCTGCTGATCACTATTTGTTCAAAAGCCGAAACGGACTTAGAATCGGCATTTAACGGAGACTTTTTAACTGTCGAAAAACAAAATAGCGCTGAAAGGCCATTTTATGATAACGTTATATTTTAATTTCTGCTAAACAACCTGTTCTATACTTAAAATCTCCACGCGGCCTTCAAACTCTAAACGTAGATATATGTATAGGTAATTGAGTTATGAATTTGCCATTAAGTCCAGAATATCTGCGAGTGAACTGACTAAGTGACATTCATAACACATAGTTAAACTCAACTGGTTCGCTATTGAGAATGAAATTGAATCAATGCTGAATGACACTCGTCCTCACATTCGTAGGTACATCGCCGCAATTACTGAAATAGAAGCGATGCATCGCATGGCGCATAATACATCACTGTAAAACGTTGGCTGGGCGAGAATAGTAGCATCTACAATACATTCTCAATCGCAATTATTATTATTATACTATACGGAATACTCAAATGCTCAGCCGTCTAAATCATAGGTTCTCAACGTGGGCGACAACGCCCCCTTGGGGGGCGTTTCAGACCTCCAGGGAGGCGGTGGAAGACCAAGATACTATTGGGGGGTGTTTCAGATTTTCAGGGGGGCGGTAGGAGACCCAGAGATACCCATCCCACCCCATCCTACATATCTTACCCCATCCCATTAGGGACCATCCATCCACAAAAATATTTTCCTTATCCCATTATGCCTCTCCGTTGTGGCAATTGTAACCCCATCATGGTATCCCATTACGCCCCCTGCGCTGTGGCAAATGTCACCCTGTCGTGGTATCGTTTCGGATTCACGGATTAGGTTAAATATTCTCAAAGTGGGCGGTGGGCAAAAAAAGGTTGAGAATCTACGATCTACACCTACCTGCCTGTGGAATAAGCAATTAATAATAAACCACATTGACATATTGATATACTGTCGATAGTTGTCTTTAAGTGTCGATGTAAGAGTGTGTTACGATTATTGCAAGATTCAATTGATTGCAAGATTCAAACTCGACTTGCAAAAAAGTCAATAGATGTCGCATATTAAAAATAAAAATGAATGAAATTTATCCAAGATACTATTCAGATAGCATTTAGTTCAGGTTTGAATCTTGCAATCATACATAAAAATATGCGGTAAGAAAATGAAGTTTTTATTATTTTTTTTATTAATAAAATTTTTATTAATTAAACTTTATTATTTATTTACAGTTTTTTTACATTTTTAAATTAAGTCCCGTTAAACTGATTGATATCAGTTTGTCAACGGCTTCTTTTGACAATTACTTTTTTTTTAAATTGAGACAGGTCTTCGATCAAGTCGAAGAGACAGGTATATAAAATATACAGGTACATGAAAAAAAAATTGTTAATAAAATTTATAAGAAATACAGAACAGAGAAAATGAAAAAAATAAAAGAAAAGACAAGAGAAAATAATAATGGAAAAAACATTAAAACGAAAAGCGGAAATAACAGAAATTAGTACAAAAAAGTTCTTTCACTTAACCATTTTTTTAGCGTACATTTCCTTCTGAAACTCAATTCACAGCTTTTTATTGCGTTGGGTAACATGTTGTAAATTATTGGAACAAGGTATTCTAGAGTTCTTTGACCGTATTTATTTAGGTATCTGGGAATTATAAGTCCATCATTTGCAGTTAGTCTTGTTTTATGAACATGAACCACTAGTTTATTATATTCAGATTGAGATGTATGCTGACTCGCAATTTTAAGCCACAATATAGCACGAACAGATAATACATTTACAGAGTTGTATAGTAATGATTTTGGTAATTCTTAGTCGAAGTATGATATAGTGAAATATGACCGAATCGGATAGGGACACATTAGCTCAGTTTGTAGAGCTGTTTGAGTCCTAGATGTGACCGTATCTTTTTCAGATTTTTCTTTTTATAGATTTTCAATTGAGTTTCGCTAATAGTGTCTTCATTTTAATTAAATAAATTATTCATTAACAAAAAATAGGTTGGTATATTTATCAGTTCTAATTTTGAAAATTAGCGGTTCATTAAAATTGAATAAATTTACGCATTACGCAGAAATACAATATCAAATCAAGCACCCATGCACTGTATAATAGACCATACACAATGTTTTATTGAGTATTATTAATAAAACTGCGTTCGTTCGTATTTCCAGTCAGTAAATTTTCATTTCGTGAACAATTTGATTTAGCGGCGATAACTGCGTCAGTCATATCGCCATTGTATCGCTGAAATGCATTCAATTCGATACGATTGAAAGGGGGCATTGAATAGATTAATGGCGTTAGTCGCATTGAAATCCGCTCATCAATAAAACGGTTTGACGCGATGCGTCGCGGATTTACAATTATTGCAGAGTGAAGGTTTAAAATATTCCAGTTTTATTTTTCCTGTATATTTCAAAGTTTTTAAGTAGGTATGATATATATAACATCTAACACTTACCTATTAAGATAAATGCAATACTATTATTTTTATTTTTACTACATCTATTTATATTATTACTTTAAAATATCTAAACTACAAGTACATCTAATTTAGTAACTGCTACGTTAGTATATTTCTTTATTAATATTTGTTATTATTCATAAGTTTATTTGTTTCTTAATTTCAAAAAAAAATAAGTATATCTTATTTCTTTATCTTTTTTCTGTAATGACACAACTCCCCAATTTAAACGCGAGAAATGTTTTTCTCTTTTAAATTGGGTAGATTCATTAACAAGAAACTACTTATTTGTAATTATTTTTAAGAACCTATATTTTCCTTATGTAAATCTATTAATATATATATTAATACTTCTCTATTAATGATAATACAGAGCAAATTACACAGGTAATTACACAGGAACTACGAAATGTAGGTACTGTAACAGCAGGTACTACAACAGATATTGACCGGTCAGTGGTTGAGTGGGCATTGCGTTTGGGTCCCATCGAAGCTTTCCGTGTTCGATTCCTCGGCTGGCTAAGTCCTCCATCTCAACACAAGCAACATTTTCGGCTTTCTGCGGTGGTAGTAGGAGATTTCGTAACCCGGGAATTTTTGTCTTTCTTTAAAAAAAAAAAATCGGCTTACTACGGTGGTAGTAGGAGATTTTCAAATATTGTAAATATGTAACATTAATGATAATATAGGGCAAACTATGCAGACAGGTTCTACAACAGATAACAGGGCAAACTAAACAGATAGGTACTACAACAGGTTGGTACTACAACAGGTAACTATAATGATAATACAGGGCAAACTAAACAGGTAGGTACTACAACAGGTAACTATAATGATAATACAGGGCAAACTATACAGGTAGGTACTACAACAGGTAACTTTAATGACAATACAGGGCAAACGATGCAGACAGGTACTACAACAAATAACAGGGTAAGCTAAACAAATAGGTACTACAAAAGGTTGGTACTACAGCAGGTAACTTTAATGATAATACAGGGCAAACTATACAGGTAGGTACTACAACAGGTAACTTTAATGACAATACATGGCAAACTATGCACACAGGTAACACTGGCAACAGGTAACACAGGTACTACAACAGGTTGGTACTACATACAACAGGAAACTTTAATGATAATTCAGGCCAGGTAGGTAGGTACTACAACAGGTAACATTTATAATAATACAGGGCAAACTATACAGACAGGTATTTCGATAACAAAAAATTTTGTTATTAGGCATATTTTAACGTTTTGCTTGTACACATATTGTACAGACACTCATCAGATACAACATTCAAGCAATACCGTTCATAATATATAATGATGGTCAAACCTTTTTACCCTCCACACAGCATCCCAGATGACATAGGCCCTGAGGGAAATTATTTTCCTCAGGGCCTCCTGTGTGGAGTTAATGTAAAAAAAAAAAAAAAAAAAAAAAAAAGAAAAAAAAAAAAAAAAAAAAAAAAAAAAAAAAAAAAAAAAAAAACGCGAAATGGTCCAGTTACTACTTTTTATCCTTCTATGAGCTCTAATTTATAGTCATATTAAATTTAATGAAACATATTTTCAAAGGCTTTTTATGCGCGTGAACCACGATAAGCGCTTAGTTTTCATTAATTATTAACGAATGTCTGCGAAACATTTATTAGCTTTGTCAGCTCAGCCACCTTACTGCTATATACGTTAATAAATAAAAACCCTTTGCATTATAAACGTCTACCTACCAGAGACGGTTCGTGAGTTTTCAGTGAGCTAGAGTGCTAAAATTGAAAAATACATTACCGATGTTGTTGTAGATGAAAATGATTTTTTTTTTCAAAATTTCAACTTTTTGTGTGAAGATCTTTCAGTACGTGGATGCGGCGCATCCCTTGACTGAAAGAATCCTAAAGATCTTCATTCAAAAAATTGAAATTTTGAATAAAAATAAAATTCATTTTCAGCTACAACAACGTCAAAAACGTCATATTTTTTAATCTTAGCGCTCTAGCTCACTGAAAACTCACGGACCGCCACTGCTACCTACCTATTTATATTGATACAATCAACGTATTTCATGGCCGATGGTCCCTTCTGCATAAACATGTTGTTCCCTCAATAAAAAGTGGTTAAAACTTAAAGTTTTATTTATGTTAAAATAATTTGGTGATTATTGAAAAAATATCACAGGACCGGTTTTACCCCGCTGCGGGCATCGACTGCCAATCAAACAGTTCCACCAATAATTCACATTTAATAAAGGTTAGTCGAAGGAATAGATAGTCCCATATTAGTTAAAAGGGTCTTTCTATTGACTGAGCGTTGAGAAGTCTTATTTTAACTCACCCATTTGGTGTGTATATTTGTTTGTTACGTTCCGGTTCCAGTTCAAGATGGTAGCCGTGTTGGATAATACATTTTTATCCCATCAGAGTTCGCATGATTGTGGTTCTTTCTACGAGCTATCAAATGAGATAAATCAATATTATGATTCCTGGGTTCAAGTCCCAGAGGTGCCAATATATTTTTCTGATTTTTCTCTTTCCAGATTTTCGATTGAGTTTCACTCACATTGTCTTCATTTAATTAATTTAATATTATGGTACTTACCACCTACAGGCTTAAACCATGTATGATCGTGTGAGAAATGTGGAAATCCGCAAAGAATGCAAGGCTGATAAGCGTAATGAGTAAGATCAATAAAGGAACGCTCCGATGGTTTCGGCACGTAGAGCGAATGAACGAGGAAAGGAGTGTAAGGAGAATATATGACGCAAATGTGAATGGTAGAAGAAGTCGAGGACGCCCAAGAAAGACCTAGCACGACCAAGTAAATCAGATACTTGAGTCGGGTCATGTCAAGAGTCAGAATAATAGAAGAGAATGTATGAGACGTTGTATGAATGTAAACGGGGCAAGGAATGTGTGCCAAGACAGGGATGTTTGGCGGTCCGTCCTCTCTGCCTACCCCTGCGGGGAAACGGCGTGATGGTTGGTTAGTTAGTTAGTTACCTACAGGCTTGAAGAAAATTTGAAAAAATAAATATCGTTGAGATGGTCAAATTATCATCGAGATATTCACATTACACTTTACAAATTGTATAATGTATATGTAAAATAAAATTTTCTTTTAGTCTTCGGGTATTTTACCCCAAATATTCAGTTAACATTCTTTGAAGCTTCACTGAGTGGTTGGCTAAGGGACACGGAAGCTAAGTGCAAGGAAATTAGGCTACAAAAAAAGGACAAAGCGAATACGCAGAACAGTTTACTGTACAAGGGAATGAAGTTGTATAACACACTACCAGAAACTTTAAAGTCCACACCAATTGGAAAGTTCAAGATGTATTGTAGGAGCTACATAAAACTTGAAAAAATATAGTGAATATGAAATATTATTATCAATTAGAAATTTGTAAACTTAAATGTACATTTTACGCACCAGATTTAAATGTCCGGGTTTAATTTTCCCCACAGGAAAAACTAAACCCTTTCACACACTTCCCAAATGATCATCTGGTCAATCCACGTTAGGCAATTGCACTATATGTATTATAATTACAAAACAATACAAGAACAACATGTCAACCTACCAGAGACCAGATGGGAAAAAAATTCACCGACTCCAGATATTTTCATATCAGAGGGTTCGGCTCTGTGGAATTCCTAATTGAACCTATAAATCCTACTGATCCCTCAATATAAATATTGAAAAAATCTTTTGTAATCCTACATGTATTTAAAATTACCGATTTTTGCATTTTTATGTATAAATTCTTTGACAAATCTAATACGCCTAAATTTTGAATCAGAGACCTAGGTATAATGCCAGTAGCCGAAATAACAAATGGTAATATTTTTATATTCCGAGAATGCCAAATTCTTTTAATCTCATTTCCTAAATCTGTGTATTTTCTAATTTTTTCAGAAACAGTTTTTTGAATATTACAGGAATTTGGAATAGCTACATCAATGATATAAGTTATTTTTTTAATTTTGTCATGTAAAACTATATCAGGTCTATTATGACTAATTGTTCTGTCTGTTAGTATAGTTTTATCATAATATATTTTATAAAATTCATTTTCTAAAAATGAATTTGGTTCATATTCATAATATGGTACTATATTACGGCAGTCAATCAAGTTATGTTTAATTACCAAACTTTGGTGGATTATTTTTAAAACCTGATTGTGCCTAAATGTATACTCGGACGGCGCTAATATAGAACATCCCGATATAATATGTTCTATAGTTTCCGGAAAAGCCAAACATTTTCTACATAAATCATCAATTTGATTTATATCTTTGATTATATGCTTCCTATAATTTTTAGTATTAATGGCTCTATCTTGAATGGCAAGCATAAATCCTTCTATTTCTGCGCTCAACTCTCCAATACTCAACCATTTGTTTGACGAAAGTTTGTCAACATACGTTTGGTTGAGATAATTGAAGTGTTTTGCATGAATAATTTTATTTGACCAGGAATCTAATAATTCCTGGTTAGTATTTATAAGAATGTTGGCATTCTCGTCATATAAATTTAAAGGTGTAATGTTTCTATCTGCCTTACAAATTATTTTGTGCATTTCTGAGCTATTAGCTTTCCTATGGAAAAAATTTCTAAGCATTTCTACCTGATTGTGTTTCAAAGATGTTATTTTGACTATACCTCTACCTCCTAAATTTCTAGGTAAATTAATTCGTTCTATAGCTGAATTTGGATGATGGCAATTAAACTTTGTTAACGTAGTTCTAATTAATCGTTCTAAACTATCTAAATCTGTATTGGACCATTTAATTATGCCAAAAGAGTACGTTAATAAAGGTATTGCCCAAGTATTTATTGCTTTTACTAAATTTTTAGCAGATAGATTGCATTTTAAAATTTTTCTGATCCTAGTTTGAAATTTAATCCTAATATCATTTTTAATACTTGTGTGATCTAATCTATTCGATTGCGGGTATCCTAAATATTTATAAACCTCATCCCCTTTCATACTTTTAATTTTGAAATTTCTAAATATACCCTCGTCTCCATCTACAATTTTGCCTTTCTCTATATGGATCGTTTTACATTTATCTAAACCAAAAGTCATTTTAATATCATCTGAAAAAATTTTAACTACCTTAATCATTTTTTCTAAATTTGATTCAGAATTTGAAAATAATTTTATATCATCCATATATAATAGATGTGAAACTATACTACTCTCTCTTGTATTACCCTTAATTTTTATTCCAAACTTGCTTTTAATCAACATTTTAGACATAGGATTCAATGCTAAGCAAAACCAAAGAGGACTCAATGAGTCTCCTTGAAAAATCCCTCTTTTTATTGAAATGCCCGGTACTACTATTTTCTTACCTTTTAAATTTACTAGTAAATCTGTATTCCAAAAGGACATAATATTTTTCAAAAAGCTAATTATAATTGGGTTAATTTTATATATTTTTAATATTTTTATTAGCCACGAGTGCGGGACACTATCAAAAGCTTTTTGATAATCTATATAACAAGTATGTAAATTACGCTTTTGATTTTGAATTTGTTTTAAAATTACAGAATCAATAACTAATTGTTCTTTACATCCCATATGTTTTCTGCGACAACCTTTTTGTTGTTCAGATAAAATATTTTTTTCATCCAAATGAGTATATATTAAATCTGTCAAGCAAGAGGTTAAAATTTTGTATATTGTCGGTAGACATGTAATGGGTCTATATTGAGAGGGATTATTAATATTTTCGCTTTTAGGTAACATATAAGTAATGCCCTTAGTTAGAAAATTAGGAAAATTTTGAGGTTGTTTGACAAGTTTTGAAAGATTTTTTGCAAAAAGAGGATGTAAAGTAGTTAGACGTTTGTACCAAAAATTATGTATCCAATCGCAACCCGTGGCTTTCCAATTATGAGTATTTTTTATAATTTTGGCTAACAATTCAACCGATATATCAGAAAAACTCATTTGTTCAATGTCTGAACAATTGAGTTCTTCATTTTCTATCCATGAACCTGCCTCATTATGTTTTATATCTTTACTCCAAATGTTTGTCCAAAAATCGCGTATATCTGATTCAGATGGCAACGGAATATTATTATTCGAAATAATATTTTGTTTATCATCAAGTTTGGAATAAAATATTTTCTCATTTTTTTGAAATAATCTATTATTATTTCTTTTATTATACGTATAATTATATCTTTTTAATCTACTAGCTTTTACACCTAATTTTTGTTTTAATAAATCTAATAAATCATTGATTATATTTTCATTATTATTACTACCAATGTTATAACCAAATTTTCTCCCAATTTCATCTACATGTCTCAAAATATTTCTACTTCTATTCCCATTTTTATATTCAATTACTCTAGCTATACTACTTCTTAAAAATACTACATCATTTTCTAATCTAATCTGCCATTCTGGTTTACTATAACTATATGATCTATCATAAGAGGATGTTAATTTAACTCCTAACCTAGTACATATAGTGATAGCACTAGCGTACACTAACGTATGAAGATCTAAAAAACTAATATCGTCAAATATTATTTTTGGTAAAATTAAATTATTTAATTCAGAAATTAATTTAGATAATTTTTTTGACGTATGCAATTTTGGTAATTTTGGTCTAACTGTGGGCTCTATATCTATATATCTATTTATATTATTATGAAGCAAGTTAGCTAATTCTATTACATTATCATCTAGTAAGTTTAAATTTGCAATGTTGATTTCCCTAAGATTATGAATAGCGTCTAAGTTATTTGAATCTACTGTAATATCATTAGATTCTTCTACTAGAATATTATCTAAACTGTCTTCATTCAATGTATCTAATATAACATTACTACTCGTATTA